>WBMV01002014.1:362657-416755 GCA_013396655.1 Campylorhamphus procurvoides | reverse complement strand
AGCCCAGCACAGTCCAGCCCAGCCCAGCCCAGTGCAGCCCAGCACAGCCCAGCACAGCACAGCACAGCCCAACCCAGCCCAGCACGCATGTCCCCTCTTGCCGGGGCTTGCTGTGTCACTGGCGTGCCAAAGGCTGTCTGCTTTCCAGAAGCGTGCGGAATAAAGGCCACAAGGGGGTTTTTTAGCTCTGCTGATGTAGAAGTGGTGACAGGCATTACGTGCATAGAATGAATTTACGTGTGCGTTTGCAAAGGGTAAACAAATGAATTTGGGCTTTAAGACACATCTAAACATTTAGCTTACTTGATGGAAAGATAATCAGAGCAGAAATCTGATGAGGAGCAGCTGAGGAAGCTGAGGGGCTCAGCCTGGAGAAAAGGAGGCTCAGGGGAGACCTTATCACTCTCTACAAGTACCTGACAGGAGGGTGTAGTGAGGTGGGGACCCATTTCTTTTAAGTAACAAGTGATAAGACAAGGGGAGACATCCTTATGTTCCCATGTAACTAAGTAGGAGTGAGTTAGACCAGTTTTGGTGGCAGCTGCCTGACAAAAACCCTTCACCCGCGTTGGCTGGAGCAGATCTGGGGCTCAGGCTGGAGCTCCAGGCTGGGCTCTGCATTCCCTGTAGGGCACATGTGCCCTTGGCTGGCAGAAAAGGGAATGCCAGAATGCCGGGCAAGAGGAGGAGCACAGCAAGGGAGCATTCTGCAGTGAATGATAGAGGGCAGCCCTTCTCCATGCCCACCAGACCCTTCAAACCCTCTGCTAACTCTTGTCCCCTTGATGGGGTTGATGGCTGCTGTTTGTGACCCCCTCCACAAAGGCCTGACTCAGTCCCTCAACAGAATACCTGGGCAAGGAGTAAGGGCCAGAAGGAGGGGGAAGCTCACTTTTTTCCCCATTGGGAATGTGATCCAGGGGTCTCAATGACCTGGCATGTAGCAGGGCCGGGCAGCAGCTGGCCACACCATTGGCTTCTCGGGGACAAGACTTGCCCAGCCCATCACACAGGCACTAAGTTAACATGGAAGTGTCTGGGAGTGGTACAGTCATGGAGAAATGCCTGGTTCATTTCCCAGCACCTTCCCTGCCCCTGACCTTCCTTCTCCAGTGCCACTCAGTGACAAGCTGATGCCCTTTGGGATGGGACTGTCCGTCTTTGCAGCAGCCAGGCACATTCATATCACACTTGCACCAACAGGCTGCAGCTTCAAAGATCTGGTCCAAGGAAAACATTAAAAATAGAATAATAGCTCTAACTGTCAAGCTGTAATGATTTAAGATAGATTCATAAATGTGCATGCTTAAAACCAATGAGGACTTTCATGGTTAAAGAATATGGCCTCCAGTTTGATTTCCCTGAATTAATTTGTGCTTCAAGTTCAAAATGAGGTATAATGAGCTATAAAAGTGCACAATTAGAAGGCCCATTTCACCTTAGATAAGCTGGTCATATCAGCCTCCTTAGCCAGGCTAAGTGAATCGGCTAATTAAGTATAATAGCTGATCAGCAGGCATGGACTTTGGGGGGTTTAGTTTCCTTACAGTAGAAGCTCAGCCCCTACACGCTCTTTTCAACACTTTTCTAAATGTTTTTAGTTGTAACGCTGGAGAAAAGAGAAGATTTTTTAAAAAATAACGAAGTAAAACATTTATTAGAATTATCTTGGTTGATCCAAAAGGTACACGTGAACTTTGAAGGGGTTTCTGACTCAGGTGCTGGGACTGCTTTCTATAATGTGGATACTTGGGAATGTGTTAAGGGTGTAAGAACTTCAAGCCGGGACAGCTTTTCCGCCTTTCAGTTTTAGAGTAGATTATGGTTTTAATTATTTTTTTTCTTTTTGCTGTTTTTGTTGCATCTGTACTTCTAAATAATTCATGGTGGCATGTTTCATGATAATTATGTTTATGTGAAAGGTTATGCCTTTCTGTCAGTTTATATACACCTTCCCAGGCTTGCACGGCAGGGATAGCACACAGCAAGAGACACATCCATTAAGATTTTCCCATGGGGAAAGTACCCCCTAAAATCTACATTATTTTATCTATATTTCCTGGTCTGCTGAAAGATGTCTCTGCCTGTGTAGGGGGTTTGGACTAGATGATCTTCAAAAGTCTCTTCCAACCCAAACCACTCTATGATAATTTCTTTTTTCCTTAACTACCATTTTTACAAGAATACTTTTCCTGCACTTTTAGGCTCAGATAGCTTTTTTGATAAGCACTTATTTTGTGTGAGCATGGTTCATTGCATATAGCCCAAAGAAGTGACCAGATGGGTGATAGCCATTCCCTGTACACTTAGCAGTTCATTACCTTTCTGATCCATTCCATCAGGTGACAGACATCCAGTGACACTGTAATTAGCTGCCAGACATAGTTTATGACCACCTTAGGTGACACTGCGTTTTTCAAACTGAAGTAAACAAGTAACTATGTGTTTTGAGGCCACCTCTTAATTCTAAAATGCTTGCAGAAGTAGTTCTTTTTTGGTTTTGGGTCATCTCATGTTCTGTCTGTCCCTAGCTAATGCTGGAGCTAGATTTTGAGCCATGCATTATTGTCAGAAGGAAACAGATCTCACTAAAAAAAAAAATGAAAATATACATGTCATTGTGTAGACAATTTCTCTTATCTCCATCTCCCAAAAGGTATTTCATGGAGACCTCAAATGTTTCTGAATCAAAAGGTGGAAGGGAGAAATTTATCATTTGCTTTAACAAATTGAAAATTTCCATTTGGAAATGATATTTAGTAAAATAAATTCAGAATGCTTTATTTTCACCTTCCCACCCTCTCTAACCAGTTGCTAAGGCTGCCCACCAGTCAATCCCCACCCTTCTTCCCCAGCATCCATTCTTGCCTGCAGAATCATAGAACAGGTTGGGTTGGAAGGCACCTTAGAAATCATCTCATTCCAGCCCCCCTGCCATGGGCAGGGACAATGTCCATGAGACCAGGTTGCTCCAAGACCCCTCTAACCTGGCTTTGAACACTTCCAGAGATGGGGCATCCACAGCTTCTCTGGGCAACCTGTACCTGTGCCAGTGCCTCACCACCCCCACAGGGAAGAATTTGTTCCTAATATCCAATTAAACTTGCCCTCTGCCAGTTTGAAGCCACTCCCCTTTGTCCTGTCACTCTGTGCCTTTTGAAGTTGTAGGGAAAATGACTGAGTGATAGATGAAGCCCACTCTCTTGCTGGAATGGTGACTGCTTCCATGCAAAGGCATTCAGGGATAAATTAACATTGGACAAAACAACTAATCCATCAAACTCCATCAATCCACATAAGGGCTGTCAGGACCATGGCAATAAAGGTGCTGTCAGTGTTGACTCAAGGGAAACTAAGAGCTCCTTGCTGAAATATGAATTTTGTCGATAAGGTTGAGTGTCCCTGGTATATGCCCAGCAACATTAATGTCCAAAGGACTCAAGCATTCTTTGTGCAGTGCTACAGAAATCTGCATTAAAAAGTGAGCAATAGGGAGGATGGCAATGAAACACCTGAAAGTGTTGGTGGCCTGTTGGGAGGCGCCTTTCCCCTGTCCACCTCCCCTCACTACCAAGAGTAATACAGGTATTCATTGCCAGTTACAAGAAAATTGTGCAATGCATGGAATGTATTCATAATTTTCTTAATATTTGACAATTATATCATCCACCTCTGAGCTTATTACACAGGAGGCATGCCTACAGAAATAAAATGTGTAATAGCTTACACTGGACTAGACTGCCAGGCTGATATTGAAGATTTGGGAATATGAAGCTATTTCCTTACTTGCAGCCCAATCAAGAAAGTTCGATGCTTGTTTTGCCCTTTCCAGTCCAGCCTGTACTGAGATCACTCTGGTAAAGTGTCTGCCTCTTCTTTTTGGCAAACAGCTCTAGAGTTCAATAAGACATTCTACGTTTTATTATAGTAATTGCTTTCCTCTTCTTGCCTCTTTAGTTGTTTACATCAGCAGAGCTGAGAGAAGTCCTTCTGAACGTTTTTATAACTTGGCATGTGCGAAGAGGCAGCTTTGTTCCAAATTGGGAGGAGAAATGAATGCACTGCTTAACCAAAATCTCTTTGCTTGAGGAAGAAATTGGCAGCTTGGAACTGACAGGTCACATCTAGTCCCATTTAGTATTTCAGAGGGTTGCTTACATGACTGACTTCTAAACAAGGGGGCACATAAGACTCCTGGTATAAAATTCTAATGGATGAAAATAGATAATTTGATACATAATGAGATGGGTGATAAAGATAAAATATTTTTTAAGAGAATTTGATAGAGTTGTGGAGGACAAAGTTAAAACTAATTACTTTGACTAATACTCAAAGTGAACATACGGATATTTTCCACAGTTGTTTGTTAGAAAAATGGCTGATCAATTTGATCAAAAGGGAAAGCTTAGGGAGGGAAAAGGAAATTGGAAAAGTAGCATATAGTTCTGGGATACATTTTCAGAGACAGTTACTAGTTTCTCATGCAAAATCCTGCAAAACTCCCTTGTCCATCTCTGAAAATCTTCCTTTCTCATTTTTTCAGAAATGAAGGTTGACTTTGCTGTACTGAGGCTCACACACACACACACACACAAAATGATCCTTCTGTTACAAGAAGGTTATTTTTACAAGTTGAACTTCTCTCATATTTGGCTGATCACAAGAGGTGCTGTGCCGAGCCCCATGGCCTCCCTTGTGGAATGTCTAATATCTGCAACTGCTTTCTTCTGGCAGATAAAAGCACAACAGGAACTGTGGATTTAATGCTCACTGAGATCAGTGAAGACCCTCCCACTGATATCGGGACTAAGGGCAAGGCACTAAATCAGTTCAATGCAAAAAAAATTACCACATTAGTAAGTAGATGTGGTAAATTTCAGGCTATCTCACTGGAGATAAAGCCAAGTCTTTTTAGTTTCATTAGCTTTCCTTCCTGAAGTTGTACATTTTCCATCCTCACCACACTAGTGCTGATTTGCCATATCCAGTGTATTACACACACCAGTGGCTCCATGTATTTGAGTGTTAAGGCCACAATGTTCAAACTCGTCTGAATGTGGTGAGACAGCAGATCATTCCTCTCCTCGGAACGAGACCTGTTGCTGCAGAGATCAATAGAGCATTAAATATCACCTCTTATTACAGTGAATTCTGAATAAACACTATAAGCCCAGTGCAGCCTCAACTGGTAAGTATTGACCACAGAATGCCTTCAGGTGAAATGGCTGATCTGAGAGGTTGTTTTAATTATGGGATCTCTGTCAGCAGTCGGAGGATACAGCACAGTGGGTAACTTGGAGATGAGCAGAGAGGAGAGCAGAGCTTTGCTGAGCACTGACTGTGGGTATGGGTGACCAACGTGGGCACAGCTCAGATGGAGCCAGGGGTGCTTTAAGCACACACTTGCTTTCCACGCAAGTGGGTCTGTGGTGGTCGCAGAGAACATCCCACCTTTCAGCTCACTTAGCTAAATAGGAAATAACTTGGAGGCTGTAGTGTTCGTAAATGTTGCCTTTCCTCCTGGGACAAGCAAACTACAGGGGTTCCAGACAGCCTTGTGTGAGCAGTGGCAGAGTCCACCTGCCTCAGCTGTGTCAGCATCTCTGCAGCCTGTGAGACACAGCTTTATTCCATCTCTCTCCCCTGCCTGGAAAGACAGGGAGATTTACATCCAAGTTGGCAGAGCTCTGCTTTCAGTGTCTCTACTGCTATAGATTCTCTCTGTCTTTTCTGAAATTATTGTATTGTCATTTGTGAATCATTAATTGATACTATTAATTAGTACTAGAGTACATTTGTATTTGGATATTGACTGCATAAATGAAGCATTTAACATTCTGTTAATCATCTCTGAACATGCTACAGTTATTTAAAAGTGTGTTTCTTTGTAGTCATCTCATACACACACATTTAATAGTTAATGTTATTCTGAAAGCAAACACATGGGGTAGTTTGTGCAATATTTATTGGTAATCACAAAGATTATGATGTTACTCATTCAAAAATGTTCTTAAAGTTACAAAATGGATCTTTGTAAACTGTGAAGACAGTCTTCCCCACCACCAAAATGTTTGTTTTTAGAGACTGCATGAGCTAGTATCAGGTTAAAGCCACTTGTTTTATGTACCTATCATTGTTCTGAGATATTTATACACCCATGATTGTGTATGTATTAGTGGAGTTATTTCATCTTCCAGCTGCTTCTCCTTATTTATACTGAATGTCATCTACCCTGCTGAATGTTTTTTAAAAAAATCTATTAATATCAGTACAGTTCTCCTGAGTGAGTGTTGATGACCAGAGGACTAGAGTATAGCCTTGGCAACCAGTGCCAAGTAAGAAGATAGCCCTGTGCAGAATATTGCTCCACAAGTTCTCCAGAGATCCCTTCCAACAAAAACTATTCTGTTTTTGTGATTCTCTGTTTATTTCCACCACTGACAATTTTCATTCTGACATCTGATTTAGGATTTTTGTTTGTATTTACACCTTGTGATTAATAGACACTTTTTATTTGTTGCTCAGTATTGCTGATTTTTTGCAATTTGAAGAAAAAATAAATTACTTCTACATACAGGTAAATTTGACATCTTAAATGTAGATGTTATTAATAATAAACAATATAATTCTTGAGGTAGTTAAACTGTAGCAAAACTACAGCTGAAAAGCTCCTACTCTGGGTATTAAGTCAGAGCCTTCTTTATGCTCTGGTGTGTGTTGGAAAATTGAAAGTTTTTCAGTATACAGCAAATGAGTTTTACAAACCAGGTGGATTGCACAAGCACAATGACAGTCCTTGTTTCTTAACAAAGAAATCTGCTGCTGATGTTCACTGAGACTAAATGTACCTGAAAAATTACCCTGGCAAACACTGGGAATCTCGTGCCAACTTTCTCCCTCCCTCCCTCTTGAGAGGGTGAAACTACCTCCAAAATAGCCCTGAGGAACTTCTGTGCAGTCTGCTGCTACATCTCCTGAGAAGGCAGATAGCCTTGATCTGGCCTGTCTGGCCAGGAGAGAACAACTACGAGAAAGGCTTCCTGACTATTCATTCACTGGATCTCTGGCAGGTTGTTTCAGGGCCCTTTACTTTCCCTACACCTTCTCCCTTTCCAGGAGTGCTGAAAGGGTGGGTGCCTGAGGATGAAGATCCATGAAGCAGAGCAAGGTGCCCAGAGAGATGGTCATTCTGAACCCACCCAATTGCTCTGGATTATCTGCCAAACCTCGCCTGAAGGCGCTGACTTTAAGGCCAGGTTCATGTTTCTATCTGCAAGGAGAGCTGAGGCTTCCTGTCTTGCAGAGCTCTTTTTCTGTAGTTGCTTAGTAAGCTGCAAATATGACAACGCTGAAAACCAGAAGACGGTGTTAGGTTGTGTATCAAGCTCAGTGATTATTTTTAGAAATTATTCGGTAGTTACATGGCAATTTCACTGGTGCTCCCTAGCTTTTTGTGTGATTTTTTTTTTATTCCACATTCACTTTGCCTGTATCACCTGTGAGTTTATAGGCTTTTATCGTATCATCCTCCAGCCATCTCTCCTCTAAGCTGCCCTTCTCTCTCCAATACTGTGAACTCTAGCACAGCAGTGTCCTCTGGTTTTGTTCTCCATTGTTTCCTAAAATTTTCTGACATTGTGCCCATGTTTTGGTCAATGTCCAGCAATGAGATGTATTTAAAGAACTATCTATACCATCTTCTCCATGAAATGACTATTTCTTTCTTGGGTACCTATCACTGTTGGAATTCCTTCATTTTACGTGTACTTCAATTCAAGGATATTGAATGTCATCTGACATTTTTTTAAATCCTCATGCTATGAGATTCCTCTATTGCTCTTTAACTACCTTGAAGTTGATTCTTCTCTCCTTAAAGAATATTTTCACTTCACTGTTCAGTTTCTTCTGAGGAACTTATATCTGTGTGGAACTTCCCACAGTCCCTGCATACACGCTCGCTGGCTCAGGGTGCCTTGTGAAGGAGACTGCATTTAGGTTACCTGAAGGGTAAGGAAACATTTTATTAAATTCACATTGAACAACTTTCTGTGCATCTGCAAAATTAGTTTGGCAACTTCACATCTGATCCCTTGACCTTCACTGTCTGTGAACTTCCTCTGCCCCACTGGTTCCAGAACAAAGGATGGGCTGGACCTTCCCCTGCCCACCTGCATCTTCCAGCCACCATGAGAGCCACTGGTCCAGCCTCAGCTGCAGCTCCTCCCTTTGGAGCTATGACAACTGGCAGGTGGCATGGAGAACTGCTCAAAACAAAGATCAATAAAATCAGCAAGAAGTGAAAGACTGAGGTTCGTAATTTCTTCCTCCGGAGCTGAACTCCACAGCAACAGCTGAGGCAGGTTTTTCTCGTCCCACCTCTGCCTCCAAGCTTGCCACTGTCTACCCCGGCAAAACGTCTGCAAGCCTTATACCTGCAGCCTCCTCTCTTCTGCAGAGCCCATTTTCAACAGCTCACTTAGATCCTCTTTCTCCCAGGTAAGTCAGGACTGTCACACGCCAAGACCAATGCCTTCCCTGTGCTTATAACCACGCAGGAACACTCCTGGTGGAGTCCATTGTTTTCCTGTCCCTGGGGGTGCACTCAGGCAATCCTGTCCACCTGCCTTTCATTTAACTCTATTTATTTAGGGAATGCGTTCTCCAACACTTAGCAGGGCAATCAGACCAGACACATTATGCCTGAAAGCACAGGGATTTATAACACACTTTTTTGGTTCACTTCAGTACATTTGGGAAATCACATTACTTAATTTTGTAATCGTATCTGCTGTTTGATTGACAGTACCAATTTTACTGAGTTTTATGGCTTCACTTCGTGCTTTGTTATCATACCTCCTGGATCATGTGGATATGAGAATCTCATTTATAAAAATAACAATTTCCAAACCCCATGAGTCTGGAAGGAAACTGGAAAGTAGGAACACATTTCAATGTGTAAAAGGAAAGAGAAAGAGCAGAAAGTTGCTAATGTACCTAAAATAATCACATGTTCCTTTTGAAGGCAATAAGGGCATGTGGCCATAGGAATGTGCAAATTAGTAACTTGGAATTAGGAAGACTGAAATAAGGTGTTGCTTAGATCTTGGTGTTGGGCTTCATTTGCCTGTTTGAAAGACAAAATGAAAGTGAGATATTTGGCAATGCAAAGCTCTAGTATGGGAGGGGTTTTGTTTTGGGGTGGGTTTTTTACAGTCTTATGGAGACCACCCAAGATGATTCAAACATAAGATTCTTTGTTTTACTTTAGTGAGAGATGTGTTTGAGGAGACTGCAAAGATAAGTATCTCAGGAGGCTGTAGAAAAAGGGCATTGCAATGTCTATTGATTGACAAACAATCCAGAAAGTAATTGCATTGGATACTCAGAAACCTCAAAAAAATATCACTTGGACAGAGGAAAGAGACAATCACTATTAATACCTGCTTGTCCAGGCTCCTATTTCACTGGGGCTTATTCAGTATTTTCCTGAAATGTCTTACCTATATTTCTGTAGGTTATAGTACTGAAAATGCTTCAGATGTGCAAGTTATTCCTTCTGCTAAAGGAAAATTGACTCCATTATTTGAAGGCTTTTAAACAGTCATTAAAGAAAAAATACAGGCAGAAGAACATAGAGGAAAAGACTTAGGAATACAGCTCCAGAATACAAAACTGAATCTAAATACTTGAATAAACAAAATTAGATGTTATAATCTCATTTTTTAGCTGTATGTGGATTTCTCTATGCTTAATAGTCCATCAAACTCTATTCACTCTCCAGCCTTTTTTACAAGCATTGTAATACAGATTTTTTTTAAATGATTGTGCTAGCACTGCAATATAATACAGTGCTGAAATAAGTGTAGATTATCAAAGACATTTTATAACTAGGCATAAATAGAGCTTTTGGAGAAAGGCGCCGGTGTCACAGCCATGTCAGAATTCACTGGTCCATCTCTTAATTTTTATCTAAAAATCAATTTTATAGACAATGAGACAATCCTTGCAGCATACATTTGTAGTAGTATATGCACTGTGGTAGTGGCAAATGCCAGCCTCTAGTCTTGCAGTGGAACGGTATCAGAAGCATTATTTGATTTTTCAGAAGTGCCTCTGTATATCATCTCTTGATGTCTTAATGTAACATAGCCATTTATGACATTGCACCCTTTTTCCAGGAGATACTTTTCCTGCAGGGCACTCTCTCTGGCATCATAAAGCAATGATGGATTAATCCTCTTCCATAGTGTTTCTGCAAGTAGGAGGCAATGTCGTTTCAAATATAGAGAACTGGTATTATCCAATCTCCCCCTTTTTCTCAGTTTGGGGAAATTTTGGTTTTGTTTTTTTATGAAGACTTGTGTAATCAGGGCAAAAAGGAAAGGGATCAAGTATCTGTGAATACAAAGCAGGAATATGAAGTATTAGGTTTTCACTGGACTCCACCTGTGCAATGATGGCCAACAAAGAGGTGCCCATGTTCTGGTTTGTGATCAATGTTCTCATGTGCCATGGCTGTGGCAATTTCTCTTGATAGGGCTGTACGTTTATCCTGCATTTCAGATAGAAACCAGTCACTTTTTGAAACTTGGAGGTAAGGAAGAGCTGCTTCTCTGCAACTCCTTGCTTTTTCTGACACATCTCTTTCCTTTTTCTTATTTTGCTCTGGAAATTAAGAGTCTGAGGTAGAAGGGAAAAACTAAAAATGGACCTATGTGTAGCTAGTACAAAAAACCCATTAATTCATTCTGCATGAGTATTTGCTTTCCAAAATCTTTACAAGTTTTAGATTAAAAAGGATTTATTTAAAAAACAATTAAAAGTTGGCATTCTTAGTTCTGCCTGCCGTGGTATGTAGCACTTTATGAACTTGCTGCAGATGCTGATGTTTCATTCATATGCTTTTCTCAACCTGTTTTGGGGAGTTTTGACAAGCATTCTTTAACAATCAAATACACAGGTCTGTTCAGAAGAAAAGGAAGAGTGCAATTTGTGTGACAATCTTATGTCCTTACAGTCCCAGTGCCTCCCTCTCTGGGTGACTCATTTCCATTAAACAAAGACAGTAAGATTCAAATGGGTGAGGTGACATGGAGTTTCAGGTCACTCATGTTCGCATCTTGTTACCCATTCCCTTCAAAGGCTTAGTGTGGAGACACCCTGGAAATTGTAAAATGCCCTGAATGGACCTCTGGACCTATTTATCAGCCCCCAGAGCTTTGTAGCAAAACTTGATAGGTGCCAGATCTCCATCAGCAGTATCCCAGTGGATGAGCAGAATATAATAGCAATGGGCAAGTCCAAACAACATCCCTGCTCAGCTCCCCCAAGCAGAAACCTGCCAAGGCAGCGAGCCAGGGTAGTAAAGGAGTGCCTGTGAGTGCCCAACTACCATATAAATTACATGGCTGAAAATGTAAAATCCCCAGAGCTTTTAAAATGCTATGGAAAGAGAGACAGCATTTCTCAACACTTAGTTAATAGGAGTTGGGAAGGGAAAGGAAGTTTCCTCTGCAACAAGTACCTATTTTATTTCTAATTTTGATCATGTTATTTTTAAGATGGCCCCAAAACTAGGACAGTTACACAAAGCAGAACTATACAAGGCCACCATAGCACAGATAGAAATAGTAATGCAGTTGGAGAAAATTACTTTTTTATCTGATTACTCTTTCTTTCTTCAGCTGGGTCAAGTACTCACTATAATTCTGTTTCTCCTTCTCTCTGTTTCAAAAAAAAAAAGGACTTTGCTGATCACATATGATAGGATCATCAAACTTGTGAAGCAGAATTGTGTGCCCTTATGCTATCTGCTGATAAATTTTACTTGAAACTGAAATGCTCTTTAAATAACTCCAGAAAGGCAGTAAGAACTGGATAGAGATAGGTCAAGAAATCTCTAATAAAAGCTTAATAAATCATTGTTTTCTCATAGGTGAGACTTATTCTCAGACAAAACTCTTCTTCCCGTCAAGCAGAATATTTCATGCTGGTCCAATAACACTTCAGTTAAAAACAGCTTTTCTGCTCCCTAGGTATTGTTCCATCCCAAAAGCGAGGCCATTTTGAAAATTTCAATTTTCTCCTCAAGGTCTGCCATTCTGTACTTCTTAAGTGGAAGAATTCCAGGGAAAACTCATCATGTTTTACCCTATAGTCTCACTGTGCAAACTCATCAGTACTTAGAAAAATAAAAGGAATTCATTTTAGATTTACTGGTTACAAGTACTTAAAAGCAGAACTGAAAGCTGATTTGAAGCTTCCAATTCAGTTTCCTAAGAAGGCAAACTTTAATGCCCATTAGCTTGCAGGAGTTGCTGATAAAATCTATAATTCACGATTTAGAAATCTATGGTTGAGGGTTTTTATTCTTTATATCTGCATTTCATACTCAGAAATGTTTGTGTTCTGTCTCAACAAGATGAAATATCTTTGTCTGATGTAAAAAATGATTAAGAGGTAAACCTCCAAAGAGCTTAACTTCTCTTCTATTCCTCCCAGTCCAATAAACAGGTGGGAGGTTGGGGGTGGGGGTGGAGAGAGATATAAAATAATTATATCAAATACCATAAATGATAGTAAAAGAATTTATGAAGAGGGATTGATGAACTTAATGTGAAACCACATGCAGTTAATGCAATTGTCAACTCAGAGCAAGCAAACAGAAGGGCAAGGACCAGTTAATGCTATTTAAAGTGAAAAATCCTGGTTTCACATGGCTCACTATAGTGTCATTTGCTTTGGGGTTTACTTTTTCAGCCTTTAAATAGCTCACATATTCTGTGTGAATTGTCTAAGGTTCTTGTTTCACTTTCATCCAGAGCTTTCAATTTAGGTAATTTGGTATAGCTTGTACAGAAAAAAAAAATACTAGGAAATAAAATGCTCTGTTGCTGTAGGCTAGTGCTTGCTGTGTGATCTTTTCTGAAATTAGTACTGTAATTATTATTTGTGATATCATGCCATGTTCAACAAACAAAAGTGTTTTAAGGCTTAGCTTTCTGCATGACAGTGGCATAAGTGAGTATCAGGCCTCGTGTTTTTTTACGACTACTGCGAGTACAACACAAGGGTAATGAGTATAAGCAGGGAAGAGAAGACTCAGATCTGAGGCTGCTCTACTGTATGTGTCTTCTTTTTTATTTTTCATTCTGAATCACTGTGGCAGAAGATACAGCACCAGCAGACACTCACACAGCTATGCAAGGCCAAAAAGGCTAGACAAAATTGTGCATATGATCATAAAGGGCAATAAATATTAATTGCTTAATGTCAAGTCTGTGCAAATTTCTAACTCCTTGCTAAAGACATAATTTGCCTGTTTAGAGATCTAGTCTGCTTAGCAAGAAAGAGAAACCGATACATAGGCATTATTATGTCATTCCCTCCACCAAAAATGGCACACAGGAAAAGCAACAGTGAGCAACCCCCTGCTGTTCCTCCAATGTCTTCCTCAGAGGTAATTTCTTTCACTTTTCTTTCTTTCCCCTTCTATCCTTCCTTATCTCTGTGCTATTATTGCTTTCTATTATTCTGCCTTTCTTAGAGCAGCCATCCAATTGGCACTAGGACCTACTGAGTTGGGCACAACATGAATGCAGCTGAACAGCACTAACAGGTTAGTCCTTGTGTGTGCAGGAATACCTTTTCTTTATTTCTCTTACTAACTTCATTCATTTGTTTAAGAGTAAAAGTGCTAGGCTGTTCAGTGTATGTGAGATGAGTTCAGCTCCATATCAGCTGCAAGAGATTTTAGAAATTTTTAATATGCTGCTGGGACTCTCCTATGAACCCAAGAGTAGAAGCAGTCTTTTTAAGCAGCCTTCATTTTGCAGGGAATCATTGCTTTAATAAATCATCTTCTGCATCTTCTCTCATATACCTTTCCTTTTCTAGGCTGGCCTCCCCATTTTTATTTCTGCCTGATATGGCTGTAAATTTTCAAGGCAGGATTGGCTTGACTGCACCAGGGGCTGTGTGAGGTGCTTTGCTTATGTAGCATGGAACAGATACTTGCCCGTAATAAAGTCCATCACATCATCCATGGTCAAAAAGAGCTCTGCCTGCTCCTGCCTGCCTGTGCCTCCCTCCTGCCTGGCCATTGCCTGCGGGGCTGGGCCCGCTGTGGGAGCTCCCATGAGGATGGGAACGCATCTGTTCTGCACCACGGAGAGGGGGCTCCCCATCGTCTCTCTGCCCACCGATCCTGCGGGATTGACTCGAGGCTGCTGCGCCCCCCATCGGGAATGACAGCCCTTCCCTGCTCGGTGACAGCAAGGGGGGCTGCCAGAGAGAGGACCCGCAGCCGGCAGAGGCGCGACATCGCCCCCTGCTGTCTGTAATTATCATTGCACCCATAGGGGAGCAGAAAACTGACTTTATTTTCGTTCAAAGGGTTTATTACAAAATGGAGATAGATAGATAGATAGATAGATAGATAGATAGATAGTGGCTAAGAACTGTTATCCTTTTCTATATATTTTTCTGCTTAAAGTTTTGTTCTAAATTTAAAGAATGGGGCTATTTCTATTTTTTTTGTCTGTCCTTCTTGGGGGAAGAAGGCCTTTCCTTTTTTCTCTCTCAGCCAACATGGATATCTTAGTTCTCCTCTGAACTAAGATACAAAGGAAACAGCAGATTTTGTCAGAGCGTGTTTTTTAAAATTCATATTCAGGCATTGGTAAGTATGTGTGAAAGGCAAACGAGCATAGAAAGAGAATAAAGAGCAATTTCTTCATTCTCCAACCCTACAGTCTAAAAATTAGTCAGAGAGGGAAAACACTCCTCTCTGAGGGAAGCTCACACAGAGAATGTGTCTTTTTTGTATCTCTCTGCACTCAGCCCTGGTTAGACAGATTAAGCAGCACAAGGACCTCACTGAGTCAAAAGTTAAGAAAACAAAAAAAATCAAATTATTAAGATTACTTCTTATTGTGCCTGATGCCCTAGCTGAAAGAACAGGACTCTCTCTGGGGCTGATTCTGAGACATCAAGTGGCAAAGACACACACATGTGCCCCCAAGGACACTTTATAGATTTACCTGGTGGCCACGGACAATTTCCTGGAGATGCTCTGGTTAGGTCTCTCACAGGACAGAGGTATTTTGGGACCACTGCCTGCTGTCTGGGTTTAGTACATCTGTGGCACCTGCCAAAGCTCCTGGCTGAGCTTGCCATGAGGCAGCCTCACCTTGGGTCAGGAACACTCAGGACTCCTCGCAGGCAGCAGAAGAGGGTGAAAGTGTGCTCAGCACTAGCTTTTGGTTCCCTTTTCTTGTATCCAGCAACTTCTACCTGAATAACCTTTCCACAGAGATTAGACAGACACCCTTACATTAAGGTTGCCCACCGACACAAATGTCTCCCTTGGCCAGGGCTGTGTGTGCATCAGAGAGCATGTGTGTTTCAGAATTGCTTGTTATACAAATAGTCAAACTGAGTTTAAAGTAACTTAGACAAAATATCACACACAACCAGGGAAATCTGACCACCACAAAGCTCAGACAGAGCAAGTGAATGAAATTAAGGGGTAGGGATAGAGGAGAAGGTGACATGAATAAGGATGGGCCGAGACACTGGTCCCACCACACCCAAGGGATGATCTCCTCGAAGCCATGCTTTCACTGTGCTGCAGCACCAGCTCATGTTTGCCTTGCTCTAAAGTTACAGACATTCTGTACCAACCTAGTAAGTAGGATCTTTGGAGAGATTTTAGTATTTTAACTCCCGTGTTTCCTAGACAGCTATTAAAGATCCTGTAATAGAGTTAATGAGGAAAGGAGGTAATCAACTTTAATGTTTGGGTGCAAAATGCTGATTTTCCTTCCACCTCCCCTGATGCTGCACAGTGCAGTGACTGGCACAGTTTACTTTGTAGAGAAGGCTGTTGTCCAGTGACAGGAAGTGATTAGCCCATGGAAATGGTCTGGAACATTCTAAGGTGAATGGTAGGATTAAAATAAAACATTTTGAGAGATGCACAACACGATTCTTAAAAAGCCCCTAATGATTTTATCAGATTGAGCAGTAATGTCATGGAGGCCAGTGATATAAAAGAAAGAAAAATATATTTTTAAACCATATCTTATTTTGAAAAAGGTGTCAATACTCAACACTGTTGTGTTACAAAGTCTGTGGTAAAGTTCATGCCAAACTAGACCTCACCTACAAAGCTGACAGAGTATAAAAAGAGAAGAAATTTAGTCAACTTTACAAGTTCCCTCAATCAGACACACATTTGGTTCTTTAATTTGAGGGAAAGGAGAGTGAGAATCAGTTTGAAAGCAAAAGTCACCCAGTACTAACTGCCTGATTGGCACTCATTAATTTCACTAAACATAGTGAGCCCATGGGAGGAGAGATGAAGCCAGGTATGACTTATCTGAATGCCTAGAGATGATAATTTGTCCCTAGTTAGAGGAGCGTGTTTTATTCGGCCCTTCCTACATGATGTTTCTACATCCACCATTACAGTTTATTGTTATTATTATTATGCTTTTATATGTCTGGAAATGTACATGGCACCTTACACTATTAAATATGCAAGTTGCTGCTTCTTGCCAATTCAAGTGTGAAACACAAAGCAATAATATCAGTGATATAAAAATTATATGATGCTTTCTATAATCTATTTATATTGAACAATAAAAATCTTCATATAAAGTATTCTGCTCTGTTCCTTCAAAAAGACTGAGGATTCCTAGCAAGAGAAAGGATCTTTCATTAATCAAGCAGGATAAAAAAAGACAATCTTGAAGATTTACTATTTTAGCAGTCTAAACTTGTTATTTTTGAAGTGAGATAAAGGACACAATATATTGCAAATGGAAGTAAGGATAGAGTTCATATCTGCTGAATTGGTTGATATAGCTTTTAGATGTTTTTATTGAGGTGGGACCTTTGCAGATATGGTCCCTGTCTTTCTTCCTTCCTTCCTCCCTCGATCAACCCACATGCATTAGGAACTGGCTTTTCCCTAAATGCTGAGGTCTTTCCTTGCACAACAGCAGTGCAACCATCCAAGTGTGGTGCAGGCCCAGAGCCTCGCCCAGCAGAAGATATAAGGAAAAGAAGGGCCAGGAGGTATTTACTCACCACTCTCAGCTGGCAAGTTCCAGATCAAATGGGGGATGCAAAGCTTGTTTTGATTAACAGCACAAAGTCAGCTACTGAGTCATCATTTTAGCCTTCCCATCTGTGGGATACCAAACCCACAGTACATTTAGTATGCCTTTACCTGCATTCAGATGTTTGCAGCCCTGAATATTCTACCAAATGGGTTTACAAGTGGGAACAGTCATTGCAGCTTTACAATTCTCTGTAGTAATAGAAGATATCCATGAAAATTATGTTTGACTTCATAAATATCATTAAAAAGACAAAGAATTACACTTACCAAACACATTAGAGGAAAGTGTCCCTAAGGCATCCAGTCTGGACCAAGCAGTGTATGCCTTGATCCTGCATTCAAGTCTCTGGGGCCACAATTGTTCACCCAAGCGGTTTCAGGAGTGAGATCCAGCACAACTGATGGAATTTTGATTCTAAGCAACTCAGAAGAGATTACTTGTAAACTGTCTGAGGGAAAACTGAGTAATGAACAGTTTCAAGCAGATAGCATGCTGCTCTTCAGAATACAAACCACTGCCTCCAAGCTAAGGTACCCTTGTGTCCAGTGCTGCTTTCCATTGGCTCTGCGGGAAAATGAAAAAACAAAGAAGAAGCTGGCTGCAGATGTTAATTAGTTAAATTGCTCCATGTTATTTTTACAGTACATTATGAATAGCTTTTATTATTTCACAACCATCAGTATTTCTAAAGAAATATGATAGTACCTTTTTTATCATGTGCTTGTAAACTTCCTTATTATCTCCCCTGTTATAACTCCAGCAATAATGTCATCGATTACAGTGCATGTGAGTCTCAGTGAGATCTTCCACATTTGGCTTTTATTTAGAGTTAAATCTGTGCTCTTAGAAATAAATATGTTCATTTGCCCTTCATGTAATTAGCCTCACAGATTGAAAGCTGCAAGTAATTTTGAACTTGCTGTTAAGTAAATGCATTTAACAGTATGACTGCCAAGCTGTTAAATCTGAATACTACAACCTGAAATTTTATAACATATGCATGATTCATAACCTTGTCTGCACTAGAAGAGTCATGTTATTTCATACCAATATGATGCCCAAAGATGCTGCAGGTGTCATAACTCTGTGAAAAGTGTTTTATCTGGCTGTTCAATTGCAAAAATGCAACAAATTAATGCTGCATTTGAACATTTGCCATTTTATTTCTTCCTTCAGCAATGAAAAGTTTCAGGGTTTGTTTGGGGTTTTGGGTTTTCTGTTTTTTTTGGTTGGTTGATTGGTTTGATGTGGGGTTTTTTTTTGGGGGGGAAGGTTTGGTTTTATTTTGTTTGGTTTTGTTAGACATAACCATGCATGCAAACTGCTTAAGAAAACCAGGTATCATAAAAATGTATAACAAATGTATGACCTGCTCAGAACTACCAGTTTGTCAGTCTTTCTGGCATCCTGATGCGATCACACCTTAGCCATGTCTTCCAGTCCTACTCAAGAGTCCCAAGCACTAGGGACATACACCCAGCCTGAAGGAAGGAAAAGGCCAGCTGCTAAATAGAGCTGGCCCTGTCTCTCCTGCCAGCTGTACTCCACACCCAGAGTCTCAGTGCCCTTGGATGACTGATACGGTAAAAGGAAGGTCCTCACTTCTGATTCAGATTCTGCAGGGACATTGCAGCTGAACAAAGAAAGGAAACATTTTGAATATAGTTGACTCTAACACAATTATGATTCTAATCTTTCCTGTGATCATAGGGTGAAAATGGTGAAACAGCCTACAAGAAAGTAGCTATTGTGCCACTAATGCTCCTGGCCCATGCTCTACCCCCATCTTGTTCTTCTTCATCAGATACTTGAAATCCAATCCTGCACTCACAGTGCCATCTGGATCAATGTACAGGAAAGGCTTAATTTAATTTCTATTCAAAACCTCGATGGTAGCACTGTATTCCATGTTTCATATCTCTGTATTTCATATTTCCCAGTGCACTTGATCGGGCTCTACCCATGCTAAACACAGAGCTGGGTATTCAGGGGAGCAAGAGGCTGTGATGCCTGAAGTTATTGAATATGCTCCAGTTGAAGTCTAGCAGACATTTTTATTTGCTATTTGGCTCAGTGAAGGTGGTACATTGTGCCTTAATTCTCATTCTCTCACGCATGGCTGGTACATCTGTATTATCTTTATGGCTTACATGAGATGTCCCCTGTTCTTAAAAGTAGACGTGTTTTAAAGAGAAATATTTGCCTGTGAGGAGAATTAGCCTGGAAATGATGCTGAAACTGCCTTTCAAAGTAATGGAAGCAAATGTTTTCAAATGTTTACGTTATTTTAGTTACAAAGAACAACAACACAAGCAATGAGACTGCACTTTCCCAGTGTCCTGCTGTTTGCCCAGTATGACAGACAGTCAGTAGGGCTTGTCTGGGCTGTGTACAGCTTAGCATGTTTCTTTTTTAACTTAGCAGTCCTAAATTGCTATGTTACAAATGTTACAAACAAGCTCAAGTTTGATCCTAGAGTGGGCAGATCTACAAGCTCTTCTCCCAAAGCTGTGGATCACTTCCTTCTGAATGCACCCAGAGGCATATTTGATAGGGACAAACCATCAGGGCTCTGGCATTCTTCTTCTTTAATGGCTGGGTTCTGCACTCTTTACTTATTCCAGTAGTCCCAATGATGGATCAGGGCTTTAAATATTTTGCTTCAGCTAAAGGTTCATTGGGCACCTAAAAGACACATTAAATGACTAATGTGTGCCCTTCTCTTCATGAATTAAGGGTAGCAGTGCATAATGTTATCAAGGGCCTCATTGAGTGTGTCTTATTAGCATAGATTTGTAACATTAAGTATAATTTTAACTTTGATGGACTTGTATCATTAATATTTTAATATTCCATTAATATGGAATTTTATAAGCACTTCATTAGCTCATATATAGGAGGGTGACAGGGCCTTCTTATATCCAGGCTGACATTTTTGACTCACTATTTCCTATGTTTTTGTGACACTCACTGGCCTTGTGAGCACAAGTAAAGTAGAGAGTCCTCAACTGTGAACAGCAAACAGTGGATCAACAGTTTCAGCAGGAAAGCAGCATCTTTGTTGGACAGTTTGCTCCTTTCACTCCACAATATATAAAACTGTTCAGCTTTGCAGGTTTGGATTTGCAGTCACAAACAAAAGAGAAAGGAGAAAAAAGCTCAGGCATGGTAGTAGGCAATGTGTTTGGGTTAAAAAGCAGGTGGGGGGTTGGTGGAATTTATTTAATTTTATGGCTTTTTCATTCTTTACTGCAGGGCTCAAGGCAAGGAGGGGATATCGAAAGCTGTTTTTTGTTTTCTTCTTGTAAATGTTAACAATAGGGATCTGGAAAGTGCACAGAGCAACATGTTGTTTTAGAAAATCCTGTATTGAAAGTGGCAGCAGAGCAGAAGACTCACCTGGCAGCTGGAGTTATGAGAAGGGGGCTGAGGGAGATTAGTTCATTTCTAAGATGATGCACTCAACGATTTCACCTTTCAACCTTCCCCTACCTTCCTTTTATTTCAGTGAAGAAGAAGAAAGAAGATAGAAGGAGGCAGAGAAAGATTAATAACTTTTTTTTATTGTTCATGGAACCAGATGTAAGAGGGTGAGCACGGAGAGCACATACTTTCTATGATTTGCTGTATTTGCAGAATGTACTGCACACAATTTCCTTTGTAATTCATGTGAGAGAAATAAATGCAGCTGAGACAAGCAATGGGAAGGCCTGTGCTGCACTGCTGTTCCTTCCCAAGACCATGTTCAGTATTAGCTAGTCCTCTCTTTGCACAAAGGCCCTTCTCTCCCTTAATTCACGACTATCTGAAATGTGCAGCTTTATTTTTTTCCTTAATTTTATAAACATGAATTGTTTTCAGATGTCTGGGTAGTGGAAACAGGAAACCAGAAGGTGATTAAAAATAATGTTATAGTTATTTTATTTTTAAACTTCCAGATCCTTGTGGAGGTATTTTTATGACACCTGGATAATTGGGTTGGCAAAAGCAGGAAAACTCCAATGATTTTGAATTCTGGTTTATTGCCTCCTCTAACGTGACTTTCTAAGTACTTCTCACTTTCCAGGTACATATATGAAAAGACTGTAGGACTGAATTGTAACCTGACATGTGTGGTATGTCCTATTGTTCCAAATAGAAATGTATGCAGGGAAATTGTGAAGGGAGCAGGATTCTGCAGGATGCTTTTTCCCTGTCAGTCCTATATAGTACTAATTAAAAGCCAGGTTGAAACACATGGACTCTCCAGACATAAGCCACCCCTCCATGCTCAGAGCTGACACTAAGGGAAGTGCTGGCCTTCATTTTCTGACTATTGAGCTCCTGAGAAGTGGCTAACACTGATCCTCAGGAATTCTAGTGCCCCATCAGACAATGAGTCTTCTCTAGTACATATTGCACCCTCTGCTCCTGGCCTCATCAACAAGTTCTTCCTTCCTCCTCTCCCCAACCCTTCTTCACTTTTAGTCCCAGACTCCTTCAATGCCCATCTTTCCTCTCCCTCAGTCCTAGCGTAGCTCTGTGTGGGTCATTAAGCAGCAGAGTGTTGCTGGTACCAGGTTGGGGATCATTGGGAGCACGGGACAAACACTTGCACAGGTTCCAAGTTGCAGTGAGGAGTGTCATTCAGCCCTTGAAGGAACTACCTGAGGGCATAATACACAGCAGATGGAATGAACAGAGATTAACAGCTGCCAGATGTAAGATGAACAAAAATTTCCAAATGCACATATTTTGGCCAAATTTGGGTTAGCCTTTGTAGGGGACAGCACACAGTGTATGAATACTTCTCCCAACCTTTGAACTTGTAGCTCCAAAAACGCTAGAACTGTCACATGCAGTATTCTATAGAAAATTTTTCATATAAACCAGGCAAGATCTTTGTTCTTAATCTCCCTAGAAATAACTGAGTGATTCTAAATGATCAGGTGTGGGGACAGGTAGACAGCACAACATGTTTCAGTCCAGAAGGTTTAGATATGCCAATACTGTGGTGCAGAATTACCCTATACTTAAAAATCTACCTACCTCCAACACCTGGACTACAGAATTCAAATTCTTTACTTAATTACAAACTATATCTACAGTCTTTTATGCAGATAAAAAGTATTCATGCTTACGAAGCTGATCCCTTGGTGTTCCTTGGTGTGGGATCCATCTGACTGACTGTTTAGGAGTTAGGCATTGAATCTCAGTTAGTCAAGGCAGAAATGGGGATACAGGCATCCTCTAGCAGCACATTATGTCTCCACAGTCAGCATCTCACTCACATGGACCAAATCACCCTTGACTGCTGCCTGTCTCTATCAACTGACCACAGTAGGAATTTTGGCAGTGGGTAGGGTTAGACATCTAAGGTGGTAAGTATCTGAAGTGAGGTAAGGTAAATCCTGGCAGAGGAAGCTTTCTAGTAACAAAACTGAGTTGAAACCAGCACTATATTCGGGCTTTTCATCTAAGCTTATAACCCTTAGGATCTCAGTCTCATAACCAACCACAGTAAACCCCAAAGCAGATTTTAAGAGGAGAGTGGAGGAGGCAGCCTTTCTGTAAGCAGAAATAGGCTGATACAATCTTGTGTGATGATAAAGATCATCAAGATCAAGCCAAGATCTTTATCAGTCTTGACTGTTTGGCAAGGGAAGGTGTGGACAGGATGTAGGGGCCTGTTTTTCACTCTTCCACTAAAGAAGGCAGTGGAGCTGAACCAACAGGAAGATGGTTACAGCTTTCTCTTGGTATAGGGCCAAAGCAAATTACCTTTCCTCAGGCAAGTGAGAAAGAAAGAAAAAAGTTTAGGATTAACTCCAAGAAGACAGACACCACCCTTCCCACACAACTGTCACTGTGGAAAAGGTCTGTAGGACTTCAGGGTTCACATGCAGTCAGAATGCTATGATGAAAAAGACTCAATAGGTTGGCACATACTCTGGGGGAACCATAATGTCCTATTTCTCAAAAGAGTAGTTCCTTTTAATTTGGGTTTTGATGTATTTTTGAAGTTCAGGGCATTATGAAAGACCATTAATTGAGTCCAGAATGCCTAATCTCTGCAGGAGAGCATATGAGTCATGTTTATTTTCAGCTAAGAGAAGCTCAGTCTCAACTATGACCAAAAAATCAAGTGCTCTCAAACATAATACAGAGAATATCTTCTTATTCCAAGCTTTTCCAGCAGGTTAGATTAATTTTTTTTAATATGTAATATTTTTTTAATATTAGAACACTCACAAACACTGAGGAGGATATAGGTCTCTTATGGTTTTCTTTATTCAGGTTTCAAAAGAGATTAAGCTGAAAGCATTACAGATCCATCAAGTTTGTGTTTCTCTCTTCAAAAAATTCAGCCCCACAGGTACCCTTTGCATTGTAATGATCAGTGACTCAGCTGACATTAAGCAGAGCAACTCCTTCCCTTGGATTTAATATCATGTGAGAATTACAGGCCATCAGCCACTGACTGCTCATGTGCAAAAGGCAGAATGTCTTGCTGATGTTTAGTGGCAGACAGGATCCTCAAACAGTGACAAGTGATGACATCAGCATTGCCGAGATCCAGCTGACTGTGCTGAGCACTTGAGCATGACAAGCTGGATCCAAGGGCAGTCAGTTTTTGAGGTCAATTGCCACTAATATACTTTCCTAGAGGTTAAAATTATTTCATAAGGATATTATAAAGTGTTTCATAGAATCACAGAATCACTGAGGTTGGAAAAGATCTTCAAGATCATCAAGACCAACCTTTGGCCAATCACCACCTTATCAACTAGGACAGAGCACTGAGTATCACATCCACTCATTTCTTTTAAACAATACCTTACATATTTTACCAAATGCACTGAAGAGTATGAATCATATTGATAAAAGTAGTTGCAGCTGAATAGAAACATTGGTTTCATATAACTCTGGTTTTCATGGCTACTTCTTTTACAAGACACAGAAATTTGTTTTTGCCTATAAATAAATATTTTCATAGGGTTTGGATCAGAAGATAGTCTTGTCATCCTGAGAGTTTTATTTGGGTTTTTTGTGTTTGTTTGGTTTTTTTTTTTGAAGGTGAGAAGCTAAGATCAGTGGTTTGGGTATATTCTTTTCTGTGGCTTATATACATTATAGATATAAAGCCAGTATAAATAATGTCCTTGCTTCAGCAGTGATACTAAATAAGGTAGAGGGGCTGGCTGGAGTACTGGAGCTGTAGACTATCCTCCATTGCCTCAGGGGAGAAATCTCTAAAGGAATATAATATTGACCACTCTCTGGGAGTACCAGAGAGAAAGATCATCATAGCCCTAAGGATTTTTCTCCTGGAAGTCTGAGAAATATATTGTAAAGAGGAGGGGTGCTGTCCTTCCCAAGAATCTCCTGTGCATTCAAGCTGATTGTTTAAATTCTTGTCTGAGAACAAAAGAAATAACAGTTAGTAGCAGTTAGTTCTTTCCTCTATGTGTACATAACTGACTGAATATGGGTAGGTTATATTTTATTTAGTTGGTTTTGGGTTTTTTTTAAATATACATAATAAGTTCTTCTAAATTCCCAAATTCTGCTTTACTTTATTTTGTAGGCCAGACTGGTTCATCTTTTCTCTTCTGTCTCTTATTGTAGACCATGTCTAAATGGCTTTTTTTTTTTTATTTTGAACATCATTACATCTAAAGTGTATGAACTGAACACTTTATTTGATCATTTATTTTACCAGTTGGCAAGGAAATACACAATTTTGAAGACAAGTGGTGTGACTCAACCCGCAGTTTTCAATGGAAGAGAAAATTTACAATATCCTACATTCATGGGATTATTACAGTAATATTGCAGGTAGTTTTCAGTAAGGTAGGTCAGGTTTTGGACGCAGGCAACCACGAGAGCATAGAGGTCCAAGGGTTTTAGCCTGGCTGTTTTTTCTTTAAAAATAGCGAGTGTAAACGTACAAGTTTCATTGTACTGAAACTTGCTGTACAGACACTTGAGGATGCAGCCACTGCTAGAGAGGTCTGGGCATTCCAGGGGTCGGTGAGACAACTCCATGGGGGGCACCTGGGCAATTTGGGTGTTTGCACCTGGGGCTTATTTTCTCTTTTCTCTCACTCCCTTGGGTTTTTTTTCCCTGTTGACTTGGCCACTTTGGATAATAAAACTACTGCTTGGGTTAAGTTTTCTGCAGTGTCTCAGTTTCAGCTTCCACATCCCTTCGGACCCCCTGTTCTCCCTGGAACAGTGTGTTAATAAAGCAGTTAATAAGATGCTTTTTTATGCAAGTTGGAATAGAGTTTTGGTTGTTGGGTGAGATTTTTTGCCCCTCAATAGAATTTTAGAAGTGGTGGGGTAAGAAACTACTTCTCTATAGTTGACTTTAAAAGAAGCATTACAGCAGAAAATGTTAAAAATAACTAACCTAGAACTATATGTCTTACATGTAATTTCTAAAGTTTCAGAACTGAAACTAAGATCAAAGAGTCCAGACAGGATGATTTAATATAATGAATTCAAAATATTATTATTTTGTCCCTGGATTACAGCTCTATACTTCAACAGATTAATAGGGAATATATAACTGAAATTAATCTCAAACTATTAAAAACGGATTATGGAGTTTTATATCTACTAAACTGTAAGGCTTCACATTTTAATCTGACTTGCATTTTGCTGGAAGCCTGGAATCTTTTGCAATTTGCCAGATGTCAAGGGATTTAGGACAATAAGTATCCAAGTAATCTTCTGGACTCTTCATCTCCCTTCTTATGACAATTAATACATTTATTATATTTCTATTTATATTCCATGGGGGAATTTAATCATAGAAATGTATATTCATTCTTTTCTCATTTTCAGTCACTCAAAGAGCATTCATCAAAACTATCCAGAAATCCTTAACCTGCAGCAGTGACAAACAATATATCCACAATGAGTCAGTAGGCATCAGCAATTCCCCACGACAGCACATGGATGCGTGCTCTGGCAGGGCTGAGGCTGGCATGGTTCTAATTCTGTGAAATATACCATTCTAGGGATGGAAAAAAATTGGAAGCAGATTCTGAACTTTCAACCCAACACATACAAATACAATAGGGCAGGCAATTTCCTATGGAAATTTCTGTAGCCCCAGTGTTGTAGATCATAATAACCAATCACAACTCTTCCTATTTCATTTGGCAGGCTGCCAGTGCAGATTTATATTACTCTGCTTACAGACAGAAAGTCAAAACAGGTGATTTTTGTACAAAACACCTATCAGGACCTAATGTGGGGTGATGTTCCCTTAGATTGCCTTTTGCTCCAACTGTTTCTAGGGAGATAGGAAAAGAATTCCTTTTAGATAGTGTGTTGAGAAAACAAAGTTGGAAGGTAGAAACCCTGGGCTCTGTTTCTAGATCTGTTATTGATTTGCTTATTATCTCAGTCATGTAATACTTGGTGCTTCCATTTTTTTTTTTTGCATACTTCCTTGGGATATTAGAGCATAACTCAAAAGTATGTTTGAGATCCCTGGTGCTGAAAACTTGTAGGTATTGTTAAGGCGCACTGGCCAATTCCTGCTGTATTACTGAGATGCTATGAAATTCCCATCTGTTTTATTGTGGTCTAACAATCTGTTGTTGTGGTGGAGACACATAATAATAACAACTCATTGAGTAGCTTCTTTTTCAGTCTCTGAGTCATTAATGAGAAAAAGGAAGAAAAGTATCTACACTATTTTCTACCTGTGGACCATACACTACTGTCCATGCGCTCAGGTTCCAAGGCAAACAAGCCTCTCTGGTCTCCCAGGGAGGAGTTATTTGGATTCAAAATACTAGACTAGTATTTGATTTCCACCAATGCAGCCCATTGGGCAGGTCCTCTCATGTGGATTTCAATAGTTTCTCCTTATCTATGTTTATTGTGAAAAATTCTTTCAGGCCACTGCCTCACAACCTGTGATGTGCCAAACCTCCCAGCGACCAGTGCTGTAGAAAGACAAGCCAAGACAGTTGCCCAGAAAAGCCATGGATGCCCCATCCCAGGGGGTAGAACTAGATGACCTTTAAGGTCCCTTCCAACCCAAACCCTTCTGTGATTCTATGATTCTACTATGCTGGTGTTTAGGATAAAACATGATCCACATGTTGGCCATTTGCAATACATGAGTGGCTCCTGGTGCCATGCACTAACTTGCAACTTGAAAATTCTGGCTGAATAAAGACCATTGTGATATACAGAATAAATGAACAAATGGGCTTTAACATTTGTCCACAAAGTTTCTCATGAGATTGTTGTGAGATTTCTTTTGGTTTTCTCATTTGCTCACAAGGCACATTGTCTTCCTCATGTCAGCTGTGTCAAAGTCAGCTTGTGCCTCCTCCTTCCTCTTCAAATACAACAATTTCTTCCCATCAATAATTTAATGCCATTTTTCCTCTCACATCTGAAAAGCCCTGCATGCTTGTGGGTTTTCTCTCTTTTCCTACAGATCTTTTTCCATCCTTGGCCATCCATGCTTTTCATAAGATAAAGGCATGTTTGTAGGCATAAAAGAGTTTGATTGCTTATTTATAACTACAGGAGTTTAGTTAATGGCTTCACATTTTTTTCATAGAATCACTGAGGGATTGATTCTTTGTTCCCTGAAATGCAGTACCTTAGGAAGAGAATAAGAAACTTATAAATGTGGAGTGGAAAAGTTGCTATCTATTTCCTTCCTGAAATCACCCTGAAAGATGCAGGGGGATGATGAAGCCTGACAATATGTGGGTGTTTCCTGTCTGACAGAAGGAATCCACCATGGGGAAAAGGGCTTCATGCTGAGCTTTCAGAATAATAGGGCAACATATGTGATTGTAATGTGGAAACTCTGTTAGGCATTTCCCTCTCTGAAGCAGCCTGTTCCATGGCAAGCACACACCAAGTAAACAAACAAAGGATGAGTGTGATTCTGCATTACAATCACGCAGTGTTCCCACAAGTAAATTTCCCTATGCTATAGGACTGACCTGCGTGGAGATGCACAGTGCAGTATAACAAATGTTCACTTTCCACTGACATGTTTAGGCTTTGCCTAATGATAAACGTGACTATAAAAATTGTGCTTGCGTTCCTCACTCAGACATCTACGCTATACTGTGGTTTTCATCCAGCTGAAGTTACATATCATTGACCACAAGTTTGCTACTAGGTCTTTGATTACATGGATGCTCGTCACTCCAGTAACAAACCCATTGCAGAATCAGCTTCCAGACAACACTCTGCCCACGCACAGTCTCGCTGTAAAACCCTTACACATTCATTTGATCCATGGAAAGATTAATACATAAAGCAAGAAATTGCTGGGCTATTGAAATGTGCTCTATGAAAACCATTTCCTTCTCTCCAAGGAACTACAAATCTGTGTGGAAGACAGAAGTTATACAAAAAAAGGTTTAGCCCCTATGAAGACAGATATTCTAATAAGAGGTCACTCTATATAATCGCTATGGTCCAGCAGGAGATTTTCCTTTATTTATGTGTCTCTGCCTTACTGTCCAAAAATTTTATGGAGGAATACTTTTTATATTTGGTTTTGTTTAAGGGAAATGGGGTTGCTGTCACATTGCTCTGCAGCAGTGGTTCCAGGCTCCACTTTGCTGTCACTGCACACGTGTGCGCACACACACCTCAATGACGAAGCACAAACTCCTTTTTACACATTCCAGAGTTAGGACATTAGATTTCTCCTAACATAGGCAGCGTTCGCATGATCTACCCAGACTAAGCATGCTTATTAAGACACTGAAAAACAGCCAAGTTGGAATTTTCCTAGAGAGTTTGAAGACTTGGAGAGACTACTGCTTTTTCCATATTTATGGTTTCAGCAGTTGAGTGGCGATGAAAAATTTTTCCAAGCTTCCTTGAAATCTGAGACTCTGACAAAAATTTGCTCTTAATATAGAACTTTTATTCAGGAAATTTATTCAGAGTTTGGCCTGGGTCATTGGCTCCCCGGAGACCAGATTCTGGGAATGGTAGAGGCTCCCCTGGCATGGCAGGGCCCATCTCACCACCTCAGCCAGGAGCAGGGATTTGAATTTGAGGGGTTTTAAATGGCAGAATTGTGCCAGGGATGACTAATGGCTTCTACCTGCAGCAGGCAAGATTTTGAATCATTAGGTCAACTAATCCAAAGGACTATTGTAACCAACCTATTTTAAATGAACAGACATGACCATGGCAGTCCCAGCTTCTTCTAAACTTTCATCAGAAGGAGCAATCTCTTCCTAATCATTGCAGTATGACTCAGTTTTCTGCACTTCATGCCCCATGGAATTGTTTTGAAGAGATCTTACTGCCACTAAAAATAGAATTGTGGAGCTTTTTCAGTATTTTTTATTCTCACGATTCTCCTTTGACACATGCTGGTACCATATTTGATACGACAACAGCTTTGTGATAAAAGAGCTTAATATTAGCCCTAAAATTGTGTTCCTTCAGCAGTGTATCACACATCTCCCGAACCACGCTGAAGCCATGATGGGCAGACCTCTCAGCTGGAGGAAACTGTCATAACTCTGCTGACTGGCAATTAACTCAAACTGAAAACTTGATTCTCAAGGTTTAGAAAAAACTGAGGGGAAAAAGTCCATCAGCTCTCTTTCACCTCAATGTCCTGCTCATGTCTGCTGGCACTGACTTACAGTCTTTTATGAATATGCTGCCTGTCCATCTTATTATTAAAGAAAGGTGCCACAAGGGTCTCCAACCTACTTGGAGACAGGCATTACAAGTAAGATATCTTTGATAGGTTTTCTTAGCTTGACTTTTGGCACTAAAGGGGGACCTTTCTCTGCTTACCCATCTGCCAGCAAGAGAGAAGCAGTACTCTTATCTTGTTTGAAGAGCTGGGAAGTGCTCCAAGCACCCAGAAGCAAGAGAACGGCCTGTTGTTACAGTAAGGAATGTGGTTTCTTCTTCCTAACCTCGTATTTCGCAATTGTGGGAGAAATAAGTGAAGAAAATTATTGGAATGGCTTCTCAATTATGCCAGGGTGCTGACCAGCTGTAAGAAAACAAAAAAGAAACTTTGCAGGCTGATAGCCTAATTTTGATAGATAAGGGTTTTGTGTCTGGATGTCCGGTGCTGACAGCATGAGGGAAAGTTTTCATGTGCCCTAGTCTGTGACCCATAAAGTACAAAGAGATAACATTAGAAAGGAATAACAGCATGCTGTCAGAATTGAACTGGCTGTTAAATGTAATTTAGAAATAAGCATTGTACAGTCTTCGTGATTAATAGAAATAATGGGAGAAGAGAGCCTAAAAAAGGACTTCTCTGGGAACATTAGAAATTCAGCTCTGGTCCTTCTAGGCTCTGCGAACGATTTGCAACAGCCAAAAGTGTATTTACCAGTATGTGTTTTCACTGCTATTAAGCCAATCAAACAAAATATACTCAAACTGAATTAGCAACATTAGTCTGTTATTGTATTGTCATTGTCAGTGTTTTGCACTACCCAGTGGGTTCTCAGAAAAATTTCTCCCTTGAATCTTGGAATTAGACCTTCCTGTGCTGCGGGAACTTGATTTTGCTCTTTGTCGAATCGAGCACTGGCCTTCATCCTCAGCACAGAGGCTTCACCACTGGATCCAAGCAATGGCATCAATTACGTGTGTTTCTGAAATCCCCTGCAATGAACACAATCCTGTTTATTTCAGTGAGAGCATTTACCTGAGCAGGGAGCTTAAAAGCAGGACCCTGTTGGGGCAGACACCATTCTCAATGTACTCCTAAGTTGTTTACTCTGTGAACAGTCTATTTTTCTACTGAAATGACAAATGTACGTCCTCGAAAATAAAAAGATCTGATTGCCCAAGAAAACAGCAGTTATCGAGAAATACATGGTGAGAAGAGCAAACATCAGGAGAAAACTCATCTCATTTTTCATTGTGGGAGGTCCTCGTTTTAAAACCATAAAGTGTAGTGCATAGCTTTGGGAAAACATAAGACCCATATTGCATTTGTGCCTGCCTGTCAGCATCGTTAGCCATTAGAAACTGATTTTATAATTATAGTTTTTCTCACAGTAGTGGTTTCTGCCACAGCAAGTACCTTACTGCTGCTTTTGAAAATATTTTTATGCTCTAGAACAAATCAAGCAGCACTACGAAATTCTCACTTTTACTGGTTTTAAAGAACATGATGTACAAGCTTCAGCAGATCATTTCAGAATTGACCCCCAGTTATTTAAACTTAGGGAGGGGGTCAAGGAGAGAAAAAGTCAGATCGAAGTTTGATGATTTCTTGAGGCTTAACCCACTGAGAGGGAAAAACTTTATGCCTGTGATAATACTGATCACTTCTACTTGCTGTCAGGCAGGTAATGAGTTCTTACTGTTAAGTACTTTCTAAACAATAGTTCAAACACCTTATGCAGTCATATACTTCTACTATTTAGAAATGGATGTGAACAGGGCTTTTTTTGCATTGAATTTGCACTTAATCAGTGAATTCCCCATGAATTGAAGTAAATTCTTGATGAATAACATCTGAGAGACTGAAGGTAGAATAATTGGCATTATTCTTTTTAAAAAGCAAAACCAAAATATCCCAAATCTTTCAGAAAACTACCCTGTGCTTGGGAGTTTAGTATAGGTGTATATCACAATGTAATATTGGACAAAATACAAATTCCTCAGCAGAACACTGTCTTTCACCCACACTAGAAAAATGTAGTATATGTGTTATAGTTCTCTCAACTTATAACAGGGCACACCAGTCTACACACACCTATTTCTTAAAAAACACAACTTTTTAGAACACTATAAATATTGTTAATAAATGGAATACATGGAGATAATGTATTCAGACTTGGGCAGTTTGCCTCAGTGGACCCTATTCTGCATTTTGGTCAAGAAATTGGAATGAGCCCAAACCAACTTGTTATTTGCTAAATGGATCCAAATTAGCTCATGTGATATTACCTCAAAATACAATTGTAAAGAAGGACAAGCCGAAGGGTTGCTGACTCTCTCTGAACCCCTGCCTTTCATTATGTGCTATTTAACATTTGAAGTGTGACCTGTAAGGCTTAATAAAATCAGTTTGCAGTGAATGTGAATGCAACGACAGCAGGAAGAGCAGAAAGGATGAAGTCACTGATTCAGAGTCATCAAGGTAAATGTGAGGCATCCTGGCAAACCACCTTGCTCTCGATACAGCACAGTGCAGCCACATGCCTGGGAGTGGGACTGGAGGTCACACTCCAGTAGGAGACCGTGGCAGCAGGGGGTCACCTGAATGTGCAATGACATGACTGAGGTAGCCAATGCAACCTTTGACTGTATCATTGGGGGTAGAGATAATGTCCATTTTAGTACCAACAATGTCTGCAAGTCTGAGGTGCTTCATCCTGGTTAGAAATGAAAAATCCAAGCTTTACAATCAGAGAGCAAAATCACAGACTATAGAAGGGTTTGGGTTGGAAGGGACCTTAAAGATCATCCAGTTCCAACCTCCTGCTGTGGCCAGGGACACTTTCCACTAGACCCGGTAGCTTAGAACCCCATCCAACCTGACCTTGGACACTTCCAGGGATGGGGCATCCACAGCTTCTCTGGGCAACCTGTGCCAGGGCCTCACCACCCTCATAGTAAAGAATTTCTTCCTAATACCCAATCTAAACCTGCTTTCTTTCAGTTTAAAGCCATTCCCCCTTGTCTTATCAAATACTTAGGGTAGTGGGTTTTTTTCAGATTTAAGAAACAAAAAGCAATGGATAACTTGAATCCTCTCAAGTCATTTCCAGCAGGGGAAGAAGGGAAGTGCAGGGCCATCAGGGCACTGTGGTGCCCTCCTGCAGCCAGGTCCCATCCCACAGACCCCATTAGGGCGAGCCCAGCCCAGCTGGGACACTGGTGTCCCCAAGGGCAGAACTGACAAATGCTGACAGCACAGGAAGGTGGATGTTTTCCACTGCCAGGTATTTGCCATGGCTAGCAATATTCCCAACTTTCCTTCTAAAGCCTCACACAGAATCAGACCAATTGCAGAGTTGAGTGTCACACACATAACTACATAAGGAACAAAACTGTTCTTCAGGTAGGCCATGGTCTGTCTGCAGTCCCATCTGATACTGGCCTTGTAGAGCAGCCTCTATGGCAGGTCTGGTGTTGGCTCACTAAATAAAATACAGCTGCTGACTTGGGTTTCCTTTCAAAGTGTAGCAGCAGTACCTGGGCATTTTCCAGTGGCATTGCCAACAGGGCCCTCAGGCACTGGCACTGCAAGCTGTCTTCCATACAGCAACTCCTGCTCCTCCTTTCCGCCCCACTTCTGTAAGCCAGGAATAACACAATGTTTTATACCACATAATAATCTCTGTGCCTCAAATTGAGCCCACTGCCTGCAATATCTCACCAGCAAATGTTGTTAATAACCTTTCTGTCTAAACACATGACAAGGAGATCTACTACTATTGACAGCATATTTCTGTAAGTGAAAAATGAAACCTTAAAACTTGTCAAGAAAATATCCTCAGGTAGGACTGATTTTCCTGTCTTATTTCATAAGGGTCGTTGTAACTCATCTCACTAGAGGCTGACTCACTCTGTGGCTGGCTTTGGTTGTTTACTGGATCCTTTTGTAGTCACTTTCTGAAAATTAAGATGGAAGGATCCTTAGAAAATTCCAAAGGTGAAACCAAAATACAGGGTATGCCATTTTCTGTGAGAGCTGGTTTATGATAGTCTGTGGACAACTTCCAGAAATTTGAATCTTATGTTTTAAGTTTCTCAATGGTTACACTAGAAGAGCATCAAGAGCAGACACAAAGCTGTATGTCTGATGTCAAATTATGGCTACCCAACAACACTGCAGTGTCAGAGACACAGGTGTGGATACAGACACTCCTCCACTCCCTCTCTCTCTTGCTTACCAACAAATGTTTCCCTGGAGTAAGTAGCTATAATATTAAGGTCCAATACACCTAATGAAGCCCTGTGTGGAGAAGTCTGACAGCTCACATCTCCTAGAGAGATTTGTTTTTAGCCTTCCCTTTCCATTGATGCAGCTGATGCAGGGTCCCACTCAGAGGGCACAAAGCACCTCTGGGGCCACCTGGCTTTTAAGGACTGCTCTGGAGATGGCGAGCAGTGTGCCAGACACATCATCCATGGGGCACAGCTCCTCTGCTAATTTACCCATAACACGAGAGCAGGTTTTCACCTAAATAAGGTGCTCTATAAGGTATGGGATAAAGGATTACTCTTTCAACATTATAAGACAGGATGAGCAAAAGGGTGAAAGCAGAAGGATGAGAATGGATGGGGAACTCCAGTCCAGCATCCTCAAGAGTCTTTGGGCACCTCTATTCACTGGGTGTCAGGTCCAGAGTCTGCTCAAAAGGCTTCTGGTCAAGGGCCAGCTGTTGCAGGGATTAGCAGGGCCATGTCCTCTGAGAACATGTTCTTCCCAATCACCTGTTGGTTGTGCTCTGCTCAGTGCAGTGCTGCAGCTTGTCTGGGTTCTCTTACCCGACTGCCAGAAGGGGTTGCTGCTCCTCAGGTCTGTTTCCTTTTAAGTCTACTTGACAACTTCAATGAGGTATAAAACTGGACCATGTATTGAAGGGAAAGCTGAGGTTTGTTTACCTCAATTAGTTTAAAAAAATAAAGTTACAAGGACCAAGTTGCAAGGCTTTTATCAGTGGCTATTTCTGCTGTATTTCCACTTCAAAAATAGCAGAGAGCATGGAAGTGTACAGGTGAAAAAAGAAATATGCTGGAAGCTCTACTGATATCAGGGGATATATTAAAAAGTTAGAAAGGTGATATTTTCTACGTTTTTTTACAGTTTCGGTTTAGTTTATGTCTTCATGACATAAAAAAGGCCATTAAGTTCAGCATGAGAGATTATCTTTCAGCATTTGAGCTGATTTAATTAACACAAATTGAGAATATATATTACTTTCTTCTGACAGCATACCCTGTAATATATAAAATCAGAAATAATGTGAGGTTTTTTAGACTGTGAGAGACAGTCTAATGGTTGTTTATTTCAAATTTTTAAGGGAAGCACTGGGAGTCTAGAAATTTTAACAAAACCTTGCTGATCTACACAGAACATGAGGTGCTGAAATTAGTGTGTTAACAAAATCAAGAAAAAAATTACTTTTAAACAATTGTGTTGAAACACTTATTACTTGCTCTAATAGCACATTTTCTTGTCTCTCATGCAGTCATGATTTCATTATCTCTAAAAATGGAGCATCCAGTCCAATAGGATCTGAATGCCTACTGATAGACAGGATGGAAGGAAAAACCTAAGTGGCCTTAATATATTAGACAGCCTAATTTTAGTCCAGTCTTGGAGAGCATTCCAAATGTAAATAAAGAATTAAAAGAATTGCAGGAGAAGCTTTGCTCTGACTTAGAGCCAACAACCCTTTCTTCATCCAATAGCTCTTAAATATGCAGCTTTATTTTTCCCCAAAGTATTCTTTGTTAATGCAAGATGTGCTTTTGGTGATAATCTCCAAACAACACTGCATTTATTTCTGTGGTGCCAGGTAAAGGAAATTTTCCAGGTCAGATGTTTTCATGTTGGCTGACTATTATGCCATCAATTAATTAATTAAAGAGATGTTTCCATATCACTTGTGACAAATTATTACTGATAATACAAGGAAGAGGAGTGTTGTCAGGGAGATGCCATTTTGTCATCCATCATATTTCTGGCCTTCCTCCTGCTCTGTGTGCATCCTCTTATAAGTAGCTGCTCTTGTGTTGTTACTGATTCATTTTTCACACAGGCTGTAGTCTCAGTCTTTGTTTGCAGCAGCGACCATTGTATTTCTGTATTTTCTGCATTGTTTCAGAGGTCAGCAGACTAAAGATCTATATGCCTTGCTCTGTTAGACAAAACGTGTATATTCACTAGAAAATAGTCAACAAAAAAGAAGAGACTGTCTTGTAACTCTCATGTAGATAAAAGGAGCTGAATTCTTCTACATTAATTACAGCAGTATTCAAGGATGAGGAGTCTCCATGGCAACCTTATTGTCATATGGCACACAAAAAGCTCCAAGTATCCTATGAAACTACTGTTTACCCTTTTAAAATACTGATGGACAGGGGAAATATATATAAAGGTATGTTTCAGTGAGCATCAATACACAGCTGTGTCAATAAATAACCAGAACAAATCTGAGGTCTTCATTGCTGGTATTTTTTTAATCAGTCTTTGCACATGTGAAACTTTTATTCATGAGAGTGCTGTGTGGGACCTGCATGAGGACTCCAAGGTCAGCCAGGTTCTTGTGTGAGGAGCTTCCTCATTCTTTTCATTAACTGCATCTGGGATTATCATAGTAGGGAGAGAAGAGCTATTGTTGGGCCCTGTCATACACTGTAGGAGGGAGCACATCTGCTGGGATAGGAACCTACCAGAAATGAATCAGAGCAGGGGAAAAAAAAAAGATACACACTTCTCTTCCCCAACAGCGACAGCATTTGTGTTCTTTCTTCTTTTCATACTGGCAAATGAAGACCTGTAGGCCTGAGTGCAGTGTAGGGCAAATTGACAGAAGCTGCACTAAAACCCAAATTCATCAATGCACAGAGAAATATGACATTGGAGAAGATCACTTTTTTTGCGGAGACAAGGCATGCCTCACAAATCCACATGATCCCTCTGAAGTGAACTGAGTGGAAGGAACACATGGATAGGCATCACAGACTCACAGTCTACTTCATCTCCAGACAGCTTTCAGCAAGACTTCCTCCTTTTCAAGCAGAAAGATCTTCAAGAGACCAACTTGCTAGAGACTGAGAGGAGAAAGTCCTCTCATGGATTAATTCTCTACTAAAAGGCAGGAAACAAAAGGTAGGAACACATGGCATTTTTGCAAAAAGGGAGAAATTGTTGCAGGATTGGTGCCAAGATGTCTGCTGTCTAACCTATCCCTAAATGATCTAAAAATGATTGGAGAGTGCACTGTTAATTTGCAGATGATACTAAATGTTTCAGGGCAATGGGCAAAAGAAAAGAAAAAAGTTAACTGCAACAGACTGCACAATGTTCTTAGAAGAATAATGGGTGAATAAAATGGCATGTGAAATTCACTGTCAGGTGATTCCAAGGAGGAAAAACAACCCTCACTTTGCATATAGAATTATGGGCTCTGAACTAGCAATTACCATTTAGAAAAGAGATCTTGGAAATATAATAAATAGTTCTGTGAAATGTCAGCTTGAAGCTTGGCAGTGGTCAAAAAAGCAAATAGAACAGGGAACAAAAGCACAACCATCACTAGAATGCTGTATGGATGGAGATGGTTGCTGCATCATCCATAGAATGCATGACCTTCATTTCCCCACCTCAAGAGAATATGGAACTGTTAAAAAAGGTGTAGCAAAAGGTAATGCGGGTGGTTAAGGTGTGGGGTTCCATACATGAAAAGATTAAGCTGAATAGAAGCCTTCAGCCTGTAAGATACATGACCTTCATGATATGTAAAAAGCCAAGATAATGCAGAGATAAATAAAGGATGATTCTTCACTGCTTCCCAGTATAAGGACAAAAGGGCATCAAATAAATCATAAAAGCAACAGGCTCACAGCAAACAAAAGCAGTCACGTTCATGTGCAATTCCTAGCTCAGATGTGGAATCCCTTACTGATGGAGGCTGTGATGCCATAAACCTTCTCCAGTGTTCAAAATGAAATTCAGACACATTCATACCAAAAAGTTCCTTCAGTGGTTATCAACAAAAAAAGTCTGAGACTCAGCGTGAAGAAACATTTGCAGTGTGGTTTTGTCTATTCCTCAGGCCATGCATCCCATGCATACCTTTGTCACCAACAGAGACATGGTACTAAAGCAGACATTGCCCCTCAGTTCTTATGCTGAACCATTAGAACTGGGCTAGTACACACATATCAGCAAATTTTCCTCTGGAAAACATGGATCTATCCTTCCTATACAGATACTTTGGCTATCTCTATCTCAGTTCTGTATATGTTTGCTTTTAAAAGATATCAGACTTCCCTAAAGATTCTTGATCCTTGAACTACAATGTAGCCTATTCCCTTCCTTACTACTGAATGATATTCCTGAGCCTCTGGTGCAACTCTTGATCAAAACAAAGGAAGAAGAACTCTCAGATGCACATTTTCAACAGGTCAGATGTGAGTGGAAAAGCCAGTCCTCCATTCATTGCCTCTAACCAGCTACAGTCAGTGTTGTACATGCCATTCCATACCAAACTCTTGGGACAAGAATAGCCAAAAGCCAGCTGCAAATATACTCCTTATATCATTCAAATGTACTTCAGACATCGCAAAATCTAGATTTGGACCAGAAGAGGGATCAAAAAACCTTTAAAATATTTAATGTATGCTCTCCTGATGATGATGGAGGGTCGTTTTCATCATTCTGAACTTCTGTGTGGGAACTCACACTCTTGGTCATGCAGTACTGTAGTCTGTCATCAGAAAAATGACATATGTCTAAGGGTGAGCACTTCAATAGAGAAATGGAGAGAATGCACAGGGAGAGTGGCAAGCTGCATTCTGCAGTTATGGATTCTTACAAGGATCATTTCATTCTCTCTAGCTTCCTATCCAGTAACTGCATGAAGCCACAGTATGGACTCAGCATGACAAAGTTCAAAGAACTCAGTTCTTATTTATCATCTTTATAGACAATTTGAAGAGTATGAACTGGGTGGAGGGAACTGTAGAAGGAATGAGACGCTGACAAGAACATTAGGCTCACATAATAGTACTCGGTGGTTCAAAATCTTGCTCTGTCAGCCTTTCTGGACTGAGTACTGAGCCCAACTGTTCTACATCTCCAAATGTGGCCTGGGCAATGTGACAGGATCCAGCTTTGTGAGTAACACCAAGCCAAGGTTAAGCAGTTGGCAAGGCAGAGAGGAGAGCTGCATGAGAGAGATCAGTAGCTGGAGAAATGAGCTGAAATGACCCTCCTGAAGTTCAACAGAGACAAATTCAATCTTTCACCTGGGATTGAAGCAGCACAGGCTGAGAACTGACTGGTCAGGAGGCAGCTTTGCAGAGAAGGAGCTGGTGGCTGCCAGGTTGAACGTGAGTAGCAGTGCAATCTGGCAGGCATGGGGCTAAGTCACAAAGCTTGCCAGCAGCAGCTCGAGGGAAGTGATGCTTCTACAAGCAGCTCTTTTAAGACCCCACTGGAGGACTGACAAGAGGAACACCAACACACTGGAGCAAGTCTGGGGACGGATCGCAAGGACACCAAGGGGCTGGTGGACAAGATGTGCAAGGAGAAGCTGAGGGAACTCTGCTTGTTCAGATTGGAGAAGAGAGGGCTTCAGGGCAGCCAGGGCAACAAGTGCCTTCTTCTGCTATCTTTTGGGATTTCTAGAAGAGACAGACAGAATGGCCAGAGGTGCACAGCAAAAGGACAGGAGGCACTGTTCACAAGTCACAGCAAGGGAAATTCCAACTGTAAGGTAAAAAGATCACAATTTTGGTGTTTACACAGTGGCTCAGATTGCCCAGTGAATCTGCTGAACCTCCATGCTTGGAAGTATCCAAAACACAATTGTAAAAAGAGTGAGCAGCCTAATATGGGGAAGAGAAGGCTTCAGGGTGACCCAATTGCAGCCTTCCAGTACCTGAAGGGAGCCTGCAAGAAAGATGAAGAGAAACATTTTACAAGGGCCTAGAGTGACAGGACAAGGGAGAATGGCTTCAAACTGAAATAGAGTAGGTTTAGATTGGATATTAGAAAGAAATTCTTCCCTGTGAGGGTGGTGAGGCACTGGCACAAGTTGCCCAGAGAAGATGTGGATGCCCCATCCCTGGCAGTGTTCAAGGTGAGGGAAATTACTATATGGCTGATGGCATTTAAAGAGTTAAAGGGAGTTCCTCCTCACCTGTGGATATTTATAGCTGGAACACTATCTGGGGAGGCACTGTGAAACTGTTCCTTTACTACCTTTCTTTCTGTGAAATCATTTTCATGCAGTTATTCTGGTAGGTAAAAAATACCTTATTTTACCCTTTTTTTTGTTTTGATTTTCTTTTAATTGCTATTCTTTTGGGTAGAAACCAACAATTGTTACCTTTTATTCAGGAGATTAGGAAGGTTCCATATTGGGTAAATACATATTTATTCAAATTTAATAGAGCAAAATTACTCCCACCAAAGCTATTAGTCTATCATCTAAGTATGTAATTAAACTTTTTTAAAGCATCTTATGTACTCAGCAGACCAGAATGAGAATACAGAAGTTACTCTAGTCTGTCTGGTAAATAGGCAATTATACCTTTTATTCAAAATTCTATTTACCATTTCAGAGAGTCATTCAAGTTCATTACATTTTCTACAGACCGTATTCTTGTTCATCTTTGTATTGTTTCATTTATTCAACTGAATTGAATGTATAGTTTGAGTTGTGAGTGGGTTGTGCATGAAGAAATACATGTTTTCAACCACGTAATGAAAGTCTTAGTTGTATAAAAAAATTGCAATCAGGGTACATCACTTACCCTCTGCCTATTGCTGCCTCTCTTGGGACTACTCCAAGCTTCCCAAATCCCTACCATGAAGCTTATATCAGCATTTTGACAGTCAATAAAATCTGCCACAACAATAATTTGCCTTAACATAGTATGTTGTATGGTATTTCCATCCTGAGTAATAACAGGATAAACGTGCAATACAGCTCATAGTAGTTGGATGTGGAAGCCTGACACTATAGGAAAAAAATCCCAGCTTTTCCATTTGTTTGTAGGACCATTTTATGAAATCTTTTACGAATGAAACTCCTTATTTAGCAAATACTTGCACACATTTTCTTCCTTTGAAGTGAACCAACAACTGTCACAGGTTGCCCAGAGAAGCTGTGGATGCCCCATCCCTGGAAGTGTTCAAGGCCAGGTTGGATGGGGCTTGGAGCAAACTGGTCTAGTGGAAGGTGTCCCTGCCCATGGCAGGGGGTGGGAATGAGATGATCTTTGAGGTCCCTTCTAACCCAAACCATTCTTGGATTCAGTGATTAAGGACACATTTAAGAGCCCTGCTTAAGCATGTTCTCAGTCTATATCAATTTTGGAATCAACATTGAAGAGTGATCTCTTTTAAATATTTTCTAGGGACTTCTAAAATGTTTTTATTACATTTTCATGTGCTAGGCATGTGATTTAAAAATGCCTTAAAATGCAACTTGGATAGTGTAATTTTCTATAAAATCTGCAGGACCACCTTGTAAATGGATTGGTCCAGGAGCAGTGATCTGCAAAAGTAAGCAATCTGGTAAAAGTTCCCGCTCTTAGGTGTTGATCCAGCAATGCTTTTATGCACACACTTATTTTTAGCAACCAGGTACTCCCATAGTAGATGACGCAGTGAGAACATTCACAGAAATATAAAAATTAGGCTTTTCATATTTTTAGTTTTGTACAGAAGAAGAGTAAGCCCAAATTGACAAATGCCCACATTCATCCTATCCTAGATCCTTGTAAATGCCATACAACTATTAGTCAAGTAGTTCATTGTCAGAAATAGGAAAAGCAGCTATTTCTGACAAATATATAAAATACCATTTTAATATTGCTCTCTCTCAGTATAAACAATGGCATTTTTACAGGTTTTTTTTAAAGGTTTTTGTGGAACACAGAATTTAGGCAAGAAGCATTTTGAAACTAGGAGGGTGATGGTGGTAGGCTTTGTTGTAGAATTTGAAGAAAAGACCTAGCAGTAAACCCTGGGCTCAAAGAATGGCAATAAAAAAGCAGCTCTTGTAGGAAAGAGAGCCAAACCTACTAAAATCTGTAAAATTATCTGTTCTGGAAAATGTGGATGATGCTGATTCTCTTTCTTCCTCCAAATAACAAAGAGCCTTGCTTATATTCCAGCCTTCAGACATGGATGCTACCATGAACTATGCATCTCTGTTGGCAAGTGACTAAGATTTTTCTTCTGCAATATTTCTTACTATAGCACAATTTTATCAGCAATCTTTATTGTTTTTTTTAAAATAAATCTTTTACCATCATGTTGACAAAGCTAAAAGTGCTTTACATTTAAATTTATTACTTATTGATTTATTACACCTAGAATTCTACAAATTCTATGTCTAGTAGAATTTGAACCATAATATAACCATAGATGATATAAATTCCATGCTTTTGCAGATTCTGTTGATGGTATTCAATATATTTCACAAAATATCAGTGAACTGAGCACTCTGTGTTTAGACTATTATTGTCCAGTCTAATTTATGGTCTGATAAACAAGGAATACAAAGGTTAGGGATCTCACAAAGGAAATCCTTGCGTCTTTCGAGAAAAACCCCCATTTTATTCTTTCAGCCCTCTGTTCCGGTTATTTTTCCTGCTTCTCATTGTGGGTCCCAAAAAGCAATTAGGATTTGATATTTGATCCTGTGGTTCAATACCTTTCCAGTTTATGAGTTTCAGTTTATGTTTTCCTGAAATCTGCACCTTCTCCAAGCTTTGTGGATAAACATCATGAGCCAGATCCTTATTTGCTGCAGACTGGTATAACTGCTCCCATTCCACTGGCTCTGTGGCCGTTTGCAACAGCTCTAGTAGTGAATTCCAAAAATAAATGGCATGTTTCAAATATCTTCCATGAATTTAGTGGGTTTTTTTTTAATCTGAATGCTAAAGCAGAATTTATCTAACCCTCAATAACACTGATTGTTGATGGGTATTTTCATTTTTTTTCTTTTCTTTTTTTTTTTTAATTATACCAAGTGCTATCATGCCCTGTTAAGAATGTCTCTGTCAGACAAGACTTAGAATATCACTGTTTCCTGAAGAGGTCACTCCTTGACTGCTTGTCAGACAGACACAGATATTATTGACCACAGCATTACCTTTAGGAAGGAAAAACAGCATTTCTTTTGTGAGTTATCATTATGAACACATATCTATTATATTTGCCAACTTATTTTTTAATGTTTTAGTTAAAAAATTACACGATCCAACTGGTGTAATGCCATGGTTATAATTAAGTGGTCAACTTCTTGCGTAGATAGAAATATTTTCTGTTCTGAATAGAGAAAATAACATTGTGTGATAATCATCTGCAAATCCAAATTTTCATTGACAATCACTTTATTGTAACTAGTGACACGTAAACTTATTCATAGGCTCTGAAACATATTTGAGATTACTTTTATTCATTGTCACTTTTTATTTTAATCAGTGTTGCATTATTAGCTGAGTATACAACCAAATTTAAGAGACCTTTGGAGAAAATTTTCTCCAAAGAATTGATTAAAAATGACCTTTCATAACTTCAGTTTTCCAGCTGATTTCCTTGAAGTGACCCTCACTGGTCATTAACCAGTTCCAATAATTATCTCTGAAAACTGTAAACAGGTGAATGGAATTTTAAACTTGTGCTTTATCACAGGAATGTCTGACAGGAAGAGAAATAATGAATGCAGCGTGAAGGCAGGCATCTTAAACAGGGACTCCTGATAGAACAAAGGAAGTTGGAAGGATATGCTTATTACATGTGTTGTGCCCTGTGTAGAAATCTGGCCCAATTTTTATTCTCAGAAAATCACCCAACCAGTACAGTTTATAAAAGAAAAGGAAGCAAGGTTTGACTCAGAGCAGTTTCACAGTCCTCTTCATCAGGCAGTCCTGCCAATTCCCAAGCCAGAACAAGATAAGATACCAGGAGCAGAATAGGAGCACAGGTGCGTAACAAGGTGGCTCCTTGTGGAGGAAGTTGTGGTTTAAGCTGTTTGCAGGACTAAGCTCAGTTATGGTTGTCCATATTGACATGGTGCCATAGTTTTCATGGGAATTGCCCTGAGCTGGTAGAAGAGTCCAGACAGCTCTCCTGTAAGTGAATTACATGATTCCATTGGTTTGTTCTTGGTAAAATTCCATACCTATCAAATTGGGCACATGGACAAGCTCAGTGCTGAAGATCTGCAGAGACACAGTTTTCCAACAGAACAGATTTTTGGCCCTTCAGTATCAATACATGAATACATTCCCTATGTCCCTTCCTCCTCCACCTCCCACCTTCCTGGGACCATAAATAAGTCTGCATAGAGTATTGCTTTGATGATTCAATGAGGACAAAGTCTTGTACAGCAACAGTTTTCACACGCTGACCCATTCTAATGTCTAAATAGAGGCTTCTAAAGAACGTCCCTGCAGGTGAGAGCTGAAGTACCTGATAAAATGTCAACCCAGATGCCCCCAGTGCACTTGGATTATTACAGGAGGGAAGAGTTAGCTTTTCCCCTACCCTTTATAAAAAATAGTTGCTAATTGTATATTGGGTAACCATTGTGTGATCCATTGTAACAGGATATTTCTGGAGAGATGCAATTAAATCCAAATGTACACAGAGATACCTTCTCTTCCGATTAAGTTAGTAATCTCTTGGCTTAGTTCCTACAATCCAATTTACCAAGTCTTTCATCACTCTGAAAAGAATTCTTTCAGTTCCAAATTAGAATGTATATGGCTTGATTATAATGGCCCCTCCCTTATGATTACAGGCCTGTGCTGTTCCAGTCCTTTGCTTTTCAGTTCCACATCTTGTGTCACCACATGACAAACTCTGCAGAATACAATTAACAGCTGTTGTGCTGCTGGCAAGAGTGACATTACGAGCAAACTGCCTCCTATTCAAAGGAAAAACTTTAAAAATGTTAAGAGATTGAAAACCTCTCACCTCCAAAATTAAGGCATACCATGAAAATGGTATTTCAAGCAATGGGCTATCGCTTGAAAAGGGATCACTTGGACTGTTACGGTAGCTGTTTTCCTCTTCAAAAAATATTCCTTAACAAAAGCTTCTGAGCCTTGTTCTCTGCAGGAGAGAACAGGACCTCCAAAGACCCCAGTGTCTGGAAAGAATAAAGAAGGTACATTTGTCACTTGTTATTAATGGTATTTTTTATTTGTGTTAATGGCTCCTTTATTCAAGTAAGTTTTTCCTACGGCAAAAGTCATTGTGAGATGTCTGTGGGGCACTTCTCAGAAGGATAAGCTTTAGTCTTCAATTTATTAGTCCTTGGCACTTACTTCTGAATCCCTGTGCTTTTCTCTGTCTCTAGCCCCAAGACCCGAAGACTGTCAATTATGAGAGACCTCAAGATTGGAGGAGTAAGCTGTGGCTGTCTCACAGAAGAGCCAGGACACAGTGCCACCACAGAAGAGCAAGGGGAAGAGTCCTTGATAATGGCAATTTCCTGCTCTGAATCCTGTGGACATTCTTAGCCTTAGCGAGCAGCACTGGTTGTCCACAATGAGCATCTTCTGATGTTCTTGCACCAAAAGGCCAGACTGCCAAGAACCAGAACCAACAGCTGTCCCCTATGGAAGAGACTGACCCCTACTTGCTCTTCTGAAATAATCCTGCTATAATGTCTTGTGAGGCTTGGAAGTGAGGGGTAAGGCTTGGGGTCACCCACCGTCCAGTCAACAGAACAACAACCACGTGAAGAAGATACCATTAGGCATGTCCCTTGTCCTCCTTCTGCAACATTCAACCAACTCTCCAGTTATAACATGGGTAATATATATGAATTCTGCACTGCACTTCAGTTTTCTTCCTCCAGCTTCACTAAAATTCCACATGGCTGGACATTTTTGTATGCTTGTTCGTCAGAACTCAGGCCTATTGCCTGTTTATACATGTGTGTGTTTGTGTGTCTGTGTGTGTACAAAACTGTCTGGGGGACACCAGAACATGAAGGACATGGACCTGTTGGACTGAGTCCAGAGGAGGCCACCAAGATGACTGGAGGGATGAAGCACTAATGCTGTGAGGAAAGATTGAGAGATTTGGGATGTTCAGCCTGGAAAAGACAAGGGTTTTGGGGCAAGCTAATTGTGGTCTTACAGTACCTGCAGGGAGCCTACAGGAAAGATGGAGAGAGACTATTTACAAGGGCTGTTGTGACAGGACAAGGGGGAGTGGCTTCAAACTGACAGAGAGTAGGTCCAGATTGGATATTAGGGAGACATTCTTCCCTGTGAGGGTGGTGAGGCACTGGCACAGGTTGCCCACAGGAGCTGTGGATGCCCCATCCGTGGAAGTGTTCAAGGCCAGGTTGGATGAGGCTTGGAGGAACCTGGTCTAGCGGAAGATGTTCCTGCCCATGGCAGGGTGTGGGAACGAGATGATCTTTGAGGTTCCTTCCAACTGAAACCATTCTATGATTCTATGATATATATGCATATATATGATACATATGCACATATGTATGCATTTAGCATATTACTGGGAAGAAGAACACCATGTTTGTATCTTTTATATGCGGTTTTTAGTTTCTGTGTTCAGCCAGAGTGTGGTGGCAAGCTATGGCCAGTGTTGTCTTAATTTTCTCACCAGAACTTGAGGATGAAACCAGTCTAGCTAATATTTCTAGTGCAGTATTCAGGATGTCATTCAGGACTACACTTAAAGGAGGAGCTCAGGATCATTTAGATTCAAGTCTTGATTCTGTCACTCATTTCTCATAGCAGCTTAGAAAAGTTCTGTAATGTAGTTTCTCCACCTTATTTCCTTACAGACTAGGGAGCAGAACACCACTACAAGAACATTGAAAATACTTTTATTCTGACATCCTCTGCTTCAAGGGGCTGATACAATTTGCTTGCATAGAACATTGAAAATAGGATACACAAGTTGTTCAGCTGAGCTTTTTTGGGAAGCTGAAAAACATCTAGCAATTGTGAAGATGTATTTTGTCCCTGTATTTTATTAATACAAATCACTTGTTTCTATTGCCAGTTCTAGGGAATTAGCAAGCTGCCAAGGTGCTAATGAACATATAGTCTGAATAGTATTTCCATTGCTACTGATGAGGCCAGGCTGATGAGGAACATTGCTGAATATAGATGGTGCTGTCTTGACCCTTCCCTCTGCCTCCAACTTGAATGAGCTTTACCCTGATCCAAAACATGTCATCTTGCTTTAACTGAAAAAATTAGAACATTTTGTTTTTCAGTGAACGCACTGCGCCACTTTGAAAGCTTCCTTATGTAAGCCAAAGGTTTTCTTCCACATCCTGAAAGTTGCTCAAGGAAGAGTAACTGCATTTTGACTAGAGCAATTCTAACACTCAAGCTAATAAAAGTGGTCATCTTCTAACGTGTGGCTTTGGACCTTTTAATAACTGTAGAATTGTGATTATGGTCATTTGGTTTCTCTCTCTTCCCCACCTCACCAACTCCTCATCTACCACTGTGGTCCTTCATATCAATTTATATAGGAATTTGAAGTGTAGATATACAGGCAAAAAGAATTTTGAAAGGCAAGGCACTGACTCCAACTAACAGGGACTGGGTTCCTTCTTGTATGTGTTTAACAAAGGTTATCAAATGCGACCCTTCTGTTTCAGTCCATGGAAATAGTATACTGAAGGGAATGACCAGGGCTCATTAGAATAGATATCTGTTGGGCTAGTGCTGTTCCACCACCATTTCCATGAGCAGGATGTTGGACTGCCATCTTTTCGGATAGGCTAAGCCTATATTCCTTTAGGCTTCAAAACAGAAAGTTAAGCTTTCTCCAGTGCAAGGGCTCCTGTCAAGTCATGCAATATTGACACTGGGAATCACATATATTTTGTTGTAACCATGAGGATTAAAAGAATCCTGTACAAATGCTGGCCTTTTAAAAATAGCAAATAGGTATCTTTGCCCAAGCAAATATGTTAAGAATATAGTACTACAAATGAATACCTGTTGCAACCCTGACAACTATTGACCAAGGGACTAAGGGATCAGCAGAATAAGTATTTTCTCCCTCCTAAATATAGAATAACTATGTCCTCTTCCTAAATACAACAAACTGCAATTCCTACCCATACACTCCCCCTCACTTGCCACCAGCCTTAGCTGATTGCTGCTACTTGCTAGTTCATAATTTTTAAAGCAAAGAAGTCTATTAATTTGTAATCCAATTGACCAGCAAGACAAATGAATAATCTCTAGTCTGGTGTCTGTTTCTCTGAAACATTTTCCAACACATATCTTCTTAGCAAAGATGAAAAGTAAATTTAGGGATGTTTTTCACTACATTCTCTGAAGGTCACAAATACAAGCCAAGCATCAGTAATTACAACACTCACTGATATGGAAACTTGAGGCTATTCACCCTATGTGTTAGATGCTGCAGGAAAAGGTGACATTTGACTGTTTGCACTGTACGTTCCTTTGGAAAAATAATTTAAGTAGGTTCATTATACAAGAAGGAAATCCCAGACCCCAGAGACCTTTCTACAATCCCTTCATTCTGCTCTTGTCAAAGATGCTAAATAACAAAAGACAAACTGAGATAATACATAACGTGTTGGGAAAACACAGATAGAGCAGACTTTGCAAGAGAATATGTCCCATACCAGAGTTCTTTAGACTCTAATGCATTTTCACCAGCAATTGCTGGTCCAATGAAGGCTTTCTTTTAACCTATCCTCAACATAAGCTTTTAAAATCCCACTCAACACTGAATGGTGGAGGCACCATGACTGTGCTTTGAATGATTCTGTTTTAAACTAAACAAACATTCTGTTTGGAGCAGAAACTTGAAGTTCACTGAGTTCATTTATTCTTAAGTGAGTATATTCATCTGCTTTTCATAAATGTTCTTTAATGTTAGCCTCTACCACCTCTTCAGAGGTCTTGCTTTGTTTGAATTGAATCTGACAAAGGCCAACACTTCCTATGAAGTTTACAGCAAAATAATATATACTTGTTAACAAATCAACTAGATTAAAGAGAAGATATTACATAGTATTTTCTAAATGTTTTCTACAGGTATTGTATATAATTTAAAAATTCCAGGAAATTCTTTGATGTGGCAACCCTGAATGAATGGGAGAGAAAGCCTTAAGTCATATTCACGGTTCCCTGAATATTGAGCTGCTGGAATTTTCCTAAGGCATGAAATTAAGTATTAGAATAATGCTAAATCTTGGCTGCTGGTAATAGCCTTTGACAAACTATGGGGATTTATTGGTTTCTGGGGTACAACACTTTTCCTGGCTTGGAGATCACAGAGTCACAGAATCATTTAGATTGGAAAAAACCTCCAAGATCATCAAGTCCAACCTTTGATTGATCATCACCTTGTCAACTAGACCAGAGCACTGAGTGCTATATACAGTTGTTTCTTGAACACCTCAAGGGATGATGACTCCACCACCTCCCTGAGCAGCCCTTTTCAGGAAGAAGTTCTTCCTGACGTCCAACCTGAATGCCCCTGGTACAACTTGAGGCTGTGTCCTCTCCTCCTGTCACTTGTGGACTGGGAGAAGAGACTGACCCCTACCTGGCTACAAACTCCTGTCAGGGAGTTGTAGAGAGCGATAAAATACTTTGGTACAGAGCTCTCCATACTAATTCAATTCTTTCCAGCAAAATTGAAGGCCTACTTGTTCATTTAAAATGTTCTGTAGAAGGAACGTGAAAAATAACAGACACCAAGAAGAGAGCGATAAATTTTAGCTTGGTAATCTCCAGCTTGTTACTCATCCCCTTACATACCTTCCTCACTGACTGTCACCATAAAAAAGGATGCTGTTCACAAAAACTTACCATTGTGCCTTAAAACTGTGTGCAGGATGAAATCCTCAAAATTAATCCCCTGAAATTTAAAAGAAAAAAAAAAGAAAAAAGAGAAGTATTAGCCAGACAAGAAGGTAGTTGTCCTGGTACTTTGTACGTTGATAGTTAATTCAGTTCAACCAAGAATTTAATGCCATGATTGTTTAATGGCTAATGCTTAGTTTCAAAGGGAAATAAAAGTCTAGTTTGGACACAGTTCCTATATTTCTGGGTTTGATTCATACATCCTCAAAAGCTATACAAGCATTTACAAAAGACCATTTAATTACTCAGATTCTGAATTCTCACACCAAAAGATGAAAAAAAATTGTATGGGAGGGAGAAGGTCTGGAAGTAAAAAACCATCAATGCTAATGCCTAACCCCAAGATTTCTGTAGTTAGTGAATTTTCTCCAGATGTTACTGTTTGCTAAGCTTCATCAAGAACTACAGATTAGTTTATTAAACAAGTATTTCATTAAGTAAACCAATAGAGCACAAAAGTACCTGTACTTTAAAAGAATTTTTATCAAGTCTGAGTGAAATTCAGCCTTTCAGCACATGCCTACTGTTAGAATATGTTCTTAGTAGAAATAATAAATAAATAATAAATAATAGAAATAATACCAAAGATATTCCACCATTTCCCTTCCCGAAGGCAAATGCATGTATTTTACATATGTAGAATTAGAATCATTTTGTAGAATATAACCACTATTCTGCAGAGGTTCCATCTACCTAAACACAGTAGGTATAACTCAGGGGGCCATAAAAGATGTTGTTTGCTGCCAAGGAATTATGGCAATGCAGTGCAATGCTTTTTGCCAGCTTTGCACAGCAAAGTCCTCAGTACTCAGTCCTTGCTGAGTATAGTCCTCATGTGACAGAGACCTGTAGTCTGTGTAGAGAGAAACAAGACTGCCTCATACCCTTCTATGAGTTCTGTCATAAATTCTCCAGTGCCAAAGATACTGTCAGAAATCAGAAGCTGCGAAGGAAATAATAAAATGGCTTGTGTGGAGATAAGTACCAAGGTAATCACAAACAGCATTTGGCAGGGGGGGGACGGGGGAGAGCAAGCATGTATTTTTTGTATGTGTGTTATAATCAATAATAGTGTATGTGTAACCATGCCAATCTACAACAGACCTAATACTAATGGAGTAGTCAGGAAAAGACATGGCATTCTGTCAAAGGAGGATAGAGTCTGATATTAAAAATCCATATAAAAATGGCATTAGTATTCAGGCCATCTTCAGAAAAAGATTGAGCAGAAAGAGCATCCCAAGGCAACAATGAAATTGATTAGAAGTGTGAAAAAATTTCTGTTTAAAGGAGGAGAAAAGATTAAGTCTTTTTGACTAGTGATGGGATAAGTAAAGGGAGCCAGAAGGGAATCAGAAATTAAAAACTTGCTCCAGCTAAAGTAGTCATTGGAAAGCCTTTCTTTAATTTCAGCAGAAGCTTGAGTGTGCCCTCTCTCAGCTACTCCTGGTTGCTCTTTTATGGTGTAGGAAAAGAGAAGATCCTGGATGAAATGCACAGTGAAATTATATGTGCCATCAGAAGTACAGTTTATCTGTTATACTCCTACCACTGGACACTGCTGCAAGGAACCTATGGGAAGGGAAGGGTGACCTTTACACTTCTCCCAGGTACAAGAGCACATACAGGCACTGCTCCTGACTGAGAGACAGAAGAAGGTGGTGCTCAAAGGTGTCTGATGCTCAGATGAGACTGTCACCATGCCATTACAGGACAATATGGGGCAGAGATGAACAGGCAGCTTCCTAGCTGTCCCTCGTTTCAGAACCACAGGTTCATCTGGCTCAGCAGCTCCCCAAAGAGCTCTCCAAAGAGCATCCAGGCTGTTTTGGAGATGCTCAAAAGTTGGTCAGCTTGATTCATGCTGGAAAACATGTAGAAGACTCACCATTCCTTATGTTGTGCCAGTTAGCAGCTCAAGTTCAACAAGAGACATCTCTAGCATGTGTATAACATATCCTGTTAATTGTTTTCAAGTGATTTCTCTAGAGGTAAAGAGGTTTAAATGCTTGTCCTAAGCATGTGCCTTTTCCTCTATTAAGCTTCCTCTAGTGCTCTACGTGTGATAATTACTGTTTCTAAACTGCTAATTAAGCTTCTGGAGACAGAGATGAATGATTATAGTGAGTTCAAAACACTAGTGCACTGGGAGCAGGATTTTCTCCTTGAACTGTGCCTGAAGATTAGCACTTGAGGGCTTGTACACTTAATATGATATTCCCAATCCTGCATGCTTATGAAAACCATCTTTCAAAACACATATCTGACAAAAGATGATTTGGCCATCATGTGGTGCTGACACAGAGTTTTATAAGGAGTCTTCTCACTGTGGCTAGGCCTTTAGCTCTAATCTTTTATTGTTCTTTGCTGTGAATTAGTCTTCCTTTAAAACCTTCTGAGAACACTAAATACTTTTTGGTCCCAGAAGGCCCTCAGCATAGCAGAACCAGATGACACTACCCTGACATTGTTCTCCCTATTTTCAGCTTTCTACAAATGCATTCCATGATGTTTGAAGCAGGAGAAAGAGGACAGAGTAAGACACAATTTGAGCACATCTTCTTCCAGCAGATATCTTCTTTTTCAGAGCAGACAGTAGAGCTGAAATGATGGGCAGGCCTGGGGATACACCTCCTCTTCTGGGTGTCCTTACTTAGGCAGGGGGCTGTCCCAGAGCAGCCCCTCGGAGTGGCCTGTCACAAGCTCTTTTACTCCAGCTCCCCAGTGGAAGTGGATTGAACGCTGATAACTCTAAGCCAGAAGATGAATTTTGTGACTTCCCACACATACCCACCTTCCTCTCTTTCAAGAAAAAAACACGGGAGGAAGAAGGTAAACCTTTGGATTAAAAGTGTCCCATGGGCTGTTTTCAACATTAATAGGAAGATGTATTTCCCTTTGTCAGCTCAACTTTTCAGTTGTGTGTCCTAAGGACAGTACTTGGGAAGTAATAATTAGAGTTGTGAAGTGATAGAGAGGTTCAAAGGAATCGTCCCCTGTGGACAAAAAAAAATAACTACAGAAAGTCCATAAGGTTTTTAAGTGCAAAACTTTATGCAATTCAAGCACACTGGTTTAAAACTACAGGGCAATTTAACCCAACATTTTTTGAAAATACTGAAACTTGACTTGCCAAGACAGCTGTGAAAGGGAGGGGATTGCAGGGGAAGGAATCAACAACAAAAACTGAAGAACACAAAACAAATACCAACAAAAGGCTTCTCTAAGACAGACTGATGGTCATCAAAGACGATTATTTAAAATCAAAAACCTGGAGATGTCAGAGTTTCTGGGAGTTATCTCTGGATTTGAGACTCCTTTATCTGCTAAATTCTGTTCCTGTACTACTATTTATTAGCAAAACTGTATTATTTTTCAAGCTTTTTTACAGTGACAACTGTGGCCTGTGACCAGAGGAAGACACAAGCAGCAGATGCAAATTCTTTGAAATTAAGTTCCCCACCTGGTGCGAGTTTTACACTCAGCAGCTATAACATCTAGCTGAAATTTCCTTTTATACATTTAACTTGGGCTATTTCGTAAACTAAGAGAGATGCACTGCAGGGTAGTTAAAAATATGTAAAGTTGTTTTGCTTTGTTGACAGGTAGGTTCTGGCATGTATTTGGAAAAACATTGTGTTGATAAACACACCAGTTTTCAAGTGATTTGGTTTCGTAGTTTGGGGTTTTGTTGTTATCACTGTAGAACAGCTAAATCCTGGGGAAAAAATTATAAATAAATAAACTTCATTGTATGTTTCTGTGCGAGCCTTCCCTTGCGAGCTGCCAGCAGCAGGAAGCCCTTTATGAGCAGAAACACCTGTGGATGTTTCTCATTTTTGTGTGCATAGTTCAGCCTTCCAAAGGGCATTCCTCGACCTGCAGCTCTTCGTGCGGAGCCAGAGACCGACCCTTTTGTTTTGTGAGACCGCGGGGTGAACATTTTGACCTCTGGGCCCCATCTGTGGGAGTTCTCACCCGGGGCGAGTTGCGGCAGCACTGAAATGTTTATCAAAAATCACTCTTGAGGAGCGCCTCACCGTGCCGTCCTGTCCTGCTGGTGGAGGGAGGGTTCGCCGCCCTGGGCTCCGTAAGGGCTGCAGGACCGCCACGGCTTCGGCCCCACGAAGGATCCCGGTTTAACCCGCAGGGTACAAACCACCCCGGCCCCCACCCGGGATGGGCACGGCGCTGCCCGGGCCGGACAAAGGCGGCGGAGGGAGGCGGGCAGGGCAGGGCCGGTCCGGGATGGGGCGGTCCCGCCTCCTCTCAGGGCGCTGCCGGCCCGCGGGGGCAGCGGGAGCGGCCCCTGTCCCTGTCCAGGTCCCTTTCCCTTCCCGGTGCCGGTCCCTGCCCGGTCCCCGCCCTCCCCAT
>WBMV01002014.1:242438-362642 GCA_013396655.1 Campylorhamphus procurvoides | reverse complement strand
CCCCCCCCGCCCCTCCCGGCCCCGCCCCCACGACGGGGCGGCCGCGGCTCGGCATGGAGAGAGCGGGGCGGCGCGGCCGGAGCGGGGGGCGCCCCGCCCGGGGGGTGCTGCTGCTGCCCCCGGCCCTGTCCCTGTCCCTCCTCCTGCTCCTCCTTGTCCTCCTCCTGGCAGGTCAGCGGGCAGCGGGGCGGGCAGGGCCGGGGTTTGGGGCGGGCGGTGCTGGCAGCGGGAGCGGGGAGGGGATCCCGGCGTGTCCCGGGCACGGTGAGCTGTGAGAGCCCCCCGGGGCTGCGGGGAGGGCAGACCTGGAGGAGAGACTCATTAACTGTGTATGAGGATCTAAAGCGAGTGCCGGTGATGGACCAGCTCTGCTCGGTGATGCCCAGCAATAGGACAAAAGGCAGAAACTGCGGCACGGGGAGTTCCACCTGGACGCGGGGAAGAACTTCTTCCCTGTGCTGTGGCTGAGCACTGGAACAGATCGCCCAGAGAGGGTGTGGAGTCTCCATCACTGGAGGTATTCCAGAACGCCTGGACACAACCCTGTGCCGTGTGCTCTGGGATGACCCTGCTGGAGCAGGGAAGGTTGGACCAGGTGACACTTGTGGTCCCTTCCGACCTGACCCATTCTGGGGTTCTGTGAACCTGCACCCTGCAGGAGGAGCCTGAAGGCACCTCAGTCCTGCCAGAGCAGAGCCAGGAGCTGCTGGCCAGGCACAGCTGGAGACATGAGTGCCTGTTCCAAAGGAAGGGTAGCAGTGGGACCACTGGCATAGGGCATCCCCCTAGGGCAGCAGTGCCAAAGCCTTGGCATGGGGTGTCCTTTGTGGCAGTCGCCCCATGTTGCTGCTCCCGCACAGCCCAGCTCTCCCTATGAAGATAGGTGTCCCACTGGCTGCTCCAATGCACTTGCAGGGGGGTGGGTGGTGGATCCATGGGTCGTTCAGGTTTTTCGTGCATTTCTTTAATACTGGGGTAATCACACAGCTGTAGGGCACAGGTGCACGGGCTGACCCACATGCTGTGTTGCACAGCCCTCTCCAGCCCTCACCCTCACTTGGTGCTTGTTTTCAAGCATGGGCAAGTTGAGAGAGGTGACCTGCTAAAATCCCAGGAGCAAGACTGAGGCTGAGATGGACAGGCAGCATGAGCTGTTCACCTCACAGTCAGTGAGCAAAGGAGCCCCAGTGCAGGGTGGAGCAGGAATGAGAGCACAGCAGCAGCTGAGATGGGATAGGGTGGCCTGGATCGCAGTGGGAACCCCTCAACATGAGCTGCTGCCCAGGGAACATGAGCCACACTGGGAATGCAGAAGCGTAGTTTGCCATCTACATTTTCAGGTCTCTGTCATGGCAGTGTGTGAGCAAAGAGGTCTCCAAGGGTGACGGTGGGTGGGACAGGGAATCTATTTGGATTCATCCAGACAGCAGCTGAGGTCCTGAGAGTGGAGCCAGGGATGAGGTGTGGGAAGTGTGGGATCCCCAGGGATGTTTTTACAGTGCAGTGGCAGTACACAGAGACGGTGTGGTGTTATTTACTTGGGAGGACCTGATTTAGGTCTTTGAAAACACTAAGTCACGACAGCACCCTTAAAATAGCTTCTCAACAGCAATAAAAATTGCTGTACATGTTCTTCCATGCTCCTTAATTGTAAAGAGCTCTCTTACTGCTGGTTCACAGTTTGCCTTGTTCCTCAGTCCAGTAGAGCATCATTGCTGGAAACGCTTGTGGCCCCAGCTGGGCAGGACAGTCTTTGGCAGCGGGGCAGAGGGGGCACTGCTGGTGCCTATGCTGGGCACTGCCAGGCCATGCTGGCCATGGCCTTTGGGCTGGAGCAGAGCCAGGGGAGCTGCTGCCAGCTGGCAAGGCATGAGGAAGCCTCAGGCAGCTCTAATTTGCACCTGAGGTTGGGCAGGGACTAGAGGAGGTAGCCGTTCACAGACACCTTCTTCTCCTCTCCTGCCACTCTGCAGATCAGCAAGACAGGCAGACTGAACTCGGGTTTCCATCTGGACTTCTTGTTGGAATGGAAAAAGTTGATCTGTGGTGTCTTAACATTTCAAAATGCTGTTTTTTATTTTAAATGATTAAATGTAAGAAGGAACTGATGATGCTGGCTGCAAAATACTCATACACAAAGCACCTAACTCTGAAATGCAGAATGAGTGGGAATGAGCTATCATTAGGGATTACAGGGTCAGGTCTCACCTCGAGTGAAGTCCTGTGATTGTATAAAACTGTTAGAATCCATTTTCTTTAAAGCTGTGCTGTATAGCGTTTTGTTGCTGCTGCCGTTTGACCTCATGAGTGTTATTTTTATTCAGCAGAAGATTGTCTGGCTCAGTGTGATAATGACTGCAAAGCTTACTGCTGTGATGGGACTACTCCCTACTGCTGTTCATATTATGCCTACATTGGGAATGTCCTTTCGTAAGTATATTTGCACTTTAGAAAAAAGCCCCAGTGTGTTGTGTTCATGGACTTGATGTAAATTCAGGTTGTGGGAAACTATGTTTTGGCAGTAAACAGTGGCAAGATTTGGGTTTTTTGGTTAGTTTGGTTTGGTTTTTTCCTGGCTGGTAACAGACATCAGATTCCTTTGAAGTCTCATGTTGCATATGTTTTTGAAGCAACCCAGAAAGCTTGCTAAAATTGAGAGTTCTGTCCTTAGTTTTGTGTACAATAATGTAATTTGTGAAAGTAAGCTTTAAAGGTAGTGAGAATTTGTTTCAAGCTCTTGAGATGAAAAGACTTGTGAATAAAAATTCTGTGGGTTTTGTTGAAATGCTTTGTCACAATATCTGAACCGATAGTGATTAAATAGTGATTAAAAGTATTTGAATTTGAAATTCATTTTGCTTTGATTTTTTTCTTTTGTTTTTTGTTTGACTTGTTTGTTTTTGTTAAATTGTTTTTGACTGTTGATGGAATTTATTGAACAGATTCTAAGTGAGTGTAATCTGACCCTTTAACACTGTGGTATGAATAGCATGCTTCACAGTGCTTACAAAAACGCAGCAGGTGAAATGAGGTGGTTACGAGTATTTTCTATTTCTATCTAGAGAAAAATAGAGGAGAAAACTCTTGATTTAAAAACCAAAGCTCCAGTGCAGCTGTTTGTCTTTGTATCAGTGAGGAAGAAGAGAGGCGTGCCTGCTAGACTGGCCTTAATTTAAGTGACAACCCCCAAGTATTATGTTCATGTGCAAGGGCAAACCTAAGCTAAACATAAAATGTTGCTCTTCAAGATAGGGCATCTTACTTTCTGTTTCATAAATCCCACCAGTAATTTCCTTAACCTTTAGCATGCAGTCTGTGGCTTATTTTTGGATTATGTTCTTGACTAAAACCAGAAAATGAAAAAAAGGCATGGCATAGAGACTGCTTGGGGAGGAGTGCGTGGGAAGGTGGTAGTTGCTTTTTTTCTAAAAAGGCTCCTCTGATGCAGGTTTTGTTTCAGCTGTGGTACCTGGGGAATATTCCAGTGTTCCCTTCAGCATATTTTATAGCACTTTGAAGGAGTAGGCAGAGTGATGGTATTTTAATACAGAATTGATCCACAGTTTTTAAAGCAGATCAGATGCTTCCTGGGCTAAAGTAAATAAAATTATGATAGAGCACCAGAATCCTTCATTCATCTGGAAATGAAAAAGCATGTACTTAAGATTGATTACTGTTGGAGAATGGCAAGCGGTTTTTTTTCCCCCACTTACCTAGGGAATGCCTGCTTTGATATTTTTACTTTTTTTCATTCCAAAATTGCTGTTCCATTTACAAGCATTAAAGAAGGTGATCTTTTTGAATACCTTATTCCAGCTCACATGTGGTTAGAAATGATGGACACAAGAGCATAGGATATCACATTATAAGAAGGAGGCTTCTCACAGAGCAAAGTGAATTTCACCTCCCATTTTCTAGCCTAATGTCAGAACTGTGCTTTGTTGGGGATTGACCAAGGGGTTCTTTAGAGTGACTGCTGGAATGTTCAAACCATGCCTTCAGTGCCAGGTTGACACCTAGTCTTTTGTATGTTATTTAACAAATGTAAACAGCTATTGAATTAGAGTTGAGTGCCAGTGGCTCTGATACGTTGGAAGGGTTTGTTTTTATCTGGATGGGTTTGAATACTGCAGGGGGCTCTTACAAGTGCTGTTTGCCACAGCATGTCTTGAAGGCGACAGTTGATTCTTCTAATTTTTTATGGTTAAGTACTCCAATTTATACAATCAAAGAACAGTCAGGAGTCATTATGCTCCTCTGACCTGACATTTCGCATGATTAAGTCACAGATATTCTTTTTTTCTAAAAGCTGATTTGGAGATGTCTTCTTTAACCATGTGTAATCTCATTTTGATAACTTCAGGCATTAATGAGTTGACCATCTGTTCTGGTAAACTGCTCTATAGTTCATTTACTAACATTGCTGGGAAATTTTGCTGGGAAATGAAGGTTGGAATTCCTACTGTCAGCTCTTAACTTATCTTTGAGTTTGAAATGTGGCCCTAAACAGTAATCATGACAGCTCTCAACCTTATCACTGAGCCAGGTGAACTCTGTCAGCCTCACATGTAAGATTTGCGTCGTTTTGCTTTGCCCAGCTCAGGGGTCAATTCTTTGGCCTTCCTTTGAGTTTCCTCTCCTATATTCACTTCCTTCTTTAAGTATAGCTGGCAGGGCTGAGCACAGGGTTTTGACAGAAGCCTTGCTAGGACTATTTTTTCCTGTACCTTTCTTTGAGTACCTATTTTGAAGCAGCTATCTGTGATGATCACAGAAGATGTAAATTAACTTAGCAGTTTGTTCCAGCTCTAAGTCTGCAAGTCACAGTCTTCAAAGCATGTCTGCTGCTTTAAGCCTGAAAACTGTGCTTTACTTAGGCTACTACCTGTGATTTAGCTGCATTGCAAAATATTTTATTGTGACTTTAGCTATGCTCTATGAGAATAACTTCCCCTTTTCATTATGGGACACTATATTGTTTTGGGTTTTTTTCCTTAATGTGCAAGAGGTTTCATATTGCCTCAACCCCAAATGACAAACTCATGAAATTGCACTAGAATTTGGAAATGGTTGCTAGCAACCTTTCTATTTATGTCTTTCTGTTAACAGCTGTGTATTGAAATCTTTGAAAGAACTGAATTTAATCCTGATAATTCCATGTAATGCTGTTCTTTCAATATCCTTCACGTCCCTCAATGTCACAACTTTTGATCCTACTGTCTGCACCAAGCAATGGACGTGATCTTCATTGGTGCTTTCAGAAGTGCCTTTCTTCTGCCTGAACCACCATGAGGAGTCCTTATTGTTGTCTTGTCTCTGCTTCAGAGATTGCTTATGCTTCTTCATTTGCTTACCACAATTTTCTGTGCTCTCTCTATTCTTCATAAATCTGCATGTCTTTCTGATGTTCTTGCCCTTTTTCTTCTCTGAGATGGTTTTTTTCAAGTGTAACTCTTTCTTGAGGTTTTGGAAAAGCCTTTTGGTGTGCAGTAGGTTCCTTTTAAACAATTCTCTGTTTTGTTTCATGCCTCTCACTCTTCTCTTTTTAGGCCCATATGCCAGCAATTGTAAAAACAGACTGTAAACACCAGGCAATAATGTATCTACTAATTTAAAAGCAAAGTCAGTGTGACTAGATCATGATCATTAATATTTAAGTTGCTTGTAGCCTTCAAGTGATTAGTTAACTCTCTTCAGTCATTAGAACAAGTTTCAACATTGAGATATTCTATGTCAGGGTTTAGAATTTTCTATTTTAGGAAATCATCATCTTTTTAGGACACCAGGGAAATTTTTTTAGTTGAAAGTTGTTCTCATCAAACATCCTCTAGGCTGTGTGCATCTGTGATTAGCCTGCTTTTCTTTCCACACATGAAGAACAGATGCAGATTTATCAGCTCACTCTAGTATTGCAATTTCAGGGCCTGTATGAGATGTTCCAATAACTCCATCTTTAGCTGGACTACAGGTATAGTCTGTAAGCATTCAAGATCTGTGACTGAGTCACCTGTAATCCCATGAGCATCTCTCATGAAAAATGGCACATCCTTCCTCCTCCTCTCTCCCTTTATGATGTCTTTTCAGAGCAAGTTGTTAGAGTATTAATGTTGCAGCTATGTTTCCTTTCCTACTAAGTTTCAATAGCTACAGCCTGTCATTAGTTCCTCTAATATATGCATAAATATATATGCATGTCCTCCTGTTTATTTGCTTGGCATCCAGTGCTTAATCATTAGTCCTTCTGAAAACCTCGGAGCTCCTCAGAGGTGGATGTCAATACAAAAGGAGTTTCTTCTGCAGGAGCCAAATTTGAGTGTGTGTTTCTAACAGTGCTTTTTGTATTTGCTTCCAAGAGGCTCCATATTGTCTGGCCCTCGTGCTTATCCTTGTGGATGTCCTGTGGGCTAATTTCCAGCTAAGTCTTCTCCACCACATTGTGCCTGGTGTTTATTGTGACACACAGGTAGCTTCTGAGCCACAGGTGGTTCTTTGGGCAGCACTGTCAGTAATTGCATGCTGTCAGGACTGGTTCTGGATGCTGTGTCTGCTCTTCCACAGCACTTCACAGCCGCACAGTTGGTGTGAAATAATGCCATATAAATAGTGGAGCAAAGAGAGCAAATAGTCCAGCTGCTCTTTGAAACAAACTACTGCTGGGCTGAATGTTCAGTGGCAATGAAAGGACTTGCACACAGATTTGGACCACCAAATTTAAAAAAAACCATTGAGAAAATATTCAGCCACAGTGAGTGGTCTGTATTTCCCTGGGTAAGTCTTTAATGGGAGTAAACTGGAATATTCACTTAAGCAGAAAAAAAGCTAAGATGCTACATTACACTGCAAAGTTTCTTCACCCACTTTGTCTTCAGAAATGTCCTACTCTAAGGCAACTTTGATTTAAAAAAAAAACACAAAAGAAAAGAAAACACCTGATTCCAAGAACTTTGAAAGTAACAGGAGGGAAAAAGTAAATAACTTTGGAGAACTGTGATCTCATTACAAGCAGTGAGATGGTGATTTCCAAAAGGGTAGGTGGAAAAATCTTATCGGAGATACTGCGGATGCAGCAGCCTGTTTAGTGAAATAGCAGGCATTATTTACACAAACTGAATGTACATTGGAGGGAGTGAGGTTTTTGGGTGGGTTTTGGGTTGATTTTTTTCTTTAAGTCTAGAGGTTTCACAATGCAGCCAGGAAGGAAGGAGGGCAGACAGAGAGAACGGGAGGAAAAGAGGCAGAGAATGCGTTTAACATAAAAACTGTGTGTGTGCCTCGGCCTGCAAAACTGAAGAAAAAGCTGTGTGTAGTCTAAGTGTGGCATTTGACAGGGAGTATTTTCAATCCAGTAGTGCCTTTGACAAAAACAGCTCACCTCAGAGAAAGCTGTTTTTGTTCCCGAAGGGAAGAATGTTCCTTTAGCTGATTTGCTTGTTATGGGAATATGGGATGGAGGGTGGGTCTGGAGGAGGGGTGCACCAAAGGACAGAAATAACATTTTAAGAGTTAGGAATACAGAGATGTAGCCCCTGTAGTTCACAGTGAATAAAAGAAATTCAGGAAACTTGGCATTTGCTGCAGGTTTCAAATAATTAAAATTAGGCACTTTTGGGCATCCCACAGTAAATATGTGTAGCAGCATATGGATTGAGGATGGGTTTGTGTCTGCATGACAGTTGTATGGTACTCTGCTTAAAATAAAATTTTGTTCCTCTTCATCAATGTACTGTTCAAAATTTCCTGTGACTGAAGCACTTCAGGACTGTATATAAAACAGCAATTTACCTGGCAGTTGCCGTTTCATGTATCTGGCTCTGGGATTTTGGTTCCATGCCAGAGGTCTGTCAAAGACCCGGTTCAATAATTATTTTTTCCATTTGGTTTGACTTCTAATCAGGAGAATCTTCCTGAATGAGCACATGGAGCAGAGGCTCAGGATACTTGTGCTGAGTACAGGGGGTTGGCTATAAATGTGTCATTGGTAAGGCTAAGACTGATAATTAATTGTTTCCCTTTCATTCTGTCTAAGAGGTGAATAGCAGTTCAGCCTTTTATTCCTTGTACTCCAACATCTGGAGTACCTGTGGAAGCATGCTATCTGTGCTTCAGCCTAGGAAACCTTCTGCAAGAGAAGTCTCTTCGTGCAGGGGGTTGATTAACCACAACTTAGAGAAAAATCTAGGGCCATGTTTTCATTGTAAAATCTGTTGGAGAGAGAATGCGTATTCAAAATGTGACCTTTGCCAAAGTGTTTGAACTACCAGTTGTTTTTTGTTCCATGCCTATTGTCCCAGTTCATATCCTTTAATGAAGAATGTGCCACCAGATTTACAACCAGAGCAGTATCTGTTCCTGATGATGGCTGCAGAGGAAACCCTTGTCAGCACCAGAATTAAAACACAGGGCGTCTCTTCTTTAGCCCTTTGTGTTTTCATTTCTGACCCTGTGTTGTGACAAGCGGCTCAAAATGGGGAAAGAACTGGTTTGCTTGCCAAACAGCAGCTCTCAAAAGATAGCTCCCGCTTCAAGTCTCCCACCTCTTTTTCACTTGGATGTCTGAATAACTGTTTTGAAATGTTTGAGACTAATGGGATTGGGTTCTTTGTTTGTTTGATCATTTTTGGAAGTTTAGGGGTTTTTAGTTTAGTAAGAACCATAATGCTTTTTTTAGTGAAAACTAGGAGTTGTAAACATGCAAGTTCAGTTGTTCATAAGAAAAAAGGCTTTTGCATGGTTTTGTGCTAAAACTTGAATTGTTGACATCCCTGTGGATCATCTGGTTTTCATCATTTGGAAGATTGTTAGAATTTGGCCTGAAAATAGAAGCATTAAGGTATAAATCACTGAAGTGCTCTGTGGCTTACAGAAAACTCTATGGGGGAAAAGTAAACATTCTTAAGGAATTCAGTGAAATTAGCTTGCTTATACTGCTCTATTTCAAAAATATTTTTTGGTGTAAAAGAGAGATAATTTTTTGTTCTTCACTTGCAGAAGTCTGTTTTGGAAGCCTGCAGGATTTTCTCATAAGGTTCGGCCATGTAGAAGATAAATGTTTTCTTAACACTTAGTTAGACTGACAGAAAGACTGAGCCTGGGGATTATGTTGATTACAAGAGGACTGTCCTTTCTTCATAAGAATTTTACCTTCTGTCTGTTATTTTATACCCACTCACGCACCTTTCCCTTTTTCAAATGGGGGAAAGGTCCACTTCTGAATTTTTTAAGAATCTGTAACTTTGTTCAGTCCCCTGTACATCCAAATCTTTCAAGAAAATTCAGATAATATGCTTGGCACAAGTTCAGCAAAGTAGTTAAATGCATTTGTAACTTCAAGGTGGTGAGTAGCTGTAATGGATGGAGTCCTCATCCTGTTGAAATCAATAAACTAATTACTTCAGTGGGGATCTTGTGCACTTGACTCTAATGGGACAAGTTATAAGCTGAAGTACCTGGTTGAATCCAAATGTTAGAGAAAGACATTTTTTCTTTCTGTGTTATTTTTTGGTCACCGTGGTACCTTCCACGTTCACTGCCGCTTTGTGCTTCCTTGCTCCTAGTTCAAGCATTGTTTAGTAAGGTGTGTCACTCCTGGAGGGTCAAGAGATGCAAAGGACAAATACCCCCTCATCTGACTCATGTGTTTCCTGCACATCCAATGTACACATGCCTCCCTTACCTCCAGCTGGAGGGTTTCTGCTTAATTGGCTGATTTGGAGATTTCACTGAGCCTGCAGGATTCTCAGAGAATTAGTCTGTTGCATTTTGTGCTGGTTGCTCTGTAGTGACTAATATCACACTAACTCGGATCAGGATTATTAATGAAGATACTTCTGGGTCAGAAGCTCTGCAAGGAGACTATTTGATGCTGCTCACAGTGTAATTGCAGCCAAGTCAAATAAAACCTGTAGCGTTAATTCAGCATTTGAACAATAGTGTCCTAGAAAAAGAAACTCTTGTTTCTTTTTCTTAATGCGCCTCTTGAAGGAACAGAAACACAGTTCAGCGCATATAAGTGAGTTATTAAAAATTAAAGGAAATGAACTGTTAATTCACAGGGCAGCCACAATTTCCTTTGAGATTTATAACCACAACTGGGTAGAAATTCCATATTTAATATAATCCTTAGAAATCCAGTGATGTTTTCTCAGTGATTTTTCTCTGTTTAAAAAAGAAATAGGTTGTGATGTTTGTTTTCAGAATCACTTCTGCTATCATAAAAAGCTTTTTTTTCTCCCCTGCAGTGAATTATTTTTGTAAAGTACAAGATTGCTCCTGGGACTCACTCAATACATATGTGTTTAGTATGGAATGGAGAGGCACAATACCACAAACAGGGCAGGCATATTTCCTCACTGTGGTTCCTCTGTTGGCTTATCCACACAGAGAAGAGATTTTTACTGCTACCATTACCTGGAGTTATTCCTTTTGCTCACAAGGGAGACTTGTTTTAATTCTGGATGTTCCAGCTTCTGTCTCTTTATTGAGGCCCATGGTACACTTTGGCACAAGCAAAAGCATTACTAAGGATCTACAGCTATTGTTGAAACATCTGTTCATCAGCTAAGATGCACTGAACCTTATTTTTAGGTGCCTTATAGACTTGTGTGCTGCTATTGAGGCATAAAGGGACTCTGCAAACTGTCTCTACTCCAGTCCCTACTACAGTCCATAGTCAAGATGATCTAATGAAGGTACAGTTCAATTGCTGCTGCCCTGTAGCTATTTCCAGCTGCTGAGCAGCCTATTGGGCACCAGAATTAGTAAACTAGGAATAATATATAAAATGCAGCCCCAAATGTGTGTGCATATGCTATCACATTAACAGCAGCTTTGATCTCTGATACCATGTGCTGCTTATTCCTGTTGTGCCCATGCATATGACTTTTTCCTTCCCACAGCAGCGTAAGAGACAGCCTGGATACTGTAAGTAGTGTCCCTTCCCTCCCCTCGCCACTGGTGCTTCCTCCTCATCCCCAGTAAAAGGAACAGAATAGAAATAATCATTTGGAACAGGAGGGGAGCAGTCAGCCTTGGAGAGTGGCATGTCCCTCTGAGCAGGGGGAGGCACCAGCTTCACCAGCAGATGCCTTGCACTTCAAAAGACAGAGTTCCCCACCCCAGGGCAGTTTGCAACCCTCTGGGTAAGGTAATATAAACTGCCGGGGGAGGAGTGCTGCAGGTCTCTTGTTCCCTGATGCCTCTGCAATAGAACTGTGCAGAAAAAGAGAAGCAAGAATATTCTGATAGTGACTGAGGAGAATTCTGAAATGGAAGACAAGCAGTGTAGAGACCCAAAATTAATTGTGTATGTATAAGTAGCACTTATAATATGATGCTGTTTAAATGGTACATGACAGCAGCTCTTAATTCTTTTGTTTGGATCAAATCCTTCAAGTCCCTGAGCTTTTGGGCCTCTCCTCATATGCTGCTTTGGAAATGTAAACTAAGAGGAAGAGAATAAACAGCCAGCATAAATTTAACACTTCACTTTTCATTGTTGGAACTAAGGCAACTCTGAGAGTAATTTTTACCAGACCTTGTTGAAATATATCTCTTGGAATCTTACAGATATTCCTGGAAGAGTAACAAAAATTTTGTTAGTGCAATAATTTGTATAAAGAATACATCTTTTTTTGTCATCATCCTTGCTTTCCACTTCTGTAGGATTGTATTCTGAATATAGACATTGAACATGCCATGGATATGCATATTCAGTGACCTCTTGGAATGAAGAAGACTTGCATGTGTAGAGTCCTTGGTTGCTATGTCCAGCACCCTGTGGTAACCCTGTGTTTGGCTTGGGAATAAATGGCTTATTTACATAAACTGAAATTATAAAAATGGATGACAAGATTACCCGTCTGCTCACCTCACATTGCTTTCCTCCAGTGACTCCTTGCAGGGTTAATTTGATACTAAATTCGAGTGGAGAGCACAAGAATAGAGCTTCAAGGCATGGGGGTCGAATTAAAAGCTACAGTCCTCATTCTCCCTTTTCAACAGAATTTAAAATTGTCTGAAGTAAAGCACAATTTATCTTTGTTCCCAAACTATTGCAGTTGCTGAACAAAACTCAATGATTGAATTATCCTGTCTCCAGAAAGGTAATAAAATGTCAGCTTGACAGTAATGCTCTCAGAATTGCTACCGGACAGGGGCCCTGCAAACATACTGGCATGTTTCGAATAACATACTAACATTTAAGACAACGTGCTTAGATTCGGAGGGGAACGATGGTATTTAACATCTGTGTTTGGTAAGCTTACATTGTTGCTGTCTCCTAACAGGATTTATTTTGCCTTAAAATTCCAAAGCAAGAGAGGAAGTTATTCTTGCTTGCTCCTCACACCTATCCCAATCATCCTTTCTTCTGAAACTGGTGAGGATGAAATGTCCTCTATATGCTAGCAGAGGATGGATTTGATGAGCTAGGAAGGTCATTTCACATTAGCCACAGAAGTAAGACTTTGTTCTGGTTTGGGCCTGTGCTGAGTGTACATTTTGAAGGTCTCATCAAGCTGGGGTATGGGCTCTCTCTCCCACTCTCCTCTGCAGTCACAGGCTGACAGGACCTGCTTACAAGCTGACCTCCAGGCTGGAATGTGCACAGCAGACCGTGATCAGTATTGCTTATCCCGCAGGGAGAGTCACCTCTGCAGGTGAGCTGACCTGTGCGCTGCCAGGGAAACAGCCCTGGTTTGCATCACTCTCATTTAGAAAGTTACAACGCAACCTTGTTTTGGTTTCTGAGCTGTGGATCAAAAAGTAGGGAGGGTCTTTTTTTACGTCCTAGGAAGGAGATTTTCTTCTGTGTATTTGTGAGTAGTTATCAAGAAGGATGCCCCAGTAGGGACTTGAAGAGCCCTGTAATCCCCTCTGAAGGGCTGGGGGATCCCACTTGGGCAGGTGGGTGGGAGGCTGCAGGGAGGCTGTTGGCATTCCCAGTCCTTCTTGTCCCAGTGTCCACTAGGTCATCAGATATTTTTAGGAGTCCAGAAAAATAACATCTGTAGTTTATATCTGTGTCATTTGAAATCTGTCAGATGCAGGTACAGTCGGGTCCCTTTGAGAGCTGGGCTGTGCCAGAGACTGCTGCTCGGTACTCTCTTTCTATGGCTCATCATATACTGCAGGTTAAAGGGGAATTTTTTCAGTGGCATTTGTGCCCCATAGCTCAAGGGAAAGGGCAGGTTGCACCATGAGCTCTTGCCCTGAGCTGCTTGCTTGGCAGGTGTCTGATCCTGCTACCCATCGCTGGTTTTCACCTGCATTTTGTCCTCTCTGTGCTCCATGTGTTGCTGTGCTCCAGGGAGGACATAGGTTCAGGTACTTTGGTCCACCCTTATGTTCAGCTTTTGCCTAGTGACTGGGGGTCACTGGAGAGGCCCCCAGAAGGGTTGGAGGTCCTCGACAGGGAGGACATGCTGCCCTGTTGCACCTTCCTGGTAGATTCCCAAAGCCTGTCCATCAGGATACAGCCCCTGCATGGAGGATAACAGGGTATGTCTTTCAGCTGCTATAAAGCAATTACTGTTCTGTGAGGCCAGTAGCTGAAAAGTAAGTTACCAGATAGCAGCACTTGTTTAAATCTGTAGGCACTACCCCTCAGTGAGGGTTTTCACTTTGGCCTCATTATGTGTCAATAATTTAACATATGTTGCAGCTGCTGATAGGGCTTTTTTAATGAGATGCCCTTGTTTTCTCAGACTGAATAGTTGCAGTGCTCACAAAAAACCACTGGATGTGTGGATGTGTCAAACACATCAGCTGATTTATTACTGTTATCTGTCACTTGCATTGAATGGTTTTAATAACTTCCAGAACTAATAGCTCCTTCATAAGTGCTGGTAGCACTGCTATAGCTGTTGCAATATTTTTATCACTCTTCTTTGTTTGTTTTTCAATTTGTGTCATGAGATACAAACTCAATTAACAGGGCAAAATCCTCCACTCATTTGATTTATAGAGATGTATGGTGGCTGAAAATACAGTCCAGCATGAGAGGAGCTATGAGATTTTTCTCAAAAACTGGTGAGCAAAACATTTCGGGCTGTCTCTGGCCTGTCCACTGCAGGGGATTTTCTGTGCTCCTCTGGCCGTTCTCAGGTGCAAGAAGCACCTTTTTCCTTGGTATTGTCAGCCAAATCCTCATATTGGCTTCCCAAGAGCATTACAAACCCTTCTGTCCAGGTGCCTGTGCCATAAAGCTGGGATTGGGCGTTTCTCCTCCCCTGAATTCAAATCTTCAGCCATGGATTTTATGCTCTGACCTACTTAAGAAGTTGCTTGAGGCAGAACTTCAAACAAGCCCCTGTTTCATAGATAAGTGTTTCCAGTCCTGTCTTATTTTTGTGGGTTTCAGCTGCTTCCTCAGAAAATAGCCAGCTGATTTTACTTTTTGTCTCTCCCACCTGGCCTGCTGGTGTGCTTGGAAAGCCCTCAGGCTGACTGCATAACACAAAAGCCTCAGCCACAAGCACATTGCTTGGGAAAGCTTTTGCTCTTACACTGTAGCACCTCCACACAGGACCAAGAAGGGAAGTAAAATGTTTGGGCTAGGAAGAGCAGCTTATCCACTGCAGAACCTGAATGCTTTGGAGGAAAAAGTTCACCTTTCTCTTCTTCACATTGGCTCAGCATCATCGCTGCTGTTGCTGGAGGGGGACAGTGCCATGCCTCTCCTGCCACAGGGATGCGTGGGGGCACGGATCAGCCATCCTGAGGAAGGTTGGGCAGCAGCCCCTGGCTGGGTCAGGCTGGAATGCCTGGGAGTTAGATATTTTCCCAATATTCAACCTGAACCTCCCCTGACAGCTCCAGCCATCCCCTCAGGACCTGTCGCTGGTCACCACAGAGCACAGGTCAGTGCCTGCCCTTCTGCTTCCCCTCCCGAGGGAGCTGCAGACCCTGATGAGGTCTCCTCTCAGTCTACTCTTTTCCACGTTGAACACACCAAGGCACCTCAGCTGCCCCTCATATGGCTTCCCCTCCAGACCCTTCATCATCTTCATAGCTCCCATTCCCATGAGCAGGATCCCAGCTCTTGTGTCCATGCCATGTGCCTGGGGAAGCACTCTCAGGGGACAGATGGGTGGTCTCCCACAGGACACCATTGTGTGTAACTACTCTTTCATTAAAAAGTTAAAAGGATTAAGAACTGGCTGAGATGTCGAAAAGTAGAGGCAGCAGAGAATTATCCAGTAATGAGGGTTGCTTGCAGTGAGGTTCTTTGGGGATTAATACTAACATGAACATTTTCCAGTGCCCGTCAGGACCTAGGATGTAAATACAGAAAGCCTGGTCGTAAATGTGTGTGTGCGAGAAAGATACATTTTAAATGAATGCACTTTGCAAGTTCTCAGATGACAGATTTAAGGCTGTTTCTGTGACCTTAATTTGTCCCTCTCCTGTATGCTTCGTGGCGCAGCCTTCAATTACACGGTTTTCACTGCACAGTGAGATTGTAGTACTGGTATATGACTTCCCCAGAGATGTTTTCACCGTGTGAGGACACGAACATCTCCACAGATTTAAACTTGGCCCCTTAATGCGTTTTGCACGGAGTAGTGCAAAAGCCTCTCTCTGGTCTTGCTGTGGGAGATTCCAGTCCTGTAAGTGGCCAAAACTCTTTGCTAGCTCATATGAAATATGTTACTGACCTCATTCGAGCAGTTACTGATTAAAACCAAAATTCATCACAGGTGGTGCCAGGTGACATATTAGTTAGATGTCTCAAACTGGAAGCACAAGGGCCAGAGACAGTCCCTCCTGGCCAAGACAAGCAACTAGTAAGGCAGTGCAGGAATGCTTTTTTCTTATTTTCTGTGGCATAACTGACCTGAACACAAACCAGATGCATTCTTCTGTGGTATTAGCACATTAGGAAAAAAAATGGCATGCTAATTAAGTGTCATTTTTGTTGAGGTGTTTCAGGAATTCAGTGACAATATAAGGAGATATGATCTATTTAAAAAGATATCGAGGTCCTTTCCAGCCCACATTCATAGGGTTATGAGATGCCATTTTCAGGCATCCAGCAAGAGGCTTGCTTCTAGAGGAAAGGTTTCAGGAGACCTCAAATGACTCCGATTTTCTGCAGGTGGTCTCCTGTGGAGTCACCCCTGGCTTTTGGGCCACTCTTTTCATGACCAAAATTTTACCCCGTATATGGGAAAACTGTGTGTCTTTGTGTATGCTGACTTCAATGCACTTACTTCCTGACTTTCTAGCCTTGGCACCACAGCCCTTTCCTGTTTCTTAAAAAAAGCAAACCCACACAGCCCTTAAAAAGCCCTTGCATTCTCTGCTTGCTCAATTACTCTGATTCTTGATCTTTCTGTGCTTTCTGCTACATCTTTACAGTATTTCTTCCAGATCATGAAATGTCTAGCAGAAATAAACTCTTGTGACTGCATTTCTATTTTTTGAAAGCCATCCAATATGGTAAATTAAATCGGGAAGGGAGTTGGGGAATTGGATTGTGCTGTGATCTCTGATATATGTTGAAATATAGGTTGAAAATAGGTTCAGAACTCCTTTGAATTAGTGCCGTCATATGTAATACAAAATACGTAGTGTTTCAGGGCATCTTCTCAAATAAAGGACAAGAAGAGAGTGAAAATAGGTTTTATCCTGTTTTAAATATATGTCAGTAACAATATATTCATTATCTTAAGCTACTTTGCATATTTTCCATGGCAGAGTTATATTTAATCTATGAAACACGGTTTTTTAGTTGTATTTTTAGCAAGATAATTTTCAAGACTGTCTTTTAAAAATAATTTTTAAATCTGCCTTTATATGTATGTCTCAGGCTTAATTTCTACAGTCTGAAAACAGATTTCCAATGGTCTTGAAAATGCCGACTTGATTTATCTTGAGGTCAATAGGAATCTTGTTGAGGCTGTGGAAATGGGGGGGGTAATAAATGCCTCTGGTTTGTGTGCACAGCAATGGTTGATGCATGGTTCTTGTGAGCCATTTTAATCTGTGAAATAAAACAGATGGTAGTGGTAGTTGGAGCCATAGTAATGCATTATCAGTGTAGAGTCTTTGTGGCCTTCTTCCATCTCTTTGTGAACCAGGATATGGTAACATCCAAATTTGTACAGTAAAGGGGCTTTAGAAATTTGTTCAGAAACTGTCTGCTGAAGGGGGTTACCTTTCCCAGGGCTTCTGACATGGACCTAGCAACTTTAAGAAGACATTGCCTTGGTTTAAAGGCTCTCCCACCAAAAGCCAGGGTGACTTTACCATTTTGTTTCTTTTTAAGTTCTCAAAGTGTTTGATTATTCCCTTGCAAATCAGTTGTGCCTGCGTCTTGCTATTTGATAGCCATGCCAAGTGATTGGTTTGGTTTAATTCACATTCTTGTATTAGCTCATGGTAGGGTTTCTGTCTGGAGGAGCTTACAGAGGTGGCAGGTGGTGGTAGGGCTCTGCAGGCAGGTATGTGAAATGAGGGGTGATGCACAAATGTGTCTGCCCCGTCCAGGGGTATTTTATGTTGGAGGAGAGGCAGGAAATGGCAGCAGTGCTTGTCATTCTGCCCCTCTACTCAGCCCCAGTGAGACTACATCTGGAGTGCTGTGTCCATTTCTGGGCTCATCAAAACAGGAGAGACATGGAGCTCCTGGGGTGGGTCCAGCAGAGGCCACAAAGATGATGAGGGGAGTGGAGCATCTCTTTAGGGAGGAAAGGCTGAGGGAGCTGGGGCTGTTCAGCCTCAAGAAGAGACAGCTGAGAGGGGACCTCATCAATGTCTCTCAATATCTGCAAGGAGGGGTGAGGGGGTGGACCGGGCTCTGCTCAGTGGTGCCCAGCAATAGGACAAGAGGCAAATGGACAGAAACTGATGCACAGGAAGCTCCACCTGAACATGGGGAAGAACTTTCCTGTATGTGTGATTGTACACTGGAATAGATCACCCAGAGAGGTCATGAAGTCTCCCTCTCTGGAAGTATTCCAGAACCATTTGGATGCAATCCTGTGCCATGTGCTCTAGGGTGACACTGCTTGAGCAGGAAGGTTGGATCAGGTGACACAGTGTGGTCCCTTCCAACCTCACCCATTCTGTGATTCTGTGAAATTTGTGGCAGTTCCCAGAGATCTTTCTTCTGTAATCATCCACCGTGAGCAGCATGTGGGAAGGAAACTCATCCCTCTGTGTGCTCACCTGTGCCCACATGGGGGTCACCACCCATCCCCACGGTCTCACACTCCACCTCATCAGGGCAGCAAGGCAGAAGAGAAGGTGGCATTTTTCTTTAGTGGGGTAGCAAGGCAGGAGGGAATATGGTTTCAGATAGCCCACCGGGTGGGTTTTCACAAGGATTAGGGCATAGGAAAACAACATCTACTGTGAAATACTGTGATTCTGAACCTCAGTGACCTTTCCAACACTAGTACAAGTTTCTGAAAGCCTTCATGTTTGGTGGGAGCCAGAGTAGTTTTATGCTGAGGTGTAATATTTCTTGAATGGTTTTAAAAGTTGTTCAAAATACTGTTTATTTTGTAAGTATGAGTTCTGCTGAGAGTGTATGGATTTCCTGAAACCCATGTAAGCATTTCTTTTTGTTTCATTTATAATAAACTTCTTTTAAAATCTGCTTGGTTTGTAACCTGGGTCCCAGTTCAGCTCCAGAGGAATCAGCAGGAAGTTTCATGCTGTATTTCACGGGCTGTGGGTTAGGAGATTGGGGCCCTGTCACCTTTCTACTGGTAACACCATCCTCTCCTCTAGCTGAGCAGTAGTGGTGGTCACTTTTCAGTTCTGCTGACCCAACTGGTCAGGATCACAATTGGCATTGGTTATGGTGGCTTAATAGCCAGCTACAGCTTTTGGGAGCTGGATCCCTTGTGCTTCAGAAAGAGGACCAAAGCTATCAAATAATTTCCCTGTTGATCTTATTGAAGTATTTCTTAACTGACTACATGGATATAAATTTTATTTTAAGTCCTCTGAATGTCTTAAGCTCTCAAACACTGCATTTACAAATGAGTATGATTTCTATTTAGAACATGAAGCAAAGTCATATAATAACACAAGACTGCAGAGTTTGGCTCAAAGAGAGGTGCCTTGTTGTAGAGCTGGTAAAGTTTGAGTGTCTTTACTTAATACCAGGAACCAAACAGTGAATATTGCAATACATAGCCCACATCTGGCAGTTTCCAGTGAATCTGCTATATAGAATAATAGAATGCTTTGGGTTGGAAGAGACTGTAAAGATCATCGCATTCCAACCCCCTGCCATGCACAGGAATGCCATTCACTAGACCAGTTTTCTCAGAGCTCCATCCAACCTGGCCTTCGAACTCTTCCAGGGATGGGGCATCCACAGCTTCTCTAGGCAACNAACTGCTCCATCCCTCTGATCATCGTGGTGACCTCCTCTGGATTTGCTCCAACAGGTCCATGTCCTTGCTCTGTTGGGACCCCAGAGCTGGAGGCAGCACTGCAGGAGGGATCTCACCAGAGCAGAGCAGAGGGGCAGAATTCCCTCCCTGCCCTGCTGCCCACACTGCTTTGGATGCAGCCAAGGACACGGAGCGTGTCTGGGCTCCCAGTGCACAAGATTCACCCTTCTTGAGCTTGTCCAGGTCCCTCTGGATGGCATCCTTCACGTATGCCAACCACACCACTCAGCTTGGTGTCATCAGCAAATTTGCTGATGAAGGTGGCATAGTGGTAACAGACACGATGCCTGCAAAAAGAGCTGGTATGCTGTCATCTCTAGGGCTCCATTTGAAAGTCAGGGTGATAATGGAGGCATATAATGTTGCTCAGACATGAATACCTACTGCCCTGGTCTGGAGGTCCTGCTGTAACTGCTCTCTGAATTTAAACAGGTACTTACTGTGTGTGTCTGCACCAGCTGGCATAAGCTTAGCACAGCCTGTGCTGCACAGAGTGAAATGGAGCCTTTTGTGTTGGTGCTAGTGAGGATATGTCCAGCAAGATAGATGAAGTACAGAGTTTTGTTCCCCACATAGTACTTTTCTCGGCAGTGTCTGTCAGGAAAGCAGATGATGTTCTGTAGGAATGAATAACCAAAGAGGCATGATGACCCTAGATGGGAAAAAAGTTATCAAATAGTTGATTTCCTGGAAGATTACTTGTACTGATGTAAGTGGTTAAAGGCAGACCACCTACACTTTAAATAAAGCAAAAACGTAATCTTTTTAGCAGCTCACTTTCGTACTCTCCTATTATCTCTTTAGCAGGAGGATTCGCACTTGCTTCGGAGTATTTGCACTTGCTAGCCTATCTGTGGTGCACCTATCCTGTCATTTCCAAAGCAGGAATTTAAAATTCCTCAGATGACCTAAGTTATAGCTAATTGTTAGTGTTCTGTCACAATTTTTTTTTGTCTTTGTAGTCTGTTTAAACCAGGACACTTAGGAATTGCCCAGTGCCTCTGAAAGCTGGCAGTGGCAGGCGGGGTTGCTCAGTTCCATGCCCATCTCTTGGCTGTCCAGCCTGGATTCACAGTGATCCTGGCTTTAGTAAGGATCTCTGCACACACAATACTTCTGTAGAAGTCTATTTATAGTGCACACTTGAAGGACATATAAATTAAGGTGTACACTAGCATGTGACAGAGACAGGACATGTTTAAGGGCTGAGTGGAAGGCAGGTCAGTTAACCTTTGTTTCGACAAATAGAAAATACAAAAAATATATATGAAATCATTCCATCTTCCAAGAAGAATAAAAGTAATTAGTTATTCTGTAATCAAATTACTTTGGAAATGCCAGAGAGTAACAACTGCTGTATTCCTGCTTGTGTGGTGCTACACATCTGGAATTATTTTCCTGATGTGTCAAAGGAAGTAAAATTGGGTTTGGCCTCCTGAGAGTCAATTAGTTCTCTGCTGGTAAATATTTCTAAATCTGTAGGTAAAAATGGATAAAGCTTCATCAGTGCTACTGAGAGCAGGTCAATTGTGTAACAGTGCCTGCAGAATTCATTAGCAGAGTAACACATTGAAGCGGAAGGTTAATTTGCAGATATTTGTGCTCCTCAGCCCCACGTCCTCCAAGCTGTGAGAATTCTGCACTCACTGAGAACTCCAGTGCCCACAGGGGACCAGTTTACCAGCAGAAGTCCCATCTTCAGGTTTCCAGCTAAAACAGAAGTAACACATTACACTGATGTAATCTTGTTGAATGAGGGAATCTACCCATCGGTGTCTTTTTCCACTGATGGCTTTGTGTTGTGGGAATACTGGTTGGGTCCTGAAGTTGTCACATTTGCTGCTGTCAGTCCCCTGTGCCTTTCCAAGGACCAGTTTTGTGACAGTGTGTCAGTGTAGACTGTGACCACCGTTTTAATTTCAGGATACAAACTGCTGCCAGGGGAAAGATAATTACGATACAAATGCTGTCATTTTCTCTTTCCTAAAATAACCAAAAACTATAAAGATGTGGTGTTGCAGATTAATGTAAAGGAACACAAGATCAGCCCGAAGAGATAAAAATAGCTGCTTAGTGTAAGTTCAGTTTTTAGAAAGACATTGGTTAAAATGTAAAAACCCTGCTCCTTTATGTCGATGAGGAGTGGGGGCTGGGCTGTGAAACCCAGGATGTCAAACAAGTTGCAGATTCTTACAAGTTGTGCTCATACATTAAAAAATATCCATTACACTTTTTAAAGGAGGAGGCTGCCCCTGTTCTCCAGTTTATAAATATTTCATGCTGAAATAATGCATGAGGTAGCAGAGCTCACACCGTGCTGCAGGGCTGGAGTCTGATTTTCGGATTCTGATTGAAGTGGATCACTGGGGAGCTGTGCACATGCTGAAGCCAGAGGACCCAAATCTGCCCCTGCAGGGTTTGCACTCACAATGTAGGAAGGAAGCTGTTTGGCTGTGGTGCTTGCTCTCTAGTGTGAGCTTAAAGAAAACAGGGGAAAAAATAATGTTGTGTCTAATGTTACTCTGTAATGGGATTGCGAATTCATTGCCCTTTTCACCAGGTAGTGGGGGTGTGACCCATTAGGATAAAAGCTGCCTATTTTTGCCCTTCTTTTTTTTTTCACCCCATTTTCTGACCCAGAGGTTCAGATTCTGGGCAGCTGGTGGTTAAGCAGGGTAATTAAAGAGTCAGCCTCAGGAGACATTTACAGGGCAGAAGGAGAAAACCTCCTTTCCTTTTTGCGGTTTTGGGGTGAAAATGTAGATTCCCTGAGCATCAGGTCGGGAGTGTTTCATGGAAATGAGGTTTGGCTGGAGCAGCGTGTGGTGGTGGAACCACGAGTGGGTGTTGTAGGGCTGGGCTGCCCAAGCCCCAAGGGGATGGCCAGCCCCATGGCTCCTGCTCCCTCTGCAGAGCTGGCCCTGGGAAGCTCCATCTGCCAGCCCCGAAGCAGGATGTGGGGAGAGGTAAAATGAGGTTCTGGGGATGCCGTGCAAGGAATGCATTAATGTCCATTACAGCTCATAATTTATCATGGAAATTAGGTGTACAGGGCAGACTGTGTAGTGTGATTCAGTACTATTTGTATTCCCCACGTCAGCTCATTTTATCTACATAAACCACTTAATTTCCTGCACTCCATCTCTCTTAATCCTTGATTTTGTTATGAACCCCACAGAATATGGGGATTCCTGGAGGTCATGTGTTTCTAGGCATCTGAGAGAGAAAATGTAAAAGAAACGGAGCTGAAATAAACACTGTCAACTGAAATATTATAATGCTTCCTTTTCTGAATCACTAGTAATTTGCATGATCTGGTGAGAGCTACTGGGAAAAAGCCCTTGGAGAAATATTATAAAATGCCCAGATGATTTGCATATTTAAACAATTTATTCAGCAATCTGTTAAATCTTAAATGATCCATTGAATGAGAACACACAAATCACCCAATATTTTAGTACAAATGAGGTTTCTTTGTTGAAAGATAAAACTTAATTGTACAATTGTGCTTTGTACAATTGTACATCTGATAGCAGGATTTTTTTATCCTGTTAAACCTTTATAAGGTCAATAATTAATTGTTTTACCAAGCCAGTGGTTTGTTGGGGGATTATCTGCATTGTCCCTGTTCCTAATGCATGGAAGAGAAACACATGTTCCAGCCAGACTGCATTTCTTGTGATTCATCAGAATTAGCTCATCTAATACTGGGATTTTCTCCCTCTTGGCTCCTTCTGTGGAAGTATCACGGAGATAATTCAGGTTGAAATGCTGCATGAGGACTAGTGAAAGTCACAGGTAAATTTTTGGCTCTGGCACTGACATCCCTGGCAGCCTTGGGCAAGCTGTTTTCAGCTTAGTCTATAAATGCATTAAAGGAATCAAGTGATCCCAAGTCGTGAGCATGTGTGTACAGTCTTTTTTTATTTTCTCTTTTCTTGGCTGAGTAGGTTCATAGTTTTAGTTGAAACCCTATGGTACTGTTAGTCATAATAAAGAATATTCCCTGTTTACTGGACGCTCTTTGATTGAATTTAAGAGTGAAATTAAATTGGAATTACCTCCACATTTCATGCTGCCCACAGTCCCAAAGCTGCTAGGAATCAGATACTGCTTTACAGCTCCTTTTGGAAGTAGCAGAAAATAATTTCTCGCCCCTACTCTCCCCCGTGTTCACAGTGAGGCACCATGAGATGCACTTGTCCAAACATTTTAAATGAGCAAGGGATAGAACTATATCACCTCTCGCAACCCATTTCTCCTGATATTTGGTCCCTTGCTCCACTAACTGCGTTTCTATGCAAATCTTTACCACATTCAGACTGGCAGGGCCTGGCCTCCATCCCTGATCTTCCCCAGCAGATAGTTGGCCCTGCTGCTGGAATTTGTTTTCTAGAAAGGTCATTTTCATTGTTTGAAAAGAAACAGGTTGTTCTAGCTGCTGACACAGGAGACTTAGAAACTGACTGGCAAATTTGAATGCAGAAAACAGACTCTGGTTGAAATCCAAGTGCATATGTGATAGTGGTTGTTTTTAACCTTACTGTAATCAACTATTGTGGATAATTAAGTACTTGGAATTCTTTTGTCTTGCATTAGTTGTTTTAAACATCAGGAGCAGAGTGATTGTTGTTTTTCTACAAAATGTAATCTCATAATTAGGTTAGCAAGTAAAAATACTGACAGACTGGCAAGGAAGGATTCTGAAATGTGAAACTTCAGTCAGGAAAAAAGGATAGTACAGCTGCTGTAACCTCAGCAGCCTGAATTGTGCCAGCACCTCCTGTGTTTCTGTGATGGGTTGACTTGGGCTGGATGCCACATGGCCACCCAGCCACCCTCTCACTCCCACTCTCAACAGGTGAACATGTTGAAGAAAAGAACATGAGAGAGCTCTTGGGTTAACATGAGGGTAGAGAAATCACCTACCCAGTACCATCATGGGCAAGACAGATTTGACCTGAAGAAAATTAATTTAATGCCAGTTAGAATAGAGTTGGATGGTAACAAGGACAAAAACTAAAACACCTTACCCCTGCTATGTCCCCTTTTCCCAGGCTCAACTTCACTTCTTCATCCCCAACTCGTCTGAGCAGCACAGAGGGATTTTGGGGATGGGGCGTGTTGCAGATAGTCCATAGCAGCTCCTCTCTGACCTCCTTTCTCCACACACTTTTCCCAGGCTCCAGTGTGGGCTTTCCATGGGCTGCAGTCCTTCAGGATAAACCTGCTCCAGAGTGGGTCCTGACCATGGGTTGCAGCTTCCTTCAGGGCATATTCCGCTCTACTGAGGCTTTTCCAGACAACTGTAGTTGCAAATGTGGGGGGCAGGGCTGCCTGATTTTAAATCATGACATTAAAATTACATTAATTGGATTTACCACAGAAAAATCCTCAAAACCTTTTATAAGTCAGAAATTAGATGTACAAATCCTTCCATGCCCTTACAGTACAAATCCTGCCAATAAATCCTAAGTACTCTTTCAAATAAAAATCCTTTCTTTACCCTTGGGACTGAAATCCCTGATTTATGAATCAGGATGGTAAAAATCCTGGGGTTCTACCAAGTTTACAAATCCTGGCATAATTTTTAAATGGAAAATTCTGGTCTTACTTTTTGGGGTTTTGTGTGACTTTATCCCCAGAAGAACATTTTGCACAGTTTACATCTACCTCTGTTCCTGCAAGGTGCTGGAGTAGGTCCTGGTGTTTTATTTCAGCCTGGGTTATCAGGAAGAATTATTTTACTAAACATGATCCTGAGATGAGAGGCAGGACTTGTGGAGGTCCTGTGAGGATTGAAGGGATGGGGAGCTCAGCAGCAGCCCTTGGCAGGAGGTCAGCCTGGCAAAATCCAGAAACCAGCAGGACAAAAATAATCCTGAAAGGCTGATCAGAAGGAAAAATGACTTTTCCCAAAATGGTAGTGGAAACTGACATGTATTAAAAGGTATTTCTGATACAAGACTAAATTTACTTCTGAATAGAATGGAAAATAACTTGATCTTTTCTCCTCTTCTGACTATCATGTTTGTGCCTTCCTGCAGACTGCCCTGGTCTCCATCTTCTCCACTGTCTTCCTTCCTCCTTGCTCCCCCAGGCGGGTGGTTTAGGTCCTGACAGAGTGAGAAGAAATCATAAATGTGGCAGATAGCTTCAACCACGTGTTTACGCTGCACTGAAGTTGCATGGCTGTCCATCTGCATGGGTCCGTCTCACCTGATGGTTTTCCCTGGCAGAGTTTGCTCCCTGCAGCCAAGGGTGCAGCTGCAGCTCAGGTGACATGGCTGGGGGCACTGGCTAGGCAGCAGCAGGGCTCACTGTGTTGCTTCACGCTTTGAAAAACTTGAGTAACTTTCTGGAACAGCTCCAGAGACTTTCCACACGAAACTGTGTTTCCCGGAGGCATGGCAGAGGTGGCAGGAGCCTCAGTCAGCAGTGGCTTTTATTGAAGCCCATCCCTACATGGGAACAGAAGCTTTCAGAGCATTACTCAGGCAATTACTCTGTTTAAAAAATTACAGTGGTGAGACGGCCAAAGCAAATATTTCCCTCCATCAGTGGATGTATTGTCACTACTGAAAAGCTACCTTAAAGACTTCTTAGCAATACTTTCTGAAATGCTAAGAAATTGTCATGTGATATTTTGCATAATTTGCTTGTACAAGTGTTGTCATTGTACTCCTTGTACTGTCATTCTACTTCATATATTGGATGTGATGCACAGTGTGGGGAGAACCTAATACATCTGGGTCAGTGGATTGAATGTTTGGAAAGTCCATGCCAGCAGCAGTTGCCAGCTTGACATCTGCTCCACAACTTAATTCTGCAGATTTATCCTGCTCACTCTACTACTATCTAGTATAAAGCCAAGAGTTTAAAACAAACTGACTTCCTTAGAAACACTTGCTTGGAAACCCTTTAACACCTTTGATCAGGTATTAACAGCCAGAGGGACAACTTAGGAGAACATGGTTACAGATAGTCTTTAGTTATCTCAGAATATTACTTTCTTTTGCCTTTGACCCACTGGTGGCACATAAAAATTATTTACATGGTTTTAAAGTAGAAGTGGATAGATTCAGAGAAGATACAAGAAAGAACTTTTTTACAGTGATGGTGGTAAAATACTGTAACAGGTTGCCCAGGGAGGCTGTAGATGTCTCAACCCTGGAAGTGTTCAAGGCCAGGTTGAACATGGCTCTGAGCAACCTGACTGAGTTGAGGATGTCCCTGTTCTTTACAGGGGGAGTGGACTAAATGACCTTTAAAAGTCCCTTCCAACCCAAACTATTCTATGTTTCTATGATCTGTCAAACCCATCTTTGGCCATTCTCCTGTCATGCTTATGGAGATGAAGGAATAGGGATAGGCCATTTTAGTGCAGACCTGATGCCATAGCCTGGGACTTCTCAAAACCAGGAGGATTTCCATTGTGAACACCCCAGGGGTCAGACTGATCAACTGGGCACTTCACACAGTAAGGCCAAAATTTCCATAGTCTGCAGACTTCATGGACAGGCATTATACCATTGACCCAGAGGGAGCTTAGCAAGGGTTCAAATTGTTTTCCTGAATTTCTGAAGCCCTGTTGTGTCCAGGATGCACTGTCCTTACCATGTGTATGCAACACAGTACATACACATATGTTTCTTCTTAGGAACAAGTATTTGTTTTCAAGGTGGATAATCAGAAGGTTGGGTTCAAAAAACTGACATAGCAAAGCTCAAATGTGGCTGTGTCATGCCTTATAAAAGTGTGAAGGATATCAGCAGAATGTACTCTTACAGATTTCAGAAGAAACTTAATGTACCTACCTCAGAGTACCTTCAGTTTTTATTTTGTTACAGCTGGAATTGCCCCAGGAATGACTGGTATGTACCTTCTTTATAGCCCATGCTGTTACTTGTCCTGTGGTTGTGCTTGTCATTTTGAAGGTATTTTATGAACAATGCAAACAAATTCAGAACTTGGTGAGAAAGAAGAACAAGAGTGACTCTTATACTGGTGCCAAACTTAGAGTCAGTGCTCAGAAATGGTAAATAAAAACATAATTGAGAGGTCTTTTTTTTCTGAGAGATGTATGATTTATTTTTTTTTCTGTTTGCCAGGAATGCAGAGCTTCCATGACAAAGGAAATAGGGAGTAATATAATGTCAACAATCTTGTGTCCAACCCCAAGATATGTATAATGCATGAATAGTTTTGCCTGACAGGCAATGAATTTCAGAAAAGGTTGGATTTACACCGCATAGAATTGAAAGAATTATGTTGCCAATGCCGTCATGGCTTCCAAAGCATTTTGAGTTCATACAGACTCAATGCTGAGGTAAAATAACTGTTTCCAATCACCAAGTCCTGAGCCAAGAGCTTGCCTGGTTCCTGAAGTTAAAGAAAATGCATTAATAATTCCTGCTTTATCTAAAACATGGGGAAGTTGACACAAAGATTAAAAGAACTGAAATGTTGAAGGAGGAGGGGAACACATTAGTGGGCATTTTGATCAGGCTTGTTCTACAAAATATATTTTCTTATATACCCTCTTCTCCTTTCTTCCTGATTTAAAAGTGCTTGGCAGTCCCACTAAGTTTCCCAGGGGAACGGGTACCATCTTTTTGCATTACATTTGTGCCACCATTTCACTCCTGCTTTTTTAAGGTCTGAGCATGGAATACTGCTCTGAGAAATGCATATTGCTTGTCAAAGAACTCAATCTTTGCTACAGCACCAGTTGTGTGAAAGAAGGGACATCACAGGGATTGACAGAGGCTTTGAGCCATGCATGGTCCACAGGGCATGACAGGATCTCAGCATAGGAAGGTCTCAGGGTTGTGCTTAAAAGGCTCTTCTACAATCTGCCATGAGAATTTCACGGAAGCGTTACAGCCTCCTTTTTCCTGCCACTTCTACCACGAATGCCAATTTATTTCCCTTTTTTTGCCCCCACTCCACTGCTTTTCATTGTGCATGTTTATACAGGAGCAAAGGAAGTGTAATCTCCTGCTCTTCTTATTTGCAGACTTTTTACTGACATTTCCCATGAATACAAGTAGCCACACCAAAGGACAAAATACTATGAGGAATGGAATGTACTACCAGATTTTTTCCCTGTTTATTAACAGATAGATGAGAAGACCTATGCCTTTTCTCCTGAGGAGTGACTCCATTCCCCACACCTTCCTGCCCCATGACTAAATGCCATGAAAAAGGAGTATTCTGTATTTATTTGGACTTCAAGAAAGCTGAAAAAGGCCTTTTTCCCCCCCTCTACACAACAAGCAAACCCACAGCACGATTCTTTGCCTTGGATTCCTTTGTTCCTTTCATCCTCCAGTCAAAATCTAAAGGTTACTGTACAAAAGAGGGGAAATGCCCAAAGCTTGCTACTTCCAGCAGCTACAGTACCTTTTCTGCAGCCATGGATGCTTATGTTTTGAGCACATCCAAGGGTCAGTGTTTCAGTAAGTGTCCTGTTTGCCACAGCATCTGAGGCAGAAGAAACACCCAATAAACCCAAAGTCTGTTTTTGAACTGAGATGCCTGGATGATATTGGAACTACCTGTAGTACGTCCTGGACCTGCACTTTTGCACTTATTGCCAGCCTTACATCTGACCTGTAACAACTTCTGTTTTAGTTCATGTTTAGCCCAGATCCAAATTAAAGGATCGTGGAAGTTTGCTGATAACCACAAACTGCTGTATGTTAATTTATGACTGTCAGCTTTGGGTGAGAACTCCTTGCAAATAATGAAGGAACTTCAAGCCTGGAGTCAGACTGCATCACTGGAGGGCTCACCAGCTCTTCTGGAGCACATTCTATATGTGCTAGACCTTTTGAATGCATATGCTTAGGGAAAGGAAAGGATCTTACAGCCCGCCTTAAACTCTGTATTTCTGTACAGATGTTTGTGCTCTGACTCAAGGAGTCTTCTAGCTCTGCTTTTTAGTATCTTCATATCAGTGCAGTAAAACTTGGAAATTCTAAAACTTTATTTTGCAGTAAAGAGATAGATGCTTGTGTGAATCAGGTAATATGTGTGAGGACCTGAAGTCCTGGGTTCATTTTTTCAAGAACTGCTGCAGTTCAACTGCTTTGAGCCTCCTCTTCTTTTGTCAAACAGGGTTGTTGTTTACTTACCTTACAGGAGTGCTTTTATAAAGCTAATTTGCTGTCCTAGACAAGATTAGTAAAACCCAGTTAGGGACACCAGCATCAACTTCCACAACTTAAAAAATGTGATTTCTATGGTTTATCTTGCCAACACAAACCTGCTACATAGTAATAAATACTATATATAAACAATCAATATAAACAATACAATATAAAACAATCCATTTATCTTTTCAGATAGGGAAGAGTTAACAGGCACTGGAGGCACAATCCAGCCTGTGACCTCTGGTTTGTCCAGCCATGCTGTCCCTTCCAGCATGACATCTCCATTTTATTTGATTGCTTCAGTCAAACTTACTCAGATCCTGTCCCCAGGAGTGAAGACTGCTAGGGTGGAAAAGGACTAAATATGATCTAGTTCTCCCTGTTTAGCCCCAGGACAGCAGTAAATCTTCTTTCTGTCACCCCTGTAACTTTTAGACTATGATTTTCTTGGCTGCATTTCCCAGCTTTGCCCTTCTAGCACTTTCCTTTACAGCTCCGTATAATAGACTGCTGCACTCATACTAAAAAAAACACCTAATTTTTCCCTGTAGGTTAACAGGACACAGGATTTGTGAGAGGTGTGACTGGCTTTATCTTCATAAATTTAGTACACCTGTACACCTGTATTTGCTGAGTTCAGCCTTATAGACAGATAATGTTTCTTTCCCTTTTGTGGTGTTGGGGTTGTCTTTATTTTCTCTTTCCCTATGAAATCATGGGCATTTTTATTGTGGGTTGTTTTTCTGGAAATGATGGTTAACCAGCAACTATCAGATCTTTGTAAATGTTATTGCATTGCTAAATAGGGAAGTTTTTGCCCTTCCATTCTATTTTTGCTTTCTGTTTAAACTATTGTCACTTATATCCAGTGTTTCACTATAACATTTTAATGAATGGCCTGTTCCCTCAGCTTGGTTCTCAAAAGCTGTTCTACCACTGATTTTATGTCATGTCAGCTTGAGACCAGAATAGGTGAGCTTAACCTCTCAGCACCTGTGTGTTACATTTTTAAATATGATGTATTTTTTGCTGGTCTGTGCCAGTTCTGATATCTCTATAGTGAATTGCTTTGTATTTGCTCTCACCAAGCAGAAAATTTTGGAAGAGGTAGAAACTTCTATTGCCCTGATTTAGAAGTCACAATAACACTACCAAAACAAACAAAAAAAAGGCTAGGCATTCGATGAAAAGCTATGTCACCTGCCCTAAAATCGCAGTCCACCACAGTTAAGGTAAACTTGCTCCAATTTTGTGTTTTCTTAACATATCAGGCTGTAGTTTGGGACAGTTGAGTAAGCAAGCAGCAAACCTGAATGGTCCCTGCAGTGTGGATGGGAATTCCTGGGAGTAGATGTAGAGGGCAGCTAAGGCCCACTCCTGGGGCTTTCCAAGACACATCCTCCCTTCTCATCAGCTAAAAACCTGGCTCCTCCTGGCATAGGTGATGGGTACTTGGATATCTAGGAACATCTTTCTTTCCAAGCATCTGAATCATTGAAGAATATTGGATTTAGGGCTCTAGATCATTTATCTGCTTGCAGTGGTTTGACCTTGGGTGGCTGCCTTCCCAGCTGCTTTCTCACTCCCCCTCCTGAATATGACAGGAAAAAAAAAATAAGATGGCAAACATTGTGGGTTGAGATGAGGACAGGAGATCACTTGCCAGGTACCATCGTGGGCAAAACAGGATCGACCAGGGGAAAACTGATTCAATTTATTGCTCATTAAACATAGAGTCAAAGGGTGAGAAACAAGACAAAAACTAAAATACCTTCCCCTCCCCTTCTCTTCTCCCTCAGGCTTTATGCCAGGCTCAACTTCACTTCTTCATCCCTAACTCCTCTCCCTCCTCACTCTTGAGTGGCACAGGGGAGTGGGAATAATCAGTCCATAACAGCTCATCTTCACTGCTCCTTCCTCATCATCCTTTGCCTTGCTCTAGTCTGTGCTGGGCTGCAGTGTGGGCACCTCCTTGGTACAGTGCTGTAGGAGTCAGAGATACTATTCCTGCCCTCACTGACCATAGTTTTACATGGAGGAAGTACAGTCAGGGTCATTTGAATGCTGCTGAGGAGAAATTATTCTGAAATCCTCCAAGCGAGGTCTTTGGCTGGCAAGCATCTGCATTAATATTTGTCATCTTCCATAGACCTACATTCTCTCAAGCCATCTGGGTATCTGAAACAACTTTTTTGTCCTCTAGAAAGAAAGGAGAAGCTGTTTTCCATATTGTGAATATTGTCACATGTGCATGGTGTTGATTAATTAAGAAGAGGTGAGGAGGCTCTTTAGGAAGCTTGGGAGAGAGATCATCTCACTCCTTGGCTCCTGCCTTCCCTCACCCTGAGATGGTGTGTTCACTGAGGCTGTGCAGAAACACATTCCGCTGGTGTGGAAATCCAGCACAGCTGTAAGGCTAGAAAAAGCAGAGTGTGTGATCATGACTTCTGTGTTAGATATGCGTTTAAACTCTCATACTTCAGATCAGACCTAGCTGCTTGCTGGTAGTCTGAACTGACAGTAGTTGAGCATGACTGACACTTTGGTTTTGGAGAGTTTAATTCTGTAATGAACTAAATATGGTAAATGAAACAGCTCCCTGTGCAATTAGTAAGGAAGAGGCAAAATTAAAACATGGCTGTTTGCTTTGACAATTAAATAGGAACAAAGTAATGCCGTGGTTTAAATCTATGAGCTTTCAGCTAAGTTGCTCATTACTAGTGAAAACCTTTTTCTCTGAAATCTCCTGAATCCTGATTTTTAAAGGAGAAAAATGGGAAAAAGAACTTTGTTAAATTGCTTTGAAGTTGAAGGACTTAATTTATCTGTTTCTCTGCATCCCAAAAGTTAGATGTTTACAACAGGGTCTCCAGACCACCCGTAGTCTGGTAATGGGTATAGCATAACCTTCAGTCTCTAAACAGATGTTTATCTGAAAATTATCTGATTTCCTTGCCTTGAGAGGGTCTGTTCATAATCCCCGAACCCATTAAAGAAGTGAGTGGGCTGTAAAAACATTTTGAAATAGATGAAACACCTTTCAAGATAAGTTGCTGATAATGGAAAGCAAAAGCACAGTGGGACTGAAATGATTCCAGGGATACTTCTTACTACTTTTGTGGCAGCTGCAGTATTTTTATCTTACTGTGGTGACTGTGTTACGTGGCCCGTACTGACCAGTCATTCCAAAATAAATAACTTAGAAATACAGACTATTTTTTATTTTACTTTTTTATATTCACTTTAAAAAATTGCAATTGCTTCTTAAAAATAATGGTGGTTTGTCCTTGATGTAGTCCTGTTAGGAGCTTTGCTGTGTTTGGTGAGCGCAGAAGATGAAGGAGATGAAAATCAAGTGATATCCTGATGTTTGAAATTAAGGTCTTATAAAACATGAAGGCGTGTGTGTTACTTTATCCACATGAGTTCTCTGATCAGAATAAAACTGTAAGTCTCTTTCATTGTAATACTCTATGTGTTAAAAAAGGGTAGAAATATAATGCGGAAAAAGGATTGTTAAATGACTCCTAAGCAAAACCGAACTACAGAAACATTGCAATAATTAAATAGCTAGAAGATTACAAACTTCATTAGTCACAAGCTGGCAGGTCATAAGAAAGGCACAAGTGCATTTTTATGGCAGGAAATGCATCCACTAAATTACACCATTAAGTCATAGACACCAGGTATTGTATTCTGCATTATGGGTTTCATATTGACTTTATCTTCTATTCAGGGCTCTAGACAAGAGGGTACTATTAAAGACAGGCAGATAAAAATGCATTTACCTGATTGAAAAGTCATGGTTTTTGTTCAGGCACACATGCATAGCTGAAGTATGTCATAGTGAAACTGCAAAAAGCCACTCAGTGTAACCTTCCTATTGCATAAAGCCTGAAAATCAGAACTATAAGATGAAACACCTTCCTATTTTGTCCTGTTTTCTCTAGCTTCTTTGTTATACACAGTAATGTTCTGCTTTCCTCCTTTTTTTTTAGGCCTTAATATTTTATTAGTGTTTCCTGGTGGTGCTTTGCTTTTGTGCAGTGATTGAAAGTCTTCATATACAAGAGTGGCTAATTTGCTAATTAATACAGCTGACTCAACTGCTGTTCTTGGTCTTTTTACAATTTGAGCCTGGATGTGTCTTCATCATGTGGCCAAAATGTAGTGGCTTCCCAGGATGGGATCCCATTCTGTGATGGGAATATGTGTGTGCCAGGTGATACAGCCACGAGTTTCTGGTGTGTTTCCCATACTTCTGCATGCCCTTGTGTCAGGTGTTTGGAATTGCAACATTCCCATTGCCCCCACATTGCTGTCCTGTTCTTAAAGCAGGCATGTCCCAAACCTTTAGCTTAGTTGACATGTTCACATAAAGGTTGAGAAGCAGCAAGCTGCCTGAAAAGTGAGGCAGAATCCAAAGGGGAAGCATCACTGCACCTGAAATTCTGATCTGCTCTAGAGAAATGTGTGCCTCATTAGCTTCACATCAGGATTAGACCTTCTTGGCCATCGTGTCATCTAGACTGTTGGTTTTTAAAGCCCTCTTAATTCTTTACTCTGCCCCAGCTCCTTCCATTTCAGCTCATGTCATGTATCAGACACAGTTCTGCTGCCTCTGCCAAGTCCAACATGCTGCCTCCTATTTTTCTATTCCTGCTTTCTTCATTCCCCGTAAGTGCTGGAGTGCCTGTGCCACAAAGCATTTAAACATATGTTCAGCTCTAAGTGGAGAAGTGTTTTGTTGAGTCAAGACCTTTGCATTCAACTTGGCATTTGAGTGCAAGTAGCCTTTGAAGTTTGAAAGGCACAAAGAGATCCTCAGCAGCATAGGGAGGACCAATTAATTCCTTCTTTCATTGTCTCTTTGGTTCTTCAGTGTAATTGCTCTCAAATTCATGGTTTTTACTTTCTTTACCTTATTGTACATTTGCCTTTTTGCTCTGTTCTTTCATTTTACCACTTATTTTCCTCAGAATTGGAAAGCATAATTCTCCTTCATACCTCAAAAAATTTGCTGTACAGTCCAATTAGTTTAATTGATTTAGCAGTTCAGACTGGCTAGTCTGTGACATGCTTCTGATGCCACCAAGAAAGTGATCAAGAATGCCATCCTATGCCATGAGACCTGTCCAAGGACAATATGTCACCTGCATTTGTCCTGATGGCACAAAAATATTTCTGCTGGAGTAAATATTTGCGTAAGGCAGAAGTGTTCCTGTGTTTTGTATGGGAACAGCTGATGCATGCAGCTGCTTCAGAAAAAAAAAAATTAAAATTTAGAGAAGTTTGGAATGGAGGCTGCTAATTAGATCCCTCTTTCAATCTCTCAGCCCAGAGCTTTCCCAGAGCTTTGGTGACTTAGCGCTGACTCAGAGAGACGTGAGTCCTTTTGATGTCTTTGAGTATTTTTTTTTTCATACCTACTGCAGCTTAGCTCTGAATTCAGAAGTTTTGCTTGCGTTGCACTCCCAGGTCACTGCAGCCAGCCTCCTGCTTTCACAGGCAGCCCAAAAATGTGCCAACCTCAATGTTCTCAAGTAGCTTACCCCTGCTGCATCTACTGGAAAGCTGTCCCAGAGCCATATTCTTCTGATCATTGAGAATCTTTCCTTTTGCAAGCTCCCTCTACAAGTGTGTTAGTTCTAGTAATATATCTCTAAATTAACCCTGCATGAGCCATTTTTATATAAAATAGTTAAATAACTATTTTCATCCCTTAAATGATGGTTTTCAGAATGGGGTTGTTTTGAGGAGCTGCTGTATGACAGAGGATACATCCTTGCATGTGTGACAGTATTCCAATTCAGTGTATTAGTTAACTGTGTACGCTAAAGTAAATTTCTTGATTGAAAAGTGTAATTCTTATCTAGTCAGTGGGGTATGTAGTTTTCATATGCCAAGGAACATAATTAATCTGTTTTCCTGGGGAAACATTTCTTTGTACTACTTGACCGTGCTGTGGACTGACCTGTCTGCTCTTTCCAACAATTGCATGTGTCTGAAGTGACTGTAATGGACTGTGATCCGTGGGAAAAAAATTAACCCCATAAGCATATATCTTAAGGAAAACTGTATTGATATGTGGCCTAGTGGTTGTGGATGCTTTTGAAGTTTTGAATATTTTGCAAGCCATGTAACAGCATTCATCCTCTTCCTTCATGCCGTTGCAGAATGGTGTCAAGTTTAGATTAGTAGCAGGTCGTGACATGACAGCAGTACTTAAAGCCTCAAGGGAAACTTCACAAAATGTTATGTTTACAGATCATTCTGTCAAAGTAGCTCAGATTGTCACTGCATCTGTGGTTTTGCTGCCAGAGGTGTTTGCATAGATAGAGCCCTCCTGGCTTGCGGGTGCCACTGGTTGCTTCATGGAGCCACAATGAACACCGAGCCCTGTTAAAGAGCATGGACTTACTCGAGCGTGCAGGATGGCAGAGGACACCTGAAGGTTGGCTGCGCTTTGGTGTTCCTGGTTGTGTTTAAGTCCTGTCAAATGCGATAATCACAGCATGGGAGAGCCTTCTGCCAGGCTTCCTCGTGCTTCGGAGAGGAGGGAGTGGAACGCTTTGCTTCAAATAGTCAAGTGAGCGTCAAAGCTGTTACCTGAGGCAGAACTAGAATGGAAGGATAACATTTTAATTGTCTGACAGGCAGTGGATTTAGGCTTTTATTCAGCAAAGCACATGAAGTCTGCTGGCTTCCTTGGGAGTGTGATATTTAAACCTAAGCATATGCTTGAGTTTCTTCCTGAGGTTTCCAAGCAAGGCCCTCAGGGAAGGCACTTCTCACCTTCCCTGCATGAGAGGGGAAAAGGCATTGGGCTCTGTGCCTAGAGAATTCAGGGCACTTTATTTTCTACATCTCATTAGCATAAAAAGCAAGGAAAAGTGACACGAAAACTGTGAGGAAGGGACAAGGCAGAGGGGTCTCTTCTGCACAGCTTTGCAGGAGTAAGCAATGGGCAAGGGGAGGAGGGGACTGGGTCTTTTGTCCACATTCCCTCGCTGCCTGGTGGGGCTTCTCTGTCCTCCCTCTCGGCCATGCAGGCAGATGAGCAAGGATTTCATGCACTTGCAAGGGAAGTTATTGCTGATTCATCACTAACTGGCTCTTCTCCAGTCCCCAATCATCTCCTGAGGTGGAAGAGGTCAAACCGAGCTCACTGGTACTTAATGTAGTGTGTGCACACGTTTTTATCATGCAGTGACTTCTGCATCCTCAGCATAGCTGCCTTCAGAAAAAAAGCATCTTTCATCACTTTATGGAACCACAGCATGTTTTTGTAACTACAGTTTAGTTTTCATGTTTTTTTAGTTTTCTGACTCACAGTCTTTTCCACCAGAAACATAAAATGATTCATATACCAAGCACTTAACTCCTTTTACATTTGTAAATGGCACTTCATGCATGCTTAATGAGGGTATTCCAAACCACTAAAACCATAATTTGCTTTTGCTACATAATAAGGTTTGAATCCTGCAGACTTATGTAAATACTTTCGAGTTCATTGTAGGTTTTTGCAAATGGTGATTTAGAGCCAGAATGTCTGCTGGCTTAGCCTTGGTGGGTCTTTGTGGTCCACATAAGCTCTGACACAGCACCTGGGAAGAGAGAATGAGAAAGATGGAATTGGTGCTATAAATCTGACAGAAAGAAAATAATGCAGAAGAGGCTCTTTTATTGCTTTCAGAGGGGTAAGATTTGAATATTAAAGCACATTAGAAAAAAGAGATGGAAAAAGAAGATGAAAACCATTTTTTTTTCTTTCACTCTGCTTCAGAATTTCTAAAATTAAACTCTCAGTGTCTTATTATTTTTATTGGAAGATATGAGGGAAAAATCCTTTTGCTGGATAATTCAAAGCTCAGATAGATTTATTTGGACTCAAAATATACAGTACTAGCTACCACTGCACTTTAGAAAAGCTATTGCACTGTTATTTGGGCAATGCACTTATTTTATGATTTTCTTTTTTAAATGGAATCAAATAATTTATGATGCTGGGTTTTTAATCTCTTAATTCAGACTTTTTGTCCCAGATCATTCAGGAACTATTCCACATTATTCAATGTCAGAAAAAAAAATACTACATCCTTTTCATTTGTCTAGCACATAGAATTCTAAAACCAGTAAAATCTTCTAATTTGAGTTGAAATTTAATAAATCATAAATACATTTTGGAGGCACAGTTTATGTTCTGGGAATCAGATTTCTGAAAATGTGAAAAGGCATTTTTTTTGTGGTCCATAAAGTAGTGTTGCTTGCAGGCAGCTGTTTGTTTTCAGATATTTTATTGCTTTGTCTTATTCTATGTTATTTTCACTTTACTGTTGTGAAAAAGAATTATTGGTTACAATCTTCCTCTTCTTTGTTGTATCAAATGGCAGACTTCTCTCCTTCATCCTCCCTGAATCTCCAATAATTAAAAAAAATAAAAGAAGATAATAAGCTTCTCCTTCAGGCATGATTTATAGCTCATTATGTCAGTGAAAGTACAACTGAAGCAGTGCTGTTAGGACAGGACCATGAATTCCAGTTGCTGCAAAGCTTCATGCATGTCATATGTGTTGAGTTTTGCAGGAACTTGGCTCTTCACCATCAAAGCTGGTTTCTGTTTGCAGATCTTGTCACCAGGAACTGCCGCCAGTCCTGACCCTGCTTCAGTAAGTGGGACCCAGTGCTCCCTTCCTCACCGCGCTGATGTCCACACAACACTCCATTAAAAGGAGTAGGAGCCTTGCTGGTCTTTCCTCAAGGTGCAGGAGAGCTAAAGCCTCCAATTTGTTTATACCCTTTGGATGCTTTTCCAATGATGTTGTGGATAAAGATGGTTTGCACTCCTGGCACTACTGCATTCAGGTGTCTCCTGATCTCTCCCAGGACAATACTTATTCCAGAGAGAGGCAATTTACGAAGAAGCAATGTGTTCCTGAAAAGAAGCTGCTCTGGATGATCTGAGATCCCATTCAGGTTTAAAATAGATTATGAAGGTATATCCTAAAATGCCAGAGGAAGATCCACGATCCCCCTTGAGGGTAAATGATGGACTCCTGAATATGGGCCGAATGTGCATTTCATGGATGAGCATCTCTGTGATCAATTTTGTAATATCTGGTCTGTGGTGTTTGCTTGGTGGCGTGTCCCTCTACACACTATGGTCTTCACTCCTCTTACGTTTGGCTTGGCTGTCTCTGTGGGGAGCTGATGGTACACTTCTTTGCAATGATTTAGGGGATACATGGCATTTAGGCAGAATCTTTCAAGATTAAAAATGTGTTTTAGCAATTTACATAAGAAACTAGATTGGTTTCCAGGCTACTTTTGTCTTCAGAGCTGACTACCAAGAAGGATAAAAATGTTTCTGCTGGGCTCAACTTTTCCAGAATCAGGAAGGAGATCTTCAGCCAGCAACATGAAATTTTATATGAAGCACAGACAGAATGCCAAGTTTGGGGGTTTGCCTCCATTAGGAGTATTTTGAGACTGAATGTTTGAACCGTGGCCTTCTTTGGGAGCCCCCGAAGGAATCTAGAAAGTCCAGGGACACAGCCTGTAAGAGCTGCATCTTGGAGTTATATTCAGTGGCATTTTGCTTCTCAAAGATAACCCTGTTATGAAAAGGATTTAACTGGCAGGGAAATAATAGTTTTTACCTTGATTCACTCAGTTGTTGCATTTTACCCAGAGATAAATGGTCAGTTGAGTTTGGTATGAGTTAGTGCTGCCACCCGGAACAGGCAGGGGAATTTTTTTCCAGCTTTGCCCTCCTGAGCCACCAGGTCCTGATCTCTGCTGTGCCAGCACAACACACTTCTGTGAAATGCCTGCAGGATGCTTTGTCTGGGAATCAGCTTCCAGCTCTTAACAGCTGAAGAAAGTCACCCTGATGCCTATTCTTTGTCACCCTACCCCCCAAGTGAAATAAGTGAGAGTGCTACTGCTATTTTTGTTGTTGATTTTATTGTTATTTTTCAGAAATTGCAGTAAATAAATACAATTGCCATGTTAAGAGCTGAAGGGTTTTCTGTCAACAACCATTTCATTCTCTTTCATTGATTAAGAAAACAATGAAACAAGGACGTTCCAGCTGAAGGAAATGTGGCAGCAGAGGATGGTCAGCTTCCAGCTCTGCCAGCACCTGCAGCTCATGGCACAGTGCTGATGGTGGTGGCTGGATGGCACACAAAAGGCTGTCAAGGAAACAGTGTTATGTGGAGAAAATTAAACACAGTAAGGACTAGCCTTCATTGTGCAAAACTTTGCAAGTGAGGTTGATTGGAACGGGCAGAGCAGTATGAAACAATGAAGACAGATCTCCTGCTTGTTGGCACAGCAATAAAATGGAGGGCACAGAAGATACCCTGGAGCATGACAAAGCTCTCCATTTGTTTCCATATCTGGATTTAATTCTTGCTTTAGCCCATTGCCCTGGAAATCTTGGGGAACTGCTTTTTTGATTACAGCCTTTGCAGTTCTTCCTTTTTTTAAATCAATTATTTTGTGCGTTACCTCCATCCTGCCTTGGTGCTCTTCTGTCTCACAGAGTTAAGAGCCCCATCTTTTGATCCTTTCAAGAGCACCATCTTTTGATCCTTTCCCTTTCAAGTGTCTGGACACTTATTTCACTGACCAAAAATGAGCTTTGTGCAGGATATTCCCTGGCACATCAAAATCACATCACATGTGGCTGTTTTTGGGATTTGTTACAGGCACAAAGCAGGCAGCAGACATGGCAAAAGGTGCTGAACCATCACCCACCCTGGCAACTGTGACTCTACAGGCTTGGCTTCAGGTTGGGTAAAAATACACTCAAGATATATGTGTGGGTAAAACTAGGCAGGTTTGACTGTCAATAGCTCAGAGATTTCAGGATTGGACAGGTGAGATGTCAAAAAGTCACAACAGTAAGTCAGGCTCCTACAGCAAGAGGCTCCCTCGAGGAGAGCTGCAGGATTCACCTGCACTGAGCTCGTGGAATGTGCAAAGTCAAGCATTTGCAAAGCTAGTATAAATAAAGTCACTGTCAAAAAGAGCATGCTAACAATTACTAGAAATATAATGTTCCTGGATTCTCCTAAGTGTCTATGCTCAGTAACCCAGCTGCCAAAAGTGAGCTATAACCAGGGCTTACTAACTTTGTGGTTGTCTTGGAAGGCCACTGTTTCGCCCTGACCCCCTCATGCTTTGATGCTCAGAGTGCTGGAAGTTGGGCAGTAATTTCAGCCTCTCCCATTGCTGTTGAGTCAAAAAGTATTTTATATGGCAGGCTCAGCCAGCAATGCAAGACTGCAGGCATAAAAGATAAAAATCCCTACATTAAAGCAAAGGCTGTATTAGGTACAGTTGTGCCATGTTTTTCTATTTAAGTAAACATCAGGTTGGGCCTTGAATTCGTGAGCACAGCAAAGAACGTTTTGGAAAGTGGAAATTGCATTATGGCTTCTGTTTCCTTTCCAGGGAAGCATGTGAAACACATTACAGAGCGAGGGAAGGTCGTGACTGCAGGGAACAGGATGTCTGAGAGGGAAAGGTGGGGCAAGAGGAGCTGCTGCAAAACAAGGACAGAGAAGCAGCAGGAGAGCATGAGGGTAAAAAGTAGTAACTGGAAACCTTGCAATATCTTAACTAGATTTCTTTCACATAAAAGATCAAAAAAAGAACTTCCCCTGCATTGCTTATGTATTTCTGACATTTTTTTAAAATTTCTTGTTTTAATTTAAATAAGCATTGTTCGGTTGGATATTTTCAGATTCTTGCAGTGTTGTGAAATTTTGGAACTGCCAGGCAGACAGACTCAGGGCTTCAAAGCCAGCATCTGCATGTGTGCACATGTTGTTCTGATGAAGATGCTGGACAGGCTGGGACTGATCAAAATGTATGTGCTGAGCAGTGATCAATTAACACTGCTGTGTACTAAGTATTGTGCTTGCTGTATTGCAGCATGCTCCTCCCAGATATATTTCATGCATCATTCCCTCTGTCCATAAAATTGTTTCTGGGCCAGGCTTGCAGTGAGTCATAAGCAGAGTGGAAGCGATGGCATCCTGCAACCCTCTGTCTAGGGCTGCAGGGGGATCCCACTTTGGAAGGCAGCTAGAGGAAGAGCTCACTTTCTCTACTCTCCCTTTTCTGTGGCAGCTACCATGGCCTCTTCAGGACTGCTTATTTGAAGCACTTTGCAGCACTGCTGGCCAAGCAGCCCCTCTGGCAGTGTGTTGGGGAGAACAGCGTATGGTTTGGCATAAAGGAAGTAAGCATAAAATGTCTACATATTTTTCAAAAGGCAAATTGCCTGAAAAGTCTCTCTGATGATAGCCCAAACCAGAACAAGCTGTAATTACATGTCCTTTGGGTTTGCAGTTAATGTGATATTTCTCTCTGGTTTTGCAAGTGTGCCACAGTTATGCTTCAGTGGCTCCACAGCCTTTTAACAAGCTGTAGAAGGTACTCTATTGCTCAGGCCCTGGCAGCACTGAAAGGCAGCATATCCTTTAACCCTTTGCAAGATGATGTAGCTTAACGACAGGGAGCAGTCTCAGAGTGGTGACTTGTCCACATGGAGCTAGGAGAAGGAAGATCAAGAATTGGGATGATTACCTACTACCTTTTCGTTGTACAGCTGGTACATGGGGTATTTTGGTGCTTGAGTTAATAGTCCTGCAAATATAACAAGGTAGAGAGGGAATGGCACCGAGAAAACTATTTGGAAGGAATTAAACATTAACAACACACAAATACAACCAAGTAGGAGGAAAAGAAGGGAAATACTGTCCAAGTACAGTCTGTACCCAGTTTTACCATAGGCATACGGGATTTGTTTACGGAAGCAGACAATCATCACCTTCCTCCCTGCGGTAAAAAGTCTATTTAGAAAAAGTGCTGGTTGGAATTTTGTATAAATACACCTTGCAAAGTAAAGCCTCAAAGGCAAGCCCTGGTCCATTTGAGTTACCACTCTGTAAACTAATCATTTGATTTGAAACAGGAGGCAGCAGCTGTCTTGACTACTTACTGATTCCCAGTTTGGATGGCTTTTCAGTTGACTCTACCCTGGTTTCTGTGTTCCAGGGCTGTAAAACTATGGTGAGAAGGCTGCTGGCTCAGCCTTGGGGTACCTGGCTGATTCAACTGCTCCTCCGCAAACTTTTGCCGTAAGGTTCTCAAGGGTACCCAAGCTGTAAAGCCAAAATACTGTCAATAGCAAAGCCAGTCTCTTAGAATATCACTTGCTATGTTGCTGTGACCTTATGAAAGTAAGGGAACAACCATGGGGAGGGGCAAACCCCCCAGAACAAGGCTGCCTTCTCTGGTGCAGGCAGGAGGAAATGGCACATGGCCTTGCTGCAGTTCTGCTCTCCAACTAACCAGGGGTTTGCCAACTAAGTTAAATAGCCCAACATTGCCTCCCTCCAAATCAAGTCTGATCAAGAGTCCAAGGAGTATGTTTTTCCAAACATGAATGGCTGGATCACAGTATCAAAGATCAGTTATGTTTTTGTTTGTTTGTTTGTTTTATCTCAGAGAATGGGTTTTAAAAAATCCCTTATCAACTTCTTTTTGAAGGCCTGAAAAGGGGGAAAATTAAAGGGCATTTATTAATATTAGCAGTAGTATTCCAAAGTGTATTGCATGCATTATTGTTAATATTATTCTGGAGGTGCAGTGCCAGCAAATCGTAGATACAGAGAGTTGGCAATAAATTAATTGGAGAACTAATAAAGTATGAAAATTAGGAAAGATGATGAGATGGAAGAGATCAGCTGAGCAAAGAGAAGACTGAGAATGGCATGTCTTTCTTGTAGTAATATGGTAATGAATATAGTGAAGGCAGAGTGGGAATACTGATGCTCACATGCGTCTCACAACTTGCCATACTCTATCAAATTGCTTTAAAATTGCTAACGTGAGCAATTACAGGATGAAAAGATCTTTACGCCAGTATAAATGCATCTCTGGTGCAAAGCACTGTCCCTTCTGCAGTGTAAACTGGGCTTTGCCAAAACTGGTGGCTCAAGCTCACCTGTGCTAGTTTGAGAGGACACAAGTCCAGGCACTGTGTCATAAAATCCAGGACCCATAAATACTGCATAAGGCACCCAGGGGAAAACAACCCAAACTCCCACACAACTCTGGAATTGCCTCCCAGAAATGAGACTTGGTACTCTGGTAAACAGTGTCATAAAACCTTATTCCCAACTGTTTGATAGTCAAGAAAGATCTAATACTGTGGATTATTTAGGAAGAACATAGAGAAGGAAACAACAAATGTTACTGTGCAGCTCTGTGGCTCTCAGAAAACAAGAGAAATTGAGGAAAAGTGCAAGGAGGGGTCGCTGGGGTGATCAGGGCATGAAGAAGTCCCTGTAGGCAGAACAGCCGAGAGATACTGGGCTTCTGGAGGATGGGGAAGACTTGGCTACCAGGAGTGATGTTAAAGGTCTGTAAAACCATGGGCTGTGAAGAAGGAAGGGCTTACTGATGGGTGATGAGCTGAAGGTTGAAAGCCTCAGGTGAAACTAGTGGGCATGCAGTTCAGAATAGTGGACAGTTTTTCATATACACAATGGTTCTAAACTGGCAAAGGGCAGGTTTATATTAGATGTCAGAAACAAATTCTTTACTCAGAAGGTGGTGAAGCACTGGCACAGGTTGCCCACAGAAGCTGTGGATGCCCTATATCTGAAGGTGTTCAGGGCCAGGTTGGATGAGTCTTGAAGCAACCTGGTCTACTGAAAATGTCCGTGCCCACAGCAGGGGGTTTGGAATGAGATGATCTTTGAGGTCTCTTCCAACCCTAACCATGCTATGATTCTATGATTCTGTTATAATTAAGCTGGGGAACTCTTTGCCATGTGAGGCTGTAGATGCTAAAATTAACATGATCTTGGGAGGAGGCTGGACATGTTTGAAGACAACAAATCTACTGAGAGATGCAATTAGAAATGAAACCAACTTGTATGTTAGAAGTTGCTGCAGAGGTAACTCTTTGAAGAAGGTCAGGAGAGAATGTTTTCACTCTTTTTTTAAGCTCCACACCATACCATGTGTGAAGTTAAGGGAGAACCCTAGGAGCAGAAACAGAGGCCAGCGGATTACAAAGTCCCTGTTGTAAAAAAGTGCAGGCCATGTACACCTGGCTTCCAAATTCGAGCAATACATTTAAGAATTATTTCCTATTCATCGATCATTCTTCATTCAGGAAACACTAACTTATTGAGCTGTAAAATTTTTAGTCCTCCAAGATCTGCTGTCCCTGCAGTGGAGATGACTGCAGAAGCAGTATGTGTCTTGACCAAGTCCAACATCCACTTTACTTGTCTAACTTCCAAAGGAGTAGTATTCCAGAGGGGGAAGGGGCATTAAATGAACTTCATTCCCACAAATTAAGACCTGAAGGAGCAAGACTGCTCTTCAGTCGCTGTCCTCCAGTCATCTCAACCCTTGCCATTGTAGGCTGGAGCAACCTCAGGTGATGCCTTTGCCACTTGAGTAAAACATCCAAGTTACTGGTTCCCCTGAGGGATGAGTTCCCCATCCCCAGGCACCTGAGCCATACCAGCTCCAGGAGCAGTGAGAGCCCTGCCTGGCTCCAGCAGTGCCAAGGCCTGAGTGCTGCGCAGCACAGGGTTCTGATGGGCCACAATTGTTAAGCTGGGAATGAGATTTAGATTCTTCCCAATGGAATGTTGCTAAAAATGGGAAGAAAGCTTCTTCTTTAAATATCTGACTTTTATCTCACCAGCATCTTTTGACATTCCCACAGCCTTAAAATTAGTCTTCCCCCTCTCCGTCTTTACTTTTCCATGCATTGTTTTTCTGTGACAGTCCTCTTCATTGGCTTTGCTTCTGTTAAGGATTTTGCATAATGTTTTCCTTCAAATTGTTCCATTTCAAAGTTTTCCAATTTTTTCAAACTTACAGTTTTCTCTGACTTTGTTTTGCGGTTTCTAGGTCTTCTTTTGCTTTACAGTGTCCTTTTTCTCTTAGGCACTTTCCCTTGAACAGCTTTACAGTGGCAATAGCACAAAAAACCACTTTATCCCTCTATGTCTCTATACAGAAGTTTAAAACATGAGTGAGAGAAAGAGGGACAAAGCAAACAAGTTTAATATAAAATAAGGGATGCTTACTTACAGGATATTTATTTTCAAAAATTCCATAATAGGGCAAAGAGAAACCTCACCATTTCATAATAAATACACATTTATTTTTCTTCATACATTCTAGACATACCATAGGCTTTCCAGAAAAAGAACAATGTCTGCTTTGTGCTGTGTGCCCAGAACAGCTCCTGCATGACTATTGTCCTGCCAGGATTTGGTGCTGAGAAGGTGCAGCCTAATGTGTGGAGTTAGAGTGCTCCTGGTTTCACTGGGGGCCATTGTGAAGGGCTGCGGGTGTCTGGATCAGCGTGGGTTTACCTTTTGACTCCATCAGAGTGGCATAGCATTAAATGTATTCTGTTATATACATTTGGGAAGTACATCTCCCTAACTCCTCTCAACTTGAGTTTTCAACTCAAGCACTTGATTCCTGGAACAGTTTCATGTGTGTGGCACTGGGTTGGACCTGAAGCCCACGGGACCATGAGCACCTTTATGCTGGTACTCAGTTGGGCTATAACTGGATTTTAAAAGTGACCTATATCTCTTGCTCTGCTCTCAGGCTCTCTTTGCGTAACCATCCATAGGTGGTCTAAATTTACCACTGCAGTGTGAAAACCTGAATCCACAAGCAGCAGTGGGTCTGCCTATTTAAACCACTTTTTGTCCTGATTTCAGAACTGGAAGCAAAACTTGCACTTAACAGTTTTGTCAGCAAAGCTTAGCTGGTGAATATTTTTTTTTGGTGACCATTTTTATTTCTGGTACATGGCTCTACCAGCAGGAGCTATGGTGGGGATCAGCAAAAGAATGCCTTAGAATTCTTTATTTTACTTACTGACCTGGGTTTGCTCTCCTGAGAGATGTGGGTTTTGCTTTCCAGTATAGCTCTGTTTAGGCTGAGAGGTCTTTTCTGACAGTGGACTTCACTTTTTGATGCAGGCAGGTGCAGAGGGGCTTTTCTACAGCTGTCTTGCCCATGAAGAGTGCAACCCATCTCTCAGGTCAGATAGGCATATGGCATCTGGCTGACCACTTCTGGAGCAAACAGGATACCTTTGCCTTTGGAGACAGCTGAGAAAAACTATTTAAAACTTTAAAATGCGTTTTGTTAATCCAGGGATCTTAATCTAGCTCTGGAAAGGTAACATGTGCTGTGTGTTACCCACTTCTGTGAGTTTTTTGGTGGAGATTGAGTTTTTCTCAGGGTACACCTGACTGGAAGTGCAAGAAACTATTGTGGTTTCTGGGAGTTGAGCAGATCAGCCAGGCAGAGTGTAGCAGGGATGCAGGAGCTGGGCAGCAGTGGACCATGAAAAAAGCAGAAGTACAGTGCAGGACAGGAGGCCAGTAGTCAGCAGTGGCTGGTTCTGCTGATGGGAATCCACCTGGGAGAGGGATTATTTCAGTGTAAACGAGTTCCCTGCAACTCTGGAATGCAGAGCTCCACTAAGTGGATGGAGCAAGAGCAGTAGTGAATCACTGTTGTTTAGAATCAGGGTACTGTAATTTTTTAATTCTGATATTATTAGAAAACCTTCTGGAATAGAGAGAGTATTGTGTTAGTGTCTCCTGAATCAAACTCTTGTCTCATATGGCAGTTTCTCTCAGGGTAGTAATAATGTTCCCAGAGAGAGCAGAATGGGAAAACTGGAGGTTTCCCGGTCACATCTTCTTGAGAGCATCAGGCTTCCTTTTTGTTAGATGCAAACTATTGTGGATGTGATCCTTAGTTACTCATGGTGGTTAATACTAAAGCACTTGTTCACATTCAGTGTTTTGAGCTACTGGTTTTACAGCCAGGTGCTTGCTATCATGAGTTAGGCTTTTGTAAAGTAGGTCTTTATATGTTCTGCAAGATATTCACAGGTTTGCTCTCCCTACACGCTCTTCATTCATTGCTACATAACAGCAGAGAACAATTTAGCTCCCTAGCAGTGTATTTTAGTAAGACAGCAAGTGGTCTGTGTTTACTTATGCTGTACAATTCAGTGATTGTACTGCAAATCCTGGCCAAGTTCCTGAGTGGTTGGGGCCTAAAAACAAGCTCTTAAATTGCTGTTTAGGTTCCTAAATAAATGGTCTTGTTTTTCAGATACTGAGTCCATCCTGACTCTTGATGAGTGTTTGGAAGCCAGCAGGCTTATCAGCATTTTGAAAATTGAGCCTGCTATTTGTTCCCATGCTTGTATGGGGGAGCTAGACTATGGTTTAGACTCCTTTTAATATTTTTAGTATTGCAGTGCCTGTTTTATTTTCTAGATTGCAGTAATTCCTGGTGGTGTTTATTCATGTTGACAAACTATCAGTTTGGATTGATTAAAGTATCCAGTGTAAAGGTTGCCAGCAAGGCTGCTCTTTGAAGGCTGTGCTGGGAGATGAAGAGATGCATAGAGTAAGAATATTTCTGTCAAGTCACTGGGCTTTTTTCATAAAAGGGTAGGCTATAAATACCATCTTTCATGTAACATATGCTTCACTGCCTGTGGCTGACAACAAACCCGAGTGAAGTAGGGTTCATCAGAAAGGCTAATTTTGCACTCAGTATTATTGGGAGATCTTCAGTGCCTCTTGGTGAGGTTTTTCTCCAGTGTGCCAGTGCAACAAGGCTTTCTTTCCTTTCTCTATATTATAATTTCAAGGAAAGCCTGATTCATTACTTCAGGGGCTGAGCTAAATTTCCTCTGGACCATTTTAAAAGAAATCATTCAAGCCTCAAATACTTGTGCTGGCTGCAGCAGCAGATGTGTGAAAGAGTGGGCATTCACTCTGCTTCGTGCCACTCATCCTTGAGAAGAGGATCCTCTCCTTAATCTGTGGGCTCAGAAGCAAAGCAGAAGGACTTTTTGACCTAAGATAAAACAATGACAGTGTTCCTGTGGAAGCACAGCATGCACATGGATGCTTTTGGAATATATTACTGGGGATAACTTGCACTTTCTTTTCAAAAGAAAATCATACCAGTGCCTTTGGGAAAAAAAAAGTCTTGTGTTATAAGGAAAAAGGGAAGGAATTATTCTTGATAGTATTTAAAAGTAGTTAAATTCAAATGGCCCTGGAACGGGAGGATTTAATATATGGTAAATCAGCAGAGTGATCTGGCACAATTGCAAAAGCGACTTTGAAAGAGTTTCTCATTTTGTTCTAAGAGATTTCATTTTTTTCTATTCACATGCCCTGACAGATCAATATTTACAGCATTTTCAGTTATCAGTATGCTTTTTTTTTCATAAGTAGGGGCTGTTCCTGAGAAAAGAATTTTGTTTTGTAAATGTTATTTGGCTGAGATTGACTGCATTTTTCCATTCCCCTTGCAGAGGCACAGCGATAGCTGGAATTGTTTTTGGCATAGTGTTTATAATGGGAGTGATAGCTGGGATTGCCATCTGTATCTGCATGTGCATGAAGAGCAACCGTGGGACTCGAGTAGGGGTCATCCGGACCACGCACATCAACACCATCAGCACGTACCCAGGTAAGGGGGCAACATGACAGCCCTGCAAGAGTGCCTGTGGTCATAGCAGGAGTGTTATCTTTGGGCACTTACAGCTCCACAGTAAATGAGGAACGTGACTACAACAGGAGGCTCCTTTCAGTCCGGAGGGGAACGGCACAGCTCCCTGCTGAGAAACGCAGGACAGCTCAGTATGCAGTGACTGTCAGTGCATCACTCTGCCTGGGCTGATTTACTGGGCTGCTCAGTGGGTTGATGAGGGCTGGCCAGGTGCCACACTCACACAGCTGTGTGGCTTGCAGTGCCTACAGGAGTGTGTGGAGTCCTCACTCTGGGCAGGGCTGCGTTGTGCAGGACAGACCTTCTCCCTATGCCAGAGGCTCTCTGGCAGCAGATCAGTTGTTCTTCTTTTGTGTTCTGGTTCTTGTATTCGTTCTTGTTCATGTGCAGCCAGCTCTTTTTCATTGTCCAATATAACGGGGGCCCAGCATACCACAGAGAGGGGAAAACCTGGACAATAAGGTCTGTGGATCATAGTGCAAAAGTTTTGAGTGGTGATGTGAAGTCTTATGCAACCTGAGCTGGATGCTGCTTGGCCAGAGCTCACAAGCCCTGCTGAGTGCTGCAGCTTCTCAGATGACTTCTACAAAGACACATGGGCACCTCTGCAGGGTGTTCAGTGCTGTGTGTCCCAGGAGGGACTGCTGGCAGGGATGCAGGGCTGGATCTGAGATAGTTCTCTGTATGTACCTGGCACCATGCCTGAACCGAACTGATAGGAACTTGGAGAGTGGCCATAGAATATTACAATAGCTTGGGTTGGAATGGACCTTAGAGATCATCTAGTTCCAACCCCCTGCCACAGGCAGCGACATGGTGCAGAGGTGCCTGTTTTGCCTTGGTCAAAGTTGGCTGAGTGCTGAAAGTTTTCAATTCAAGCTTGTCTGTGGGTTAACATTGTTTTGATGTAATGGTTCTTCAGGTGCAGGCAGTAGCAGGGGAGACACAGAGCCTAAGCCAGATCTGACACAGAGCTAATAAGCTGTCACAGGCTCTGGGGCACCCCAGAGGACAGCAGGGACCCCTGGTAGGTCGGGTGCAGTGCAGTTGTGTCTGTAGTGAGTGTGAGCTGGTACATCTGAGCCAGCTCTGTTGCAGAGGCACCCACTACACCACACTTGTCAACTCACACCAGTCTGGGACTGGGGAACAGGAGCACCAAAGGAAGAGGCACCAAGCCAGGTGGGGTCTGCGGGGTTTATTTGTCTGGACTCCCCGTCTACCATGTAAAAGTGGCTGCACTATTGAAGAGCAAAGCAGACCCTGGAAGCAGCATAATGGTGTTTATGCAATTCGGTGACACTGTTAATTATAAATCCAGGAGCGATCGCCTTGGGATAACTCTGATAGTTCACAGTAATAAAATGCAACCGTGTTTCATGCATGAAGTCTCCTCATCCCACTCTTAGAGATCTCCTGCCTTTATATTCCCTCCTATTACAAAGGTTACAGCAAACCCCAGGTGCATTATGTATACTTACAGGCAAGCTATGCAGTATTTATTATGTATTCCTTTGTCACACCAGCCTTCATGTCTGGTTTTTTCCCCTCACGCTCTTACTTTCCAGTTAAACTGAAAACATCTATAATAATCCTTATAATTGCAACATTGTTTTGCATAGAGAGATGAGCAGTGAAAGAAAACAGCAATATTCTCAGCCATGAATTGCTGAAGAGCTACTTCAGAAACTAATAGTCACTGCAAGCTGTAAAAACAAGAGCAAAATGAAAACTGCAGGGCTGTAGCCTTTTCCTCCCCAAGTCTGCTCCTGCAATGACTCACCCTTATCTCTCCAGCTCCAGGCAGTTTGACTCCACACGATCTCGGTTCCTGGTGCAAACATTAGTTCAAGCAGTTCTTCCTCTCAGCAGCAGTAGCAGATTTTGGAGGATGGGGAAGCCCTGCTGTCATGAACACTTCTGGAGTAATGACTGGCCTGGCTTTGGCTGAAGGGCTCCTGACCAACTCTCCCTTTGTTTTGGACAGGAATGGCTTCAGCCACAGCAACAGCCTGGTTTTCTGAGAGTGGGGCGTGCTTTTCAGGGCACACTGGGATTTGAGTCTCTTCCCCCCATCACAAACATCCTAGGTTTCTGTTTGCTCTCTATGCCAGTGCTATTTCACTGCCAATCTGCCTGAGACATCTGGGGGGGACAGGAAAGCATCCATGGTGACATCAATGGAGACATGAGCAAGCTCAGGACCTTAACAGTGACCTGGTCACATGAGCAGATTCTGGACCTCAAAATGCTAGATACTAATAGGATGTTGATACAGAGCCTTCAGTTCCTTCCATGCTATTATTCTGCAGCATTTACTGTCTTGTTCGTCACTGAATGGATCTTTGTTCTCTAAGGTTAATAGAAGTAGTTGAGAAAATGTTATCAGCTGCTTGTGAATATTTTTGTTGTCTCCTAAATGCCTGACCCAGTTTACAAGTACTGGGCTCTCCTCAGATGTCTCCATGGGTGTGAACAAAGGGAAAAGCTTTGTTCTGCCTCAGCCCAAGCCGTAGTACGATGTTCAGTATTTGCCCTGGGAGATGTGATGCTGCTGTGTTTGCCATGATTTGGAATGTCACACATCTCCTGGGGATTCAGAGAGTGCTTGAGAGGTCTATGGAAATTGAGAGTCCTGGCTGCCCTGTCATTTTGGGACAACATAAATTGATGTTGCCGCTGAAGGAGGTGGAAGGGAATGGATCTGATAAACACCCAGTCTTCCTTCCCTGAAGAAGTTTAGCTCTGCCACATTCCCTGGGTGTCATATGCTATACAGCCATTCAAACACTGTTACCAGCACAATGTGCTGCTGGGCACACAGCTAAGAAGTGAAGGAAGGGGCAGTAAGCAAAGACTCACCTTGATGTAAAGTGACTGTATAAGGGCAGCCTGAAAAACAACTGAGTGCATTGCCAGGAGATTTTGTATCAGTTGTATGGAAATCTGGATGTCAACAAGGAAATACTTGAGGGCTGCAGCTGAAAAACATATTTTTAACTATGTCTTCTCTTTTCTCCCATTTCAGTGGCTCCACCACCATACAGTTATGAATTCGAAATGGAGTACCCAGCTGACCTACCTCCACCTTATACTCCAACCCCACAGACTTCAATACACTATCCCCCACCCCCTCCATACCCTGGATATTCAGGGAAATAATTACATGGCTTCACACAGAGACTGAGTGCCTGTTGAAAAAGCCAGTACTGTTGGGACAATGCCATAGGCTCAGGGACAAATAGGATGGCCAGGCACTGGAATAACCTGGAAAGGTTGCCATGGCTCAGGATGAAGAAAAATCCACTGTGGACCATCATATTTCATGACTAAACAATGTTTGACCAAAGAAACAGTTCCTGTAAATTAGTGCCTGCTGAGTAGTGCTCAGCATCAGTCTCAGCTTCAGCTGCAGCACGTGGAAGTGGGGTTCTTCCCATGTACAAACATGCATGTGGTGCAAATGGTTCAACAAGCCATTTCAGAAGCACAAGAGGCAGCTGTTGGGGTTTATTTTGGGGGAAAACTCCAACTCTTGTCTTGAAGAAACCACTATGCCTTCCTTGAAACAAGGGAAATAAGGAAGAACAAGGAGTACTGACTGAAGCTGTTTTCATTTTCCACTTCCAGCTGATAATACCTGGTGATCACTGTGCATATTGGTCTGATAAACATGTTACAAAGAGAAGGGCTGTTGGAGTTATGCAGTAACTAAAAAATGATGGGTATTATTTTTGGCCAAGGGCAGGTTGTTTTAAGTGCCTACTTTTAAACAGTTTGAGACTAGTTTGTGAACTAAAATGTTAAAGAGTGTTTTTGTATGTGAAATACACTAATTTATAGCTGATTTACTTTTGCTTGGACTTTATACATTGGAAATATGCTACAATGCCTTTTTTATCAGCAAATGATACTTGGATTTTATTTTAAAAATACTGAATCGGTAAAACAAGTGATAAAAGAAATGCAAACCAAATATTAAAATATCTTAGATTTGTCTTCAGTTGGATTGAGTACAGGCTATTTTTTAAAAAATCTTATTGTTTACCAGAAGTAAGGATATTCAGCCTTCATCAAAGAGATTAACATAGACACTGTGAGGATCAGATTACTTTTGAATGTTGTCTTGGGCATTTTAAAACTCTAGGTCACCAAGGAATACTTTTTGCATTTGTCATGAATACTGTTCAAAATTACTTATTCTTGACTATATGCATTCCAAACCTTTATGATTTAGAATGTTCCATGTACTTAGGAGGCTAACTGCAATTCAGCAGCAGCTGTTTGACTTCAGAATAGAATATTTCATTGCCTAAAGCATCATTCTTCAGTGGTAAGGCTGTTTTTTTTTTCAGATTTATATGCAAACCACAAAGACAGTGGTTCTCTTCAGGGGTTTGAAAGTGCTGAATGCCCTTAGTTTCAGTTGGGTGTCTGGGCAGTTCAACAATGCTACAGCCAAAAATGCAGCACATAGTTCAGGACAGCTGTGGCATCAGGTCCATCTCCGAGGGAGACACTACAGCTTACTGCTGATTACCAGAGATCAGAATGCATTTAAATCCTTTACAGTTTAGCCCTCATCTTATTTTCGGGTGTGTTCATATAGAAATGAATAAAAAAGCAGCTCGCAAAAGGTAGTACTGTATCCCAGTGAAGTCAATTGACAACCTCTCATCACCCCAAAGTCTGACATTTTTGGTATTCAGTTCTTATTCAGGGAAGAACTCAAGCAAGATTTAACTTTGAGCATAAACATTATTCAGAGGCATCCTCCAAACAAGACCTTATTGAATGTTCTTGCTCAGATTTTCCAGTTGTATTTGTCCTTTCCAGGCTGACTAGACTTATCCCCTTGAAACCCTGCTTAAAACCATAAATGGCCTCAGTCCTCACCAGTATAAGTTCAGAAGATCGTGTTGTGGCTCTTGGCCAAGCTGAGCCTTGGGTCATTAGCCCATTAGCTACCAAGGCATTTGTGACCCAGTCAGAGGAAAACTGAGCTGCATCCCAGGTTTTTGCTGCCAGTTCCTTGGAGTCTTCTCCAAGGGAGAAGAGTTAATTTCTCATTTCTGTTTTGCTATTCAGAGGGGACAAGTCCTGAACTGGCATATCCTTACAATTACTTCTGCTTTGGGCTATGTCCTGTGACATTTCAGCTGTTGCCCTGACCTCTCAAGAGGTCCCAGTTGAAATCCTCCCATGAAAGGCAACCTTCTGAGTGTGGTGTTTTGGCAGTCCCTACTCAAAACCATCTGCTGGGCTACTGATGTGCCTGCCAACATGGTGACCAGCATGAAGAACAGAATAAACATAGTTTTTCCTGCAGAAAACCCGGTTCCTGCTGCATCATTCTATGCTAGTACCTCAGCACTTTCTAACTGATAACGCTGGATGATATTTTGGTGCCAAAAAGTTACCTGTAGATAATGAGTATTGTCATTTTCTCATTCCCGTATTTTATTTCTTTGTGCTGAACATGGAGACACACAAATCAATGAGCAGTTTGTATTTGTTGAATCCAGTCTTCTGAAAAATACGGGGAACGAAAACTATCCTATAGATCATAAATCTTCCCTGAAAGAATTTCTCCAGCTGTGACATTTGTCAGAACAAGTTATGAAACAGATTTCTTACATAAAAAGGAATTTCTGGAAAATGACTAAAAGTCTTTGATCACAGAGTCCGTTGTGTTTCAGCCTTGCAATTACATGTTGCCTCTGATGATGTTGCATAAAGGTCATAGTGACCAAAGTACCTACATTTACATGACTCATTCCAGGGAAAATGATGGAAATGGGAAGTTGAGATTTTTGTACTGATTGAGAGCTATTTGTTTGATATGAAAACAACAGTGGGAATGTTGATTTTTTATGTTAATTAATGTTCTGCAGATACACATATACTGGGACATACCAGACACTGATTTTAATCTCAAAGGACACCTCATGTCTTGTCCTTGCTAAAGGCATAGAACATAGGTGTTGCCCTTTCAGCAAACCTGGTAGAACTAGTACAGAGTAGCCTAATTTCAGAAAGAGGTCATGATTGCATTGAAAATAAGTAGAACTGAGAGAAATGAAGAGGAGGAGGGAGTCTGAGAGAAAAAAAAGTTGCTGCAAACCAAATGGAAGCATTTGCCAATAGTGAGGTTACATTAGTTGAGTTTAGTTGAAAAAATTGAAGCGTTCCAGTACATAAAGGGGGCTACAAGAAGGCTGGAGTGGGGCTTTACAAAAGCATGTAGGGGACAAGCAGGAGTGGTTTCAGAGGGTAGAGTTAGATTAGATATTAGGAAGAAATTCCTTACTGTGAGGGTTGTGAGACACTGGAACAGGTTGCCCAGGGAAGTTGTGGATGCCCCATCCCTGGAAGTGTTCAAGGCCAGGTTGGAGGAGTCTTAGAGCAACCTGGTCTGGTGGGAGATGTCCCTGCCTATGGCAAGGAGATGGAATTAGATGATCTCTGAGGTCCCTTCTGACCCAAATCACTTTATCGTGCTATGATTCTTTGTGTGGAAATGTGTAATTTGTTCAACACCTCTGTATTCAAAGTTCCTGCAGCACAGATATTGCCAGGCAGTGGTCATTTATTGTCTGACATAAACAGGTTGCAGATGAGTGTGTTAGTACAAAAAGTTTTTATTTAGTCACACTTTTTTCATCTCATTGCCCTACATCATATTCTAAATTAAAAAACCCCACAACCCTAAAAGTGTAATCTATGGCTGAGAAAGGCCAAAGGATCTTCTGCTTTTCTCACTTGGCCACAGCCATTATCACTAATTGGCTGGTGAATGTAGCGTTGCCCTGGGTGTTCATGGACTTGAACCAAATGCTGATAATCTTATGGTCTCAGGTTGCTCTGCCTTTGGTTCACGATTTCTAGGCTGCAGTGGGGAAGCAGAGAGGGAAGGTCTCCATGTGAGGAGTACAGGGCCTGGTCCCATGAGCCTTTCTCCTTGGTTTCCTAGTTTAACACATTAGATGGCTGCCTGCTTGCACGATTGCTGTTAGGGATTGGAAGCAGCAGGAATTGCAGGTGCTTACAAGGGCACATATGCTGGCATATGCTCTGCTGCCAGTCCTCGTCTGTGGGAAATAAAATCTGTGTGATGTCTTACTTAGTCATGTATTGGGGATATTTCAAGCCATGATTCATTTCACAAACTTGATTTAATCTGGCACTTCTTTAACTACTTTTTTTTCCCCCAGAAAGAGCTACTTTGAAACCTGTTCTCTCTCTGACAGCCTACTGTTTCTAGGGTATATACCAAACAGCAGGAGACATCTCTTTAAGAGCTAATGACCCATTCGGGAGACTTTACAAATTAGGTAATCATCAGTTGGAGGAGTTAGAAGGCCAAGACAAAGCCAGGGGAAGCTAATGTGGTAGGCTGCCATTACCTAAATTACATACTCGAATGAAAGGATCATTAATGTTACTATAAGCTGGTTTTAATTAATGAAAAATGTAATGATTTGCTTTCTCAATGTTGGTAACTTCGAAGGATGAAGTTTTACCAGTGTACTAGACCAGATTTTCAGTAGTGTCACAATGAAAAGATTAGTTTGCTCCATAGAGCACCTGGATCGATATTAATGGTATTCTTAGTATAGCAGAAATAGAGTCTTTCAATTTAAAGCAAATGTTCTCAAGACCCTTTGTGAAATCACAATGATATTTTTTTTGGTGTAATGGGATAGTTCATAAAGCACTGATGGCTGTCTATTAGAATAGTAAATGTTTGGCATTTCTATATTCACTTTCATACTGGAAGCTCTCCAAATGCTGTAGTAACTAGAAAAATAATTATTTTAGTCGCTGTGGAATAAACCAAATAGGTACTTAACAGCACACAGTAATAGTGTCTAACACCCTGAGGCAGAAATTGCACAAAAGAATTAAGGGAAGTTAAATATATTTCTTGTGTTTCACTAAAACATTGATGTTTGGACAGAACGCCTTGAGAAAACAATGACCAGGACCTTGTATCAAGTGGCTTCTGTGGTTACTTTCTGATGGGTATACCCAATTTTTACATTGCAGAAATGTCTGAAGTCCAAAAAGCAGAGCCCCTGTCCAAGCCTGGCTTGTGGTTCACCTATTGTAACCCCTTCTTCCACTCTGTTGTGATTTTGGTGTACAGCCAAAATGGATGAGCAAACAGAAGACTGAAAAAAGGAGAGGTGGTCATCCCTTGCTTCAGAAGGGGAAAGAGAGATGGGGTAAAACAAAACAGTCAAGACTTTTTTTGTTCTTCAGAAGACTGGTCCCTGTATGAAGAGACCAGCAGGGAGCTGCCACACAGTCAGGAGAACAGCCAAGAGAAGGATCTGGGGAGCTCCAGCTCCGGGATCATGTAATTTAGGGTTTTGGAGGTAGTAACTAGTTTTCCAGTTTGCTGTAAAGATTAGATGGTCAATATTTATACAACGCTGGAAATGAAAGTGTTATTTTTGTTATGCAATGCACCATTAATATTTGCATCCCTAGGGAGAGTAGGAAAGGACAGGCTTGGAATGCCATTGCTACCACAGTGATGACTAAGAGTAGATTAAAGCCAACAGAAACAAAAGGAAAGCCAAAGACTTAGGTGTTTCTGAAGAGAGTGTTTTTGAGGGGTTTTTTTGTCAGCCTAGCATATGGAGCTGGTTCCTTCATGGAGGCGAGCAGGCCTGCTGCCAGCAAAGGCAGCTGATTTTAGACAGCTGAAGTCTGCAGAAGGGAGGCTGGAGTGGGAACTGTGTAGTGCTGGTTTTGCCCCAGCCTGCAGCTTCACCTGATCCCCCTGCTCATCCACAGGAGGCAGGCCTGGTGGAAGACTTCAAGGCATCCTCCCTTCTGGCATTAGTGCCAGGCTGGCCATCTTAGCTCATAACCTTCCAGCACGTCAGTTTTCATTTTCAGCAACATGGGCAAAACCATTTTTTCATGGCTAGTAAGCAATCCCGATTTCTCTCAGTAGGTCCCACATTGTATTGGTGGGAAGTCCTCCATTACAGGAGCTAATCTGGGGACTGGTACCACCTTTCCCCATTTTATCCAAATTGTCCCATCTTTGTTGTATGACGACATATTTACCAGTGGCTCATCTCATTGCTCTTATTTCACATGCTCTCTCCAGATCCTTCGGGGCTGTGTCCTTATTTTATTGCTGCTTGCTAAAGAGCTTTTCCAAAGAGCACTGACCACAGCGAAAACACCTTCCAAGCAGACCCCTGCCCCCCTGCATCACAACCATGGGGAAGCTTGGCTCTGCAAATCATCCCTACCTGGGTGTTAAGCATCACCTTCTCTGCAGGGGAGGAAGGCCAGCTGTTCAGCAGCTACCTGAGATCACCCTCAGCCCAGGTTTGCTCTGTGATGAAACTCTTGTTTCCAAAACTCCAAATGTGTAAGTTTAGAAAGAAGAAAAAGAAGTGAAGCCCACATCTGTTTTCTGGTTTAGCTCAGGTCTGAGGGATGTCTGTTTCTCTGTACGTTACCAGCTATCAAGTCAACAGCACATTTCCAGTTTTTTGAATGTTGCTGTTTTCCTTTTGCTGTAGAGCACCTTTAACAGGAGGGGAGTGTGTGTTACAAGCATCTGTGCAACTGCAAAGCCCAAACATTTCCTGGGGATGCCTTGTGATTTCAATACCTGTAGCTCCCCCCTTTGCATCTGGACCTTTATGAACAATTGCTCAACTGGCAAATTGTTTTTACCCTTTTTGTTGACATACAATACACTTACTGGGTTGTGCTTAAACAAAGTGGTAATCCGTAAATGGTAATCTGGGAATTCAGCAAACCCATGTAGTGGGACTCAAACTTCATTATACCTTGAAACTTGAACAATACATCGACAAGTACAGTTTATATAGATTGTACAGCAGGATATGGGGAACATATATGTGCAATAAATCTGTATACTTGTGACTGGCCCATGCTTGAGGCTGAGCATCCTGGCAGGGTGTTGCTTTGTTATGGTAATAGGCTTGGGGAGGCTGAGACCTTGCCCAGACATAAAGGGATGCTATGGTACCTGCCATTTATTGACAGCTAAGGGACAAGATTGCTTCTGTACCTGCTACCTCACATAACAAGAATTCGTGGAATCACCTCAGGTTGCCCTTGTCAATTACCATCATCATTATTTCTGTGTTTAAAAAACAAGGCAGAGTTCTTGCAGGCATTCAGCCAATAAGTGCTGTGGTAATGTGGTCCCCACAACTAAACCTTAACTGAGACCTTATCAAGTAAATTCCTGAGATTTAGGAATGACTGTAAATACATACGTGCTGCATTGCTGTTCTTTGTTTGGTGGTGCTCTTTGTCTGAGATGGAGGGTGGGGGATCAGTGCTATGATTCAGGATTGGGAACTCAGCCAGTAGGTATGTGTGCACATGATGCATTTGGATATAACCATAACTTCTTACCAACAAAGTGAACCTTTGTTTAAGACATCTGCCACACCTATGCCAGATGCCAGATGCTCTTCATCTTCTGCAAGAGACTTTAGCTGGGTAGAAATGGTCCCTGACATATCTGGGAGACTGATAGAGTAAAACAAAGTTTTCACCAGGTCTCATTATGTGTTATGATCAACCTAGGGCAGCTGAGCAAGCCTTCCCTTCTGGGGTGGTCTCCCTCTCCACAGCCATGAGTCCTCCCCTCCCACTGTACCAGTACATGATGTCTGGGAAAAGTCACAACATAAACATGTAGGTTTATTGATGCTTATCTTTAAAGCCAGAAGAGTAGCAGCTTGATGTTCCCATCTCTTCCACACCTGCCATACTCATTTAAAAAAAAGATCAGGAGCCCAACCTGTATTCTTTCTCTAGCTCCTGAAGGCAAAGAACCTCCTTTTGAAGCCTGAGCAGTGGTAAGCTAGGATAGTGATCCTTCTGACATGAATAGGGATAATAAAAGGGACTGATTCAGGGTTTAGATCTTGGCTTTATGGGAAGTGAGGGAAAACAAAGCATCCCACTAGTTGGAGCTCAAGATTCACTGAAGTTTTAAAGCCCTTCTCTATTCATGGGTAATAGATTTGCCTTTGATCTTAATAGTCAAGATACCTGACAAGAGTTTTCATAAATGAAATAAGACAACAGTGATCAGTTCTGTCTGCAACTGAACAATAATTCTGGTCTAGGGAGAGCAAAGTGCCTGGTTTCCCTATGCCCTGTTCACCATGACCTTCACATAAGACTTGTGAGAGTGATGAAGTTGGATTAAGCAAAGTGAGAATCTGCATCTAGAAATACACTTACTCATTCCATATCAATTTAATGAGCTGATATTTTCAACCTTTACAATTGAAAAAGGCGATAAGTCTCTGCCATTTGCTTCTTCCATGCCCTACGAATAAGAAAGGGGAATGCAGGCTGATGTCTGGCAGGATCTCTGCCTATCCTTGCTCTCCTGAAGAGCCCAAAGGGTATGGACACAGCGCTGAGCATCTGCATCCAGCCTTGGGAGCTGTTAAGGAGTTACATGGCCAGCTCTGCAACCTCTACTCAGTTAATTTTTGAGACTGTGTAGTTACATTGCCTGAGTTGTCTGTATCTGGGCGCTTACCCAGGAGTTGATAATATTTTCTTTGACTTCTCAGCTTCTGGAAAAAAAAAAAGCCACAAAAATCCTCCTTCCTGTACAAGTGATCTATTGCTATAAAAGGCCAGTTCCAGTGGCTCTCAGGGCTAAACAAACAAAATGATAAATCTTTCCTGAGCTTCACCTGAAGACTTCTCACTTCAGGTAATTAGCTCCAGTCTACCCTGGGTACAAGGGCTGGAAAATGACAGCAAAGGGGAATTTCTCATGCTGGGCAGTCAGAGTGACTTTGGGGCTGCTTTTTTAAAATATGGTAATGCTATCTATAATTTAGAAATATTTCATTTATCCTGGTTATGAAAAGGAAACAGAACAACAGGAGGTAAGGGAAATTTTCAAGCGCAGATAAATCTTTCTGTTCTTCATTTTTTGGAGGTCAGTGTTTAAAAGTAAGAAGCCATAGATAAAGATCTTCAACAATTTTCAGTCTTCTCTTGCCTATATATTTCCCAAGTGGCTGTCAAGTGTTATTTCTTCCTGGTGTTGTCAGTTTCTATTGCCTGGAACAGGATATATATTTTAATTGACAGGCAGTAACAGCCATTGCAATCATGGTACAGACCATATTTTATAGCCAGTATGGATGGAAGTCATAACTTAAGGATGTGTCGGTTACTTGTTGGAAATATGAATAATTGATACTGAACATAATACCTTTTCACAGTCTCTATCTATTAGAGACAATGCAATCAAAAATAGCTTTTTTTTTCCCCCAATGGTTTCCTTTATGTGTGATTTGGTAGTCTGTGTAATTCAGGAAGAAAATTATTCGGCATCTACTTAGGGTCTGAGTGAAGACTTGAATTTAGAAATTTAATCAGGCATGACAAAATACTCTGTTTTGCCCACAGTAATATTGAATACAAGATTGACAGGTAACAGTGTCATCATTCATTGAAGTGTGCTGGCAAGAATACAGGTGAGGTTTGCTTGGCAAGATGGAAGTGTGATTTTCACAGAGATACACACCTGGGAGGGCAGTCAGAGGACAGGGCAATCAGACCCACAGTGGGGGGTTCCACAGAGGCTTTGGGGAGACTGCACAGCATGTCAGGACTGCTGCCCCAGCCCCTGGTCCCTGTGTCTTTGCTGTTGCCACTATTTGTGGTGTTAGCTGTAATTTTGAGTCTGCATTGAGTTGAGTGGGATCTGATATCCCACCAAAGGCACTGTGAGACAGAGCCTTTTAAAGAATCCTTTTGGTCTTCCACTCACATGGAAGATGAAGGCTCCCAAGGTATATCTGGCTTCACTGGCAGCTAACATATTTCATATGTCCTGTGTGGTATTTCTGAGCTTGGCTAAGGCTCACCATTGGCTTGGATCTTGAAATTTAATTTTCATTGGGCTGAAATGTGATTCATAAACTGTATACACCTTTTGCTGAGACCATGCCACTGACATCAGCTCTTGTGGTAACTGCAGTCCACCAAACCTGCCCTAAAACCCTTAGTGGGAGGAAGGATTGTTACACTGCACGTCAAGACCAGAAGGAATTTTAAACCATCTCTCTGGATTGGGAGGCATCCCTTTCCTAAACTTTGTACCTGACGTTGTAGATAACCCAACAGACAGGCCACAAGAAGGTTGTCTTTTGATAAATAGAGGGTGAATACCAGTTGGAAAGGACAGTTTCATTTGGTTTGTTTACCCTGAAATGAACACTTGGTCTGTGATTTCGAAAAAGAAGAGGGTTTTTTTGTCCTTTATTTTCCATGATTGTTGAAAGCTGAATAAACTTTCAAGACCTGGAGGCAAAAGCAATGAAATCACTAAATACAAGAAAGCTTTCCACCTACTCTGGGTTTATGGCCTGCTTGAGCTGAGATGAACTCATCTCCAAGTTTTTATCAGTTTTTCCTATGTCTTCCTTATCCACCCAGAGGGTTTTCCCATGGCAGATTTGGAGGACCTTCCAGAGGTTCCTAGGAATTTGTAGAAGACCCATTTGATGACAAGAGCCAGAGGCAGGAAAGTGGCCAGCTGTCACACTGTCTGCCTGCACACCCCCCAGAACTGGTGTGTCTGCGAGGGGCAGAAGGGTCTTCAGCTCAGAGGCTGTTGATTGCCTGCTCCTGGTGGTAAATTAATTTTATCTTTGAAAGAGATTTACTGCATCTTTCCAGAAAATTTAGATGTGGAGTGTGTGTGTTAATATATCTGTCCAGGAAAGCTCCAGGCTTAAATGAAGGTTGATGAAAAAAAAAAAGGGAAAAAAAATATGTCTTACCACAGGCTGAGTTAATAACCAGTCCTAGTGCAAAATCAAGTGGAAATAAAAGAGTTGTTTGTTTTAATACTGACAGCAACTTTCCTCAACCACACTCTGCAAATAACAGGAGTCACTCCTACACACACAGTTTTTCAGTGGAATAATTTGCCATCTCACAGATTAAAAAACACAGACAAATTCCCACCTTTCTCAGGCGGAAGACACAGTCTTCTAAAATCAGCTGAGCTGAAGAAAGGAAGAGCTCCCTTCCCGTTGAACCTGCACCAAAGCTGTAATTTCAGGTTCCATGCTGTGAACAGGATGGATCCTGGTGGCTTCCCTATTGCACCACAGCACAACACTGCAGTGCCACATGCCCTGTGACGGTGTCACCAGTGCCTGCGTTTGGTGGGGCACAGGGGGACAAGGGGACATGGTGGAGCTGGTCTTCACTGCCAGCACTGCCGTGGGCTGCCCCCACCAGCCCCTCTCCTTGGACTTCCTCCATCCCTGGCAGCTGGCACCTCCTATCCAGCTGGGATATGCCAGCTTCTTCATGAAGCACTGACGGAAATGTGAGGTTAATGAGACTGAAGTCAGCAGGTAGTTTGGCAAATTATCTTTTTATGTCTGCAGTTGATTTTCACACATCAGTTCTCTATCCCTTTCCTCTGAAAGCTGCCTGTTGAGCCAAAATATGAGTATGTGAGTAAAAGTCCCTTGGCCCCAGCTCTTCCAATCTGAGTGTAATTCCTCCTCTCCACCAGGTGCAGAGCTTTGAGTTTGTCTCTTTTTTGAGAGAGGAATGTGAATGCTCTGACAGGTGAAAACCTGACATGAGGTGACTGGATCATCCAGACATACAGTCCTTCATTGTGCCACATCAAAGCAAGCACAAGAAAATATCATAGAACACCCTGTGAGTGGAAGTATGAGCACTGAGACCTGTGCTCATTTGCTGTCACTGGGCAATCAGTTCATGGGTGCTAAAGCCCAAATTGTGGCAAACTCCGTAAGAAGCCATAGCCAACACATTTGCTCTGGAAAAGAACCTTCCTCTCCTGTGGATTGGGGACCACTGGTCTGTGATTTGGGGGCTACCCATCATGAAGCATTCAGTTCTCCATGCCATCAAATATCTTCTTTCTGACTTCATGCTTCATTTTGAGCTGAAACATTCCTTTTTTATGCTAATAGCTGGTTTAGTAATTGAGACTTTCTTCCCCCTTTTCTCCACTCCCCAACATATAATTAGGGTTTCTGTTGGCATGTGGATGCCTCATATGGCTATACTGCCCTGTTCTTCCTGGGTGGATAATAATTATGGGGATTAAGTACCTCATACCATAGTTACACTGAAAGAAAGTTGTACTGCTTCACATGTACTGTCTACCATTTAGTTGTAAATGCTTCTCAGAAAGGCAAGAAAACTGTACATCCCTCTTATGTTATTCTCGAAGGCAGAGCCCTCTTCCCTTTTGGGGACTTTGCAGGCACAAATCTATAAAAACCCCCAAGCTAGGACAAAAGCCAGATATCATTTATCTGGACTTCTGTAAGGCCTCTGACATGGTCCCCCTCAATATCCTTCTCTTCAAACTAGAGAGAGGTGGATTCGATGGGTGGATTGTTAGATGGATAACACAGTAGTTGGATGGTCACATCCAGAGGATGTTGGTCAATGGCTCAGAGTCCTGATGGACATCAGTGCCAAGTGCTGTCCCTCAGGAGTCTGTACTGGCACTGTTACTGTCTTCATCAATGACATAGACAAAAGTGCACCCTCAGCAAATTTGCAGATGACTCCAGGCTGAGTGTTGTGGTGACACACCTGCAGGACAGGATGCCTCCAGAGGGACCTGGACAAGCTCGAGAAATGGGCCCATGGGAATCTCGTGAGGTTTAATGAGATCAAGTGCCAGTGCTGCACCTGGGTCAGGGCAGCCCCTGGTACCAATCCAGACTGGGAATGAACAGATCAAGAACAGCCCTGCCGAGAATGACTTGGGGGTGCTAGTGGGTGAGAGGCTGGACCTGCCCTCGCCACGTGCCCTGGGAGCCCAGAAACCATCCGTGTCCTGGGCTGCATCCAAAGCAGTGTGGGCAGCAGGGCAGGAAGAGGATTCTGCCCCTCTGCTCTGCTCTGGTGAGACCCCTCCTGCAGTGCTGCCTCCAGCTCTGGGGTCCCAACAGAGCAAGGACATGGACCTGTTGGAGCAAATCCAGAGGAGGTCAGCACGATGATCAGAGGGATGGAGCAGTTCTGCTATGAGGAAAGGCTGAGAGAATTGGGATTGTTCAGCCTGGAAAAGAGAAGGCTTTGGGGTGACCTAATTGTGGCCTTCCAGCACCTGCAGGGAGCCAACAGGAGAGATGGAGAGAGACTATTTACAAGGGTCTGTAGTGACAGGTCAAGAGGGAATGGCATCAGACTGAAAGGGGGTAGGTTTAGATTAAATATGAAGAGTAAATTCTTCCCTGTGATGGTGGTGAGGCTCTGGCACAGGTTGTCTAGAGACGCTGTCCCATCCCTGGAAGTGTTCAAGGCCACACTGGACAGGGTTTGGAGCAACCTGGCCTAGGGAAAGGTGTCCCCCCATGGCAGGGAGGTTGGACTGAGATGAGCTTTAAGGTCTGTTCCAATCCATTCTATGATTCTATGATCTCGTCTTCCAGAGCCAGCTCAGCCTCCTAGGCTTTGGCTTGATACATGCCAGATGAGATCTTGCCTCCAAATACAAGGTAGGGCACCACTACAAGCACAGTATAAGGCAATCTTTTTCTTATATTGAAACACAGTTATTATATAAATATATATTATAGACATATATATTAAAATAAAAGTTTTCTCTTTTGAATGAGTAGTACATTCTTATTAGGTGGTATTTCCCAAAGGACAAGATGCTATGTTATTTTCTCTAATCAGCTGCTGTTTTTATTGTTGTATGAAGCTTTGGAGAAACACCTACACTAAATAAGGGTTCTTAAGAGAAACAGTGTCATAAGTGGGCAAGCCTTACCTACCACAGGGGCACAGAAGGAGTGCCTTTTGCAGGGCAGAGTATAGCACAGTTATACACAGCCCTGAATAAAAACCCAGTACATTTATTTTAGTCATGTTTCTAGGAGGGACAGTTAGCTCCCTGACTTTAAAAAAGCAGCTCTAAAGTTTAAAGAATGAAAAGAAGCTCTCATGCTTGACCCTGTTCTTGTCACCAAATAACAATAGTGCATTTCATGATCTCTGCAGAGCCTGGCAGAGCAAAGAGGTTTTCAGCTGATGACAAGGAGAGACATTTCTGTGAATGCCACATAGGAATGAGGTGGTTCCACTTCCCTGCATCCCAGCATTTTAAGGAGAAAGTATTTCAGAATCATTTTTGGGTTTTGTTTGTGTTTTGGGGTTTTGTGTTTGTTTTTTGGGTTTTTGTGTTTGGTTTTTTGGGGGGGTTTGTGTTTGATTCTTTTGTTTGTTTGTTTTTAATATGGATTACCCACAGGGTTTCTAGGATAGGAGAGATGCTTAGAAGTAAACTGCTAATGAAGCTTTCCTTGACTAGGCACACAAGGACAAGGGATTTTGGTATCCATGGTGGTGTGGTGCTTATATCCCAAATCCTCACACATGATAGCTCTGGGGCCAATGTTTCTCCCTGGAATTACAGCCTGCAGAGGGTCCTTTACCTCTCCCACTTCCCAACACCCCTACACTGGGCCATTGCCCCAAGCCCAGCAGTCCTTCAGGTTCCTCATCCTACATAGATCATGCCTCAGCAACACAGACCCCTCTGAGGACTTCTGATCTGTTTTTTCCTCTCCTCAGCAGGCTGAAGAAGATTAAGTCAAGGCTGAGACATTCAAAGGCATGAAGATGGAGTCACTACTGGGTTGCTGGTAGCTTCAGAAGGGGCTTGGGAAGGCAGGTGCAGACTGGCAGGTGTCAGCACTATGGACAGTAGGAGGTTTTTTGCCATCTCACAGAAAACAGAACTTTTATCAGAGGCAGCCTGCACTAATCTCCTCTAGTGCCCCGGGCCTTCACAAACTGTGTTTCCATTAGGGATGAAATGTGCTTACCTTAATTAAAGCACCAGCTCCTACCAGGCAGCTTTAGCTGAAGAGGAGAACCACTGAGTCCTGGTAACATTGGCTTGTGTTGCCTGGGGTGGGGCTGTGCTGTTGAGGGCTTTGTCCTGGTCTGCACAGGAGAATGGCAGAACCTGCCAAAATCAGTGGAAATACTCTCACTGCAACATGCAAAGTGCATCCCTTGTTCTTTCAGGTGTGAGAATCCACGGTCATTACATTGGTTTCTTGATGGCAAGCTTATTTTACATCAGTTATTTGAAATGCATCATTCCTCACAGTAATACGCTACATCCTTTCTCTTCTGTGTGCCATTTCTCATTGTTTCAGATCAAAAAAGGTTTTGCCATAAGCAATTATTTGTTACACATACATTACATGCGGATGTGAAGCCTAATTTCTCTGCAGCACAGAGAAGAGGTGGAATAGTTAATATCCCCTCATTCTGAGAAAGGCTACAGAATAATAACACGGGAAGCTGAAATAATCACTCTGCCATCAGTGTTCTCCCCTGGGCCTGCCCACAAGAAGTCATATGGAGAACTGTTAGAAGCAGGCATTGCTGAAGATTGCCTGCTAATTTTACTCCCTGTAACATAATCTGTTTATTCAGGAGATGTGCTCCATCTTCTCTGCTGTGATTCAGAAGAATCTTAATCTGATGTGATTGCTTTCGTTCTCTCCCCTCAGTAATTAATATTGCTGCACGAAATCAGAGGCTTACTCTTTATTGCAAGCAATATATTATGAACTGATTCTTTGTCCCCAGGAAAACATAATCCATACTTTATTATTAACTCTCTAAATCTGCTTTTTTTGCATAATAATAGCATTGTCTTGGGAGATGGTAGTTAAATGTCTAGATTTTTGCTTTTATTGCAAAAGAAAACTTAGTTAAAATGAGGACAGGGATAGTCTAGAATAGTATAGTTTATGTAATTATTTAAACACAGCCTTCGAGTTTCAAACAGTTTCCCAAAAGTGTGTGTTGATAACCCTATTTATGAGGTACCCAAGGGATAGTGGCACTAGCTCACTTTGCAGAATGGCTGATTTTCCTTTTCTATTTTTCTATTCTGGTTTTTCTGTGTTCCATTTGAGTTTGGCCTGAGTTTCTGAAACCCAAGTGCCTGAAGCTGTGAGCCATTTCCTCAGAATAAAAGTCTGAGTCCCAGTGCCTCAGTTCGAGTTAATCAGTGCCCAGAGCTGTGTACGCTCACAGTGTTCAGAAGCAGCTGCCCAGTGATCAGTGTTTATTAACCAATTCACAGGACAGTCTCAAACCAGTAACCAGAGGTTTTCTTCTCACCATCCTGCTTTTCTCTTTTCTGCTTTCCCCCAAGGTTCTGAATCAAACCAGATAATTCTTCCTAATCCTGTAGTACTTCTCATTTCCAAACATCCCACATTCACAGCAGCAGTAAATGAAATATGAAAACGTGCCCCAAATGCCTTAGTTATGTGACAGGGGACGTTCTCAAGCAGGCAAAATGGAAAGCAATTGCCTGATTATGCAGTAAAATCAGATGATAAATCTTTCTTTCCCGTGGTCCCTTTCTTTCTATTAATTTCTCCTTCCCTCATTATTTTACCCTCATTTTCCTCTCCAAATATGTTGCTGTTAATAGGATAGTTGAATGAATAGGACACTCACCTGGGATGTACTTTGCTTTTGCTCATAACTCTGCTGCAGCTATGATTTTCAACACCTAATCTTTGCCATGCTCTGATTCCTTTTCTGTGAGGCATTTCTCTGTAACACAGGAGCATTGTAAAACAGAACCACTTAGAGTCATCAAGTGGCCCAGGTATGGTTCTGGGGAGGCCCTTAATAACCTGAATAAGTTAATGGAGTGGTGTGCCCCTGTCCACTACTCAAAAAGCTCTTAGGAGACTTCCACTTACACCATCTGTACTTACATAACCTGTAACAGCCAGGGAAAAGGGGCTGAGGAGGGGGGAGGTATCTGTGTGTGCACATGTGCCTGACAAAAAAATAATTGTGGGTTTCCCAAACCTGTCTTATGGATGGTGGAGGGGCTGTGCAGAGGAAATGGTGTTCCCCAGCAAAAACTGAACAGCACTTTGCAAGACTCCTTAATGCTCCCTTGAAGCCATGTCTCACCTCAAGACACCTCCTCTAGGACCAACATTTTTCACCCAAAGGAGTGTTAGGAGGCCAAGAGAGCCTGGGTCTAGGGAGGCTTACCTGGACTGCCCATGCAGAGTAAAATGAAAAATATGACTATCAGTGTTGGAAGAAATAACAGATTCCTCAGAGAAAAGCTGAGTTGAGCTCATAGCCTAAGGAAACTCATCACCAGCAAGGCTGATTCATGGGTCAGCTCCCTGGGCCAGGTGAGTCTGTGTCACAGTGAGTTGTCCCCTGCTTCACTTGAGTTCAATACAGTCATGTGACTTCTCATAAAACTCTTCTCCCCTTCTCAGCACTTGTGACACTTGTAACTGCAGACACAAGCAGTTGTTCCTCTGCATTTGCAGTATGTTCTGCGTAAGTGTCACAGTGACAACACCAGGGACTTAATATTTCAGCCAATCCAGGAATAAATTACTGTTCAGAACTATAAAAAGGGCAAAGATAGGTGGTGTAAACAAAAGATGGTACAGCTCTGTGGGCCTTTTGGGAGAATGGCTTGGAGCGTAACCAGAGACATCCTTGTTTTGCTTGACCTTGTAAGAGTTCTGCTTGGGCTAATTTTTCCCCCTTACTTCAGTTCTGCAGCATTATTTTAATTTTGGTTTTGTCACTAATTTTCTTTCAGAGCCACAGCATTCTGCAAAAATGATGAGAGGGCAAATAATAATAGAACTGTATTTTGTGGCACATACACCCTTGTGAGCTGGGGATTGCTCTGTAAAATGGTTTGCCACTTGACTGTGCTGGCTTAAATCACCAAAGAGTATGAGGACACAGGCAGAAAGGGGGCAAAAAGGCCTTTAGATTCTTGTTCAGTTTGGCTTTGAACCTGCAGAAACTAATTTCTTCATGGTCCAGAGAACAAAACTAGAAGAATATGAGGACTTTGATAGGTGCTATAAATTCATCTTCCCTCGAGGAAGGTGATCAGCTAAGTTCTGGACCAGGGTGTTGCCTCACTGGGTGATGAGCTTCTATATATAAGAGACTGATTCATGTAGATAATCTGTTCTCAGCTCCTTCCTCCATATATCAAAATGGGTTGACCCTCCTTTTTGAAACAATTCATTGAGTTATGTACCACACTGTATTATTGGGATTATTGTAGGGAGAGCCATGACATGCCTAGACTCATGCAGATCTCCTGGATCAGCTCAGTGGATACATCCCATGCTTGTGTCAGGAGCACAGCCAGAGCGGTCACAGGTGTGAGGATGCTCCAGCAGCAGATCTCAGCAGCTTGGTGCAGGGGAGAGGTCAGAGTGAGGTGGTGCTGGGGAGCTGGTGTTACCCCCACAGCCATGGCACGTGGGTCACTTGGCTGTGCAGGTTGGCCAAACTCCTGCCAAGAACAGTGTTCTTGACAAGAAAACTGAAATCTGTCAAAGGTGGGCAGAACTGCTGTAACCATCTGAAGTCTTAGAAAACATGAATGAATATTCATGCAAAAATGTCTTCATTGTTCAGTGCAGCCAGAAGCCTCACTCTGACTGTGTTGTTCTCCTTGTTGAGTAAAATGGGTTGCAGTAAGCACAGCTTTTCAGACCACAGTTTCCTACATTTGTGTCATTCTTTGGACTTGTAATTAAATATCGAAGAGACAAAGGAGGCTTGGCAGGCAGTCATACAGCAGTCTAATGTCATACGGTTTCTCTGAAAGAAAAATGTTCTGAAACAGATGAGACAATGTACTTAACTCTGAAAAAAAGCCACTAAGCCCTTGCTGGACAGATACTCTCGTAACATTTTATCATCAGTACAAGAAAATCAATGTTTCTAAAACATCTGGTTGTGACAATGGCAGCTAAAGGTCTGTGTTAATATTAAACCAGATTTTTACATTGCAATCTTGAGTTTTCAAGGACCACTATTTTTCTGCTTCTCTCCAAGGAAATTAGGCTCAAAGAGGTGGGAGGCCAGCTTGCAGACATCTCTTGAGCAGTGTATTCCTTCTTATGCAGTGATGAATAAGAGGTTTTTTTTCAGGTTCTCCTAGCTTTTGGTGAAAGGCCACCTTTTCTTCTTCTTCCTATTGAGATTTTCAAAAGAATCTCCAATAAAACTGTACAAACAGAACTGCAATAATTATATCTGACCCGGTGGAAGGAAAGGGTTGTTGTCTGCCTTTCCCAGAAGAAGGGATAAATGCCGTGCTTTCCTTGGAAGCATGTGATCATTATGCATCCATGTATCCCTGACCTCCCATTTGCCCTCAACTGAAGAGAGCTGAGACTGAAAGAATAAATAAACACAAATTTTTAAAAAAGTTTGCAACTTCTTGAAATGCTCCTGCCACAATCAGCCCACAGATAAAAGACTGTGACAGGAAAGTTCTGTCTTACACTCTATTCTGTTTAATTGGCATAATTCTTCACACAGTTTAAGCAGGGAGAGGATAACTCCAGAAGCTTAATTCTAAGTAAAACATGGCTCATACTTGCATAAAATCTTCTTCCCTGGGATTCCACAAGCTTGTGTTTTTGCTAGTTTTATACCTTTTCTTCAAAAGAAGAAAAATGTGCTTCCTGGTCCCTGACAGCAAGAACCAGAGCCTGACTTGCACAGCTCAGCTGACATCCCTACAGGACAGGTCTGCCCCATTCTTTCCCCATAACACTAGGGGAAAAGCCAATGTCTTCCTCTTCTTTTGGATCCTCACTAACCTGAACTTCACTTATGGCTTAGTTTGTGTTTATGCTGCATGAAAGTTAAACCACTAAAAACTCAGCTGAATACAACATTGCTTGCTCTAAAGCTGCTTTTACAACTTTTTAATGACTCTAAGATCAATTTCTTGTTTTGGCAATATTAATTAATACCACTCTTGCCAGTGGAAGTAGCTATAGTTAGCCATGTTCCTCCTCTGCTTTTTCTGACTATGAGAACTGAGTCTTTTATTTTTCTTTATATGGCAGAAATTTCATGTCTGGACTCTCTGAAATTTAATCAAGCTGAACCCTGCACTATAATTTCTCAGCCTTCTTTGGGGACACGGAGACACCCACACTCTTGACTTCTCCACAGAAAGGCTGGCAGACAACAAGATCCTGGTTCATACTAAACTGGAGACAAAAGCCAGATCACAGGTTTATCTCTGTGGATGCAGAGGACATGAACCTGGTTAGAAAAACTCAGCAACTCAACTCTGATAGCCTTCAGTCTCTGTCTGTGGAATGCCTCTGGTAGAGCTGGTGTGCTGTGTGAATTATTTTCCCGTAAACCAAATCTAAATTTGAGCTTGTTACACCCTATCACTTAAATTGTTATCTGAAAAGAAGGCAGTATTTGTGTGACTTCTGTTCTGTGCCATAAATTAAAAACAGACAAAACTCAGATTCTGAAAACCAAAATGACACACAGGATTTGTAGTGTTCAGCAGTAAAGAAAACTCTATTTCCTCATTTTCTCCCGTCTTCTCTGATTCAGTAAATTCCATTTCAGAAGCTAATCATATTAAGTAGCTTAACTTATTGTAGGCCTGATGGCGGGCAAGCACACATAAGTCTAATACCCAAATTATTCTCAGGCAGACAATCCATTGTGTCAGCTAATGATCAAAGTGTCCATTTATATTCACAGTGCCATATACAAAATGATTTAATTTCAACATCTAATTTTCTTTTTTTTTTTTTAAGAAATGCTTATGTGATAAACATTTGAAACCTGAAAGAGTGGGATCATTGTAAATATCTCTCTGTGTCTCAACTTACTGAATAAGGGATATTGAAAATTTAGGAAGCTATGACCCAAAATGATTCCTTTGGCTGCTCAAGAAAGAGAGAGGATACAGAATATCTTTACTAGAGATTTTCTTTACTTCATTTTTGAAGACACAGATAAAGAGGGAACATTATTAGAAGTGATCCCGCTCTGCTCTGTCCTCCCTGTAAGCCTTTTTTTTAAACAAGCAGCCCAAGGAACCGAGAGCACTTATGGCCATTCTTTTCTTTGTATTGTCCATTAAAATAAATAAGTGAGCCTCTTTTCTGAATAAGATTTCACATTTATTGCAGAAGGCGGCATCCTCTTCATGGGAACACTGCAGAATTGGAAGTAAAGAAGACACAGTTTCTGTGCATTCTGGGATAAAGTACTATAAAATATCACTGATTTGTTCTTAGCTGTTTCATGATTAAATAAATCATCATCCCCACTAAACACAGCAATTCTTTAGTCTAATAGTCATCATTTGCCCCCACATTGCAGTGTCAGAGAGGAAAAGATCAGACTGTACAGCTTCCACATGGGAAAATCTTTTGTGGGCTTTGATTCTGATTCTTGTGTTCATGTGGAGCTAGAGTTGAACATCCTTGGGATTATTAACCTTAAACAGGAGAAGCAGCTATAGAAAGATTAATTGAAAAGTTGTAAAAACAACCCACAGTGCTCTTGAGATATGAGCACTTCTCAAAAACATTGAAGAGAAACACATGGGCCTTTCTTCAATACAGTCACTGACTTAATTCAAAATTTCATTTTCTTTTCATCACTTCTGAGCACAGGCAGTGTCTGTGGTGGCTTTTTGCTGTCTCCCCTCCAGTTGTGGCCAACACTGATTGAATACTGATGCAGATTTTGAGTAGCACCCATCTGAGTGTAGGTTGTGAGGAACCTCCTCTTTCCTCAGCATACAGCTCTCTACCATTTGTACAACTGGATCCTCATCTTCCTCAGGAAAAATCTCACTGCTCTATTTCCAGGAGCTCCTGCAACAGCTGCCTTGCTCCTGTTGCAGATGCTGGGCTCCCTTGGGGCACAGCCCTGCCAGCACCAGGGCTCAGTGCTGAGGTTTGGGTCCTCTTCCCCTCCACAGCCTGTCCATCAGTGTGGTGGCCAGAGGGGCTCCGATTCTCACACCAGCCCCAGTGAGCCCCAGTCACCCTTGGGTGTGACTGTGTGAGTCAGTGTGGACCAGGAAGCCCATGGACCACCAGGATACACAGGGGAGCTGGGGCTCAGGGTGCTCCGTGGCTCCTGGTCCCAAGGCCAGGGGATGGTCCCAGACAGGTTTGATTTACTCCTACACCTCCAGCCTATGCATATTGGCTTTGATTGTGAAAATAGCCAGAGACTTTGGGTCTGTGGCAAGTCCTTTCTCTGCTGTGTGTATATATATAAAATATTTATATATATATGTGTGTGTGTGTGTGCCCTGAGAAAATAGAGATTTCTTTTTGTTTCATTTCTTTGTTTGAAATTTTCCACTAAATTTGAGGTTTATGGACCCAGGGATGCATGATAATTAAAATATAATTTAATACTTGGTAGCAGAATAGTTGTTTCCTGCCTTTTGTTCAGGCCACTGCCAATTTGCCTTGCTTTTGGTTTGGTTTTTTAAGGCTACTGAAATGGCCTTCATTGAGGCAGAAAGTCACCCTGATGTCATGAAAAGAAAACAAGAAAACAAATAAAAGCTGCATCTGTCATGTTGCTTAAACTATGTTGACGAGAAGGGAAACCAGGCCATATAAGTGATTATGTGTATCAGATGTCTGACAGCCTATGCTGTCAGTGTTCTCTGACTTAAATACTCTGCTAGAAAGAGAACAATAGTGCCTATAAAAAAAGATTATCTGAAGAGGAAGTATGCCCTGAATTTTGAGGGTTTGGGATTTTTTTTTTACTTTGGCTTTTTTATTCTGCTTTTTTTTCAATTTTTTTTTCTTGCTATTATCTTTAAGGTATATAAATAAAAAAATTGCTGACCTTCTTAGCAATAGAAGGTATTGGCATATCTCTTTTAAAATGTGCTTTTTTGAGGTTGAGACTCAACCCATTACAGGCTAGCTGCTAGATAGCTGATAAGTCAGATGAATCACCTGCTGAAGGCATCTTGTTCTCTTCATTGCCTGCAGATGGATCCTAGATAAAATGTGTACTCTGAACACCTGGGGTGGGTTGCAGTTGCTTAAATATTAGTCCTCATAATAGCTTAGCTTTTAGCTCCTTGGAAGGGTGCTGTGAGGCTGGTGGAAATGACCTGGGACTGGTGAAGCCACACATCTTTTGAAGTAACAGGTAAGTTAGGCAGAGGGTACCCAAATGATACTGACTGTGTGCAGGTTTGTTATGGAGTGGCATACCTAGAGTGGCACAGTTAGCAGAGTGGAGTGTTCCTGTGGCCTCTTCCTGTGTATTACTGGGGAATGTGCCTTGATAAGAGATCTGCAGCTCTTGAAATTTGAAGTGAAAGAAGAAAAGCAATGTAAATCTCTTGGCTGTTTCAGTGCAGAGAAAAAGCTTTCATTAAGTATGTGATAAAAGCTAAGCTTTAAGCCACAAGGAGTTATCCAGCCCCAGGAATTGTTCTTAGCATTCCCTGTAGCTCTGGGCAACATCCATTGCACTCTGCTTTGTCACAGTGATTAAGTGAGTTGTAGGTGTGTGGGTGTTCGTGTATGTATCTATAAATTGTGGTGGGTCTCTGACACTTCTGTAAGTATAAGAACTTCAGACTGGGGAACCGATTGAGTTTCTAGTTCCTGTTCCAAGACAGCAAGAAATGTGTTTTGAAATGTGACTTTTTTTCTGGAGCAGTGACATTATGAGTGGCCAACACTTCTGTTTCTGGAGTTCCTCAGCACATATGCTTTGGCTGTGGTACCTATTAAGACTCTTACACATTGGCATAGCAAGTCATCCATTGAGCTGTAGACACATAACTGCTTGCTGGGTTTTGTTTTCTGATACAGAACAGAAACTTTTTGCTTTGGTGCCACAGAAACAAGACTAGTTTTGTGTATAAACATGTATTTACACATATGCATGTGCCTTTGGATAAGAGTGTGTAAAAGTCCTGGAGGCGGGAGGGGAAGGCACAGAAGTAAATCATTCCCCATCACAGCAAATTCAAAAGGACAGGAAAATCCCTCTGGCTGGGAGGTAATTTGTTTGCCAGCACAATCTATAGCCTGTAAAACCCAGAAGGCAGTATGAGTTCTATTCCTTCCCCAGCATGTATGGGGAAGGAAAAGTTCAACGATTAGAAAAGTTAAAGTTTTTCTGTCATCTGTTTCATTTTACTTCTTTTTCATGCTTCTGCACTTCTGTGCTGGTGACTAAAATGAGAGAAAACAAAATCAGAGGGAGTGGAGGGATAACTGTGAAACAAAGCTGATGGTATCTCACAAAACACATGGCAGGAAGATTTCTTAATTCTTCAAGTATTTAGCATTGCTCTTGAATATTGTCAACACACTCACACCTCACTTTTTGTAAGTATCTCCCAGGTGGCAGAACTGTGCCCAGCTCTACAGAGCCTCAGGGCTGTGCCCCCGTGCAGGATCTTTCAAGGCTGTGGCAGGGAACTCTCTGCCTTTGTAGGGGTGAGTGAATCCTCAGCCACTGCAGCTTCTGCCTCCTTAGGTTTCTGAAGAGCTGGGGAGTTTAGCTCCCTGTCTCACAGGGATCACATTTAGTTGGAAATAGCCTCTTAATTATGCCATGAATTTGTGTGGAAACTGCTCATCTCTTTAGAGTGTGGAGATGAAAATTAAACCTGTCTGTTTCCTGTGTTATCGCCAGTTCAACAAACTAACACGGAGCACAGATCTATCCACGGCGATGTCACAAAGGCAGTCATTGCAGCAGCTGGAAAGGCTGCTATTGACTTCATTACTGAAGGAAATGTTTGCTTAGACTGTGTCTGCAGGTAACAATGAACCTATTAAAATAAACCCTGCATTCATTTCCTGGTACTCCACATTTCCTGAATGCCTGATCTCTGCAGAGAAAATAGCGTTGTTGTTGTTTGGGGTTTCAAGGATGAAATATAACCAGTTTCCAAAAGATATGTGTTCAAATATTATGTTTATTAACATTAGCAGGGAGGGAACTCTTGCCTCTTCCATTTATTATTTTTGTGATCATCCAGGAGCTGGTGTAAAGATTTTGGATCTGATGTGTTTCAGGAAGCCAATTGTTGTATGACAGGCCTCTTTCTGGTATGTACCAGATCAAAAGAAACAACCATTTCTTGTGTTTAATCTGTAAACCTTATCATTATGGAGGCAATGGTATATTAATTCAAGCAAAAAAGGAGTGGCTAATCATTGTGTTCACCTGCTCTGTGGAGGAAAAAGTGCAGTTCCACAGTGAGAGTTACCCATGAATGTGAAAGAAAAGGGCAGTACAAGAACCATAAATGTATTTGGGGACATCACCTGGAGGGCAAATAGGACACACCCTTGTGTCAACTGGCATTCAGCGGGATTGACTTAATTTATGTTTACTGATTAGTGTTTTGAATTTTATTTCATGCAAGAATGGGATCAGATTAGAAGATCAGTTAGGAGAAATGCCAAATATTTCATTACAGGTGCCAGATGTTCTCACTATAAATTATAAGTAGCCCAACCTCTTGCTGCTATAACACCTCAGAAGTACCAGATAGTGCTTGCTGCAGAGTGCCTTAAGACTGTATTTTTCCCTCTCATTCTTGGCAAACAGCTCTTTGTCCAGAGAGAAGCTCTAAATGACTACTGGAATATATAAATTTGGGAAGCAGTTCACATTAATAGAAGGCAAATCTTCCAGAGTTATGAAATGCCCCTATATTTACCATTTCACTGTTTCAGCCCTTGATGATGGGTACTGAATTAGCAGCAAATGACTGTATTAGTCCAATTGTATTTCTTTCTAATCAGAAATCATCTTCAAGTGGTTTTGTGGTTTAATCCCTGCTGACAACTAAGTACCACGTGGCTACTTGCTCAGTTCCTCCCCTGCCACTGGGATGGGGAGGAGGATTGGAATAAGAGGGTAAACCTTGTGGACTGAGATATGAACAGTTTAATAAATGAAATATAATACAATAATATGCAATTCATAATCATAATTGTAATGAAAAGGAGAGGGAGTAACAACCCCAGAGAAACAAGTGATGCACCACATAGTTTCTCACCACCCACTGATGGATGCCCAGCCTGTCCCCCAGCAGCGATTAGTCCCTCCCAGCCAACTGCCCCAGTTTATATACTGGGCATGATGGTCTGTGGTATGGAATACCACCTGGCCAGTCCAGATCAGCTATCCCAGCCATGCTTCCTCCCAGCTCCTTGGGGACCTCCTCACTGGCAGAGCATGGGAATCTGAAAAGTCCTTGACTTGGGGTAAGCATTAAATGCAAAACACAAAACTGTACCAGCTACTAAGAGGAAAATTAACTCTATTCCAGCCAAAACCAGGATGAGTGGTATCTGAGGTACAGAATATTGACCAGTTTTAATGACACTGAGGCCCAGCCCAGCACCTTACTGGCTGTGGGATGTCCCTCGTACATGGCATGTCTTAACCCCAGCTGACAGCTAAGAGTGATGGGGAGGTGCTTGCTCCTCAGAGAGATAGAGAAGAGAATGAGAGGAATAAAAGTGAGAAAACTCATGGGTTGAGGTAAAGACAGTTTAATAGGGAATGCAAGACAAGGGATTAATTCATTGCTTCCTTTGGCAGGCAGGTGTTCAGCCATCCCTGTGAGAGCAGGGGCCTCATCACATATAAAACAGACACCATTACTTTGAATGTCCTCCCGTTCCTTCTTTCCCCAGCTCTATATGCTGAGCATGATTCTATGTGGTGTGGGATATCCCTTTGGTCTTTAGGGTCAGCTTTCATGGCTATGCCCCCTCCCAACTCTTTGTTCACCCTCAGGCTACTTGCTATTGGGGTGAGGGACAGAAAAGGCCTTGATTCTGTGCAAGTCCTGCTCAGCAATAATGAAAACATCCCCATGTTATCAACATTTTCAGCACAAATCCAAAACACAGCCTCATAGTAGATGCCATGAGGAAAATTACCTGTACCCCAGCTAAAATCAGTACAGTGTGTAAGGTTAAAATGCATAAACATAGAAATTTCACTTCTAAGAATTATGCAACAAAATATTATGTGACTTCATGGAAGAGACAAAGAAATTACTGTAAGGCAAATAACCATTGGAGTGCTCTAACAAATGAGAATAAGCTCTTTAAATAGTGCCTATACACGGTGCTGATAATCATGGCTAGTTTTACAAAGATGTGTATTGTGAGCCTCATTTCTATCTAGAATAAAAACTAAGGATGTTTCTATATAGCTGAAGGAAAAAGTCTGTTCTTTTCTGAAAATAGATTTCCAACTTTACATGTTTGTGCTGAGTAAGTGTATAGCATCGTAGGTTTGTGGTTTGGGTTTGTGAGTGGCTCTTTCCCAGACACTGGTGAAAGAATTGCTGCATGGTTTTAGTTCTCATGGTGCATGCAAAGGCTGGTTTCAAGAAGACTTTCTAAATGCAAAGTTGGTATGATGTTGTCCTAGTTCAGCAGGAGGGGCCAGTTATCACTGTGTGGGGGTGATCAAAGCTATGTATACTACCCCCCTCTATTCATTTCCCAAGAACAGTGGACCATTTGTAGCAGCTGCCCAGGAAGCTGTTAGCACCTTCACACCCACCCTGAGGGGGTGTGGCTGCTAATGGGCCATCAATGGTTCAACAATATCCCATGACTCACAGAGTTAATCACCCATTGTGTGAGTCCCTGCCCTGGGGGAGGGACTGGGTGCTCCCTGAGGACCTCAGAGGACCTCGAGTATGACTCGTTGGATCCAGAGGAGCAGCAGGACCTTGACAGGAGGAAACCACCACTCTCGACCAGACTACGACCATCACTCCTGACCAGACCACAGCCATCAGCTGCACCAACAGGTTCTTCACTTCCTTTTGCTTTGGACTCGGGGGAACCACGTGGGTCTCAGCACAAGGGCTGACAAACCCCTTTGGGCTTGTGCCCCCGGACACTGGGTTATACTGCGGGGTTTTGGTGAGTTGAAAAGTTTTCTCTTTGTGTCAGTGTATTTATTGTAATATCTTTCATTAAATTGTAACTCTGACTTATCTCTCTTGTGGTGGGTCCATTTCTTCTGCTGGTTTACCTTTAAACCAGCACAGAGGTGTTTCCTGATGTGCTGTTTGGAAGTGGAAGAGAAGCAGCCAGTAATGCTGTTGAGGGATTGAGGGACATAACTAGAAAATGGACTGAGCCTTTCTCTTTATGCAAAGAAATAGACCTTAATGAGATTTAAGCATTTACTCAAAATATGTTCTGGGATGTTGACCAGGCACTGTGAAAGGTTTCCCTAATTTTTTTTCTTTCCAACCATCAAGACATTGAATCTGAACTTCAAGTTCACCTGCTCAGTGCAAATGCATCTTTGGAAAAAAGAGTAAATATTGGATTAAGCTGAAATCATTGTTACATATTGAAGAAAACTTGGAATTGCCAGTACCTGGAGGAAAGACCAACCCAGTAGTGGAACAGCTATTAAAGAAAATGATGCATTATATTCAAGATAAGAAATTACTCAAAATCTCAGGGGTTGAATCTTCTAGAAGCAGATTAAAAGCAGGAATTTAATTTAGATGAAGTCAGTCCATCTTGCAGGACAGATGTATTTCTAGAGATAAAAGTTTGCCTGTGAATAATCCCAATATCAGTGTTTTGCAACATTGTGATTGTATTCCTTAACCTTGGTATGACTCTTCGACTCAGGAATGAATACTACTGTTTTGTTTGCTGCCAAGCTTTTAAGTTGCTGGAAAGGAAATGGTGAGGTTTGCTATGGTGATATCTACATTCTGAGTTAAAGTGTTCAGCAAGCAGGACAGAAGTTGAGTGTGGCATATGTGATCTTTAGTTTGATAAACTTTTGAGCTGTTACCCCAAGCTTTGAGTGATTCTAGATGCTGTCTTCAGGAATGATGGAATATAGTTAGTAAATGACTGATTTGCCCTCACCTTCATTATATGTAGCACAGTGCTACATTAAATGTACTTATATTTCATGTTAATCCACTTGGCATATGCTTATTGCCTGCAAAAATCTGTTTCTGCCTTTCCAGCATTGTGACCTTTTCTTATTTTATTTTGATCAACCTTTTTTTGTGGGAGGTGACGTTTAGAGGAGATTCTATGACTTTGATGCCTTAATGTATTTTTAACTAGAGGCAAGTTAGAGCTGTGTCGATACGTGGTACAGAGATACTGTGCTCTGCAGTTTTGCTTAAGCAAAATGGGGTGCTATGGGCATGGAGCACAGAGGGGTTGTTCTGTTTGCCCTCATGAACACACTGGACTCTTCAACCCTAGAACTCAGCAGGTGCTCCAGGTCCCTCCAATTGCATGGAGTTCCAGTCAGTAGCACCTGTAGATTGATGGGTTCAGAATATGCATGTAAGTGTATTTAACATTGTTTTGAAACATTCTTCTCTTGAGATGCAGAATTATCTCCTCTCTGTTACGTTGGTGTTATGTGGTGCCCTACACAGTTTGTGTAGGTGACATTAAAAGGCACAAAATACCAACAATGCACTTGGTGTTGTGTAAAAATCAAATACCGCATAGCCAAATGTGGCCTGGAAAGAGACTGAAGAATAATTTCAAGTGAGAATAACTTGTTCATAATCATCAGTTTGACTTTATAAAGCGACCTGGTCAGTCTTTGCTTCTTTCCTTAGGCATTTTTCAGCCTCTCTACAGGCTCAGTGGAATCGTTGCATCTGTATGTACTCTACCATTTGAATTTCACATTGTACTACGTAGACAAGAAATATAGGTTAAAATAAAAGCCTGCTTATATCACAGAGTGTATTCCTTTGGCAAGAATCAAAATGGATTTTGTGGTAAATTCTATAAGCATGAATTCTTATGATAAAATAGAGTATAACATCACCCCAGACATGGCAGCAATAGTGTCTTTTTGGAGAATGAAAAGGATATGAGAGGGAAAATTCAGTTTTAACTGCTTATATCTTCTTTGGTTTTGGTTGTGTTTTATAGACAAGGGAAGAGACAGAGCTGCTGGGTTTAATACATCCTTAAAAGATAAAGTGTAGTAAATGTAAAATGGGAGTGGCTAAACAACAGTAAGGAGAATAATTTGTAAGTGTTGTAATGCATTAAGTATTTGGGGAATACAGACTGAGTCTTAGGGGTAAATTATTTTTTATGTTCTTCCAGGAAGTCTTAAGCCAGACCAGCTCTCAGTGACTTTTTCCCCACATCCAAATGAATTCTTCTGTGTGTCCAAGCCCTGCCAAGTGGAAATGCAGGTTTGCTGGTAACAGCCTGTAAAGCTCCTCATTGCCTCCCTTTCATGGGCCGCTGGAAATGCTGTGCTACATCTTTGCTGCTGTCCCTTTGGCTAATCCTGTGAGGAGCAGCTCTAGTGAAATAGACACAAACAACTACAAATTGACTTTCAAGTGGCTGTCAGACACCTAGAAACCCACAGTTTCTGCTTAATGCCAGCACAGAGCCAGCCCTGTGAAATCCTAAAGGCAGTCAGAGTTACAAATGTGGGCTGTATCCCACTGAGATACAAAACCACCACATTCAGAGCCAGGCTTGCCATCAAGCTCACAGCAGAGCTTAGTGTTTGAGTTATAATTCAGAGGATTTAATCATTCTAAAGCAGCATGTGTAGGATCACAGAGACAGGAACCTCTTACTTTCATTATAAGATGTTATAAATAGCTCCCCAGAAAAAACAAGCTTTTGCTACACCCCTGAAATCTAATAGATGTATTATTTTAGTCTGACACAGCATGGCTTCAGCCACTGATTAGATCTGTCTCTGCAGATGCATGCATACAATGCAGCCATAGCAATGCATATGCCTTCTCAGTTGAAACTGCATCAAGTTTTCTTAACATTAAATTCTTTATTTTAAGTATATGGTGAAATAAGCCTTTATTCGGTTTATATTAATTGTTAAACCAAACGAATACAAAATGTGTGCCAATATCTTGCCTTGTTCCCTTTTTTAAAAAAGTCTCTAAAAATGTTCATCTTCCCACTGACCATGTCTGCAGCTTTCCTCCCAAGCCCAGCAGGAAGGAGAGATGCCTGAGGAAGGCCTTGCAGGAGCCAAAATCTGCATGTTTTCAGTGTTAGCTTTACCAGGGGCTTTCTCTCATGGATTCTCATTGCAAATAAAATGATCCTGGGGGAAAGGGGGAACTCTTAGGCTGGAAAATAACAAAACCATAATCCAGCTTTTCCTGCAGTGCTCATAAAACTGCAGAGAGGAGGAAGCCTATTAAAATAACACCTAAAAGAACACTTAATTGCTGTGTTAACCCTCTTTATACTGGATTTATTTTCCAATACCATAATGCAAAAAAAGAGTCTCAGAATCCCAAACAGTCTTGCCCAAGCTCATATGATTTTATATACCATTTTACAACTAATGTGTTGCACAGAAAACTTTTATAAATTCAAGGAAATGTTTTGCTTTTAGCATTTCTGATTTGTTGATGCTTCCTTGTAAAGGATCAAGGACTTTTCAAGCTATTAGTTGCTAAAAAAAAAAGTTAAAAAAAATCCACTTTAGTTCAGAATGGAGGTGAATATATAGTCTTTTCACTAGTCTACCTGGTCTAGGTTTAGCTTTAACTTGACCCAAGGCAACTTGTTCTCATTGGCTCAGGTGTCAGCTATCTCCAGAAGTGAACAAGAATGTTTTCTTTGGGAAAGCTTTGTATTTAATGATCTGAAAAATATTCCTTTAAATATGTATACTCAGCCTCCTAAAAGAGTGTGTTAAAGGAGGTGATGGAGTCATAATAGTGTTTTTCTTCCTTGGCTTAACCATTAACTCTCTACAAGTTGCAATAAAAAAAACCCAACCCAACCTGACCTGTGTAGAATTGGGGTTGACACAAGCTGAGTACAGCTGCTGGGTACTTTTGAGGGAGGAAAAAGTTGTGTTGCTCGTCTTTAGCTCACATGGACTAACTTACCAGGCACACCTACCTTCAGTTCTGTGACCAGCACATACGTGAAAAACCTGTTCAGTTCCTCAGTGTGGTTGTGAGGTGGGAATTCTTGACAGCTTGTAGTGAGGAAAGCTGAAGAACTGAGGGGATACATGACTTAACATTTCCATAAATCTGTACTAGTCAGCCATCCAAAGAGGCTCATAATCCTGCACCTTAATAGAAACCCAACTGAACTTTTGTAAGTGCTGCTTCAGGGACTTTGTGGCACTTCTGTACAAAGTTTTTTTCTTTCTGGCCAGTTCTCCAGGATGTTCCTCTTTGTGTGATACTTTCACAGGACAACCCTGTATTAATCTATTAGTATGGAGTTAGGCTGGCTGTGTTGCTCTCCTAACCTATACTAATGGAAGTATAGAATGGGGTGGAATCTTGGCTGTCTAAAAAAATGCTCCATTCCAAAGCTTTCACTAACTTTGCCGAAGTCAGATGTTTTACACAGAATACTCAAGTCCCTTGCACAATATACTGATAATCTATGTGTAGGAGGGCATAAAGCTTCCAAAATCCATAGGTGTTCTAAGTACCAATGATGATTAGATGATCTTGATTTATTATTTAGAATTAATGATAGTCTGTGATATATTAATGCTCAGCCTGTGCAGTTTTTCTGTCACGCTGACAGACAAGGAAATATTGCGAACATATCTCTCTAAATTTGTAATTTCTCCAGTGCCTAAAAACCAGTTGTCATTAAAGATCTTAACTACAAATCATGCCATAATTTTGCTTGATGGTGTAGTAGACCTCACTCAAATTTTAAGAGACAGAGCTGTGTCTTTAGGAGTGAGCTGTTGCATGATCTATCTAAATGAAGTACAAAGTAAAATGGGTTGTTGAGAAATGCTGCTTTCTGCTGGTAAGCAAAGTGGCTTCAACATGTGACCTGATAGAAGAAACACATGAGGAGAGATTGATGAAAGCTTCAGTGAAGGAATCTCAATTTGGGCTTTAGTGTGGGGGCTGTGAAGGAGAGCTCAAACCACACCATAGAGCTGACCTGGAAGAGAAGTGTATTATAGGGGTGGGTGATCTCTACTCTGCTCAGACTCTGTTCTATTTATATCACTTGTCCTGAAAGATAAGGATGTGAAAAAATGTCCCTGAAGCTCAGACAGGGACAGTTAAAGAAGCTCAGGCCTTTAGATATCACTCTTGTCCCTGCAGAGCCTGGGCTCCCTTTGATGCTCCCTTCAATCTGCAGACCACGGGGTAACTTTGTTGATCGGTCTCCACCTGGAGCACCCAGATCCTTCACAGCTCCCACCTGCTGCTCAGATGGGCCTGATGCATGGCCCAGCAATGTGGCCATCAGAGATTTTATAGCATTTTGTGCACCACTTATTTCCCAACTAAATGTTCTTGGAGCTTCACTGTAACTCCCAAAGATGCAGCCACACAGCCAAATATAATACAGGACTGGGAGAATGTTGATGGCTTATCAAAAACAAGGGACTCTGAATGGATGGAGGGAGAGAGGGAGAACTCCTGGCTGCTGAGATGTGTCTTGCTGAGGGGAACTTTGTCACAAGCTTCATCAGTTCTTCCTGAGAAGTGCTCAGGTTGCACTTGCCCTGGGATATCCCTCTGGGATGTTGCTGGCTGCTGATGCCTGGTCTGTGATGCCTGCAGCAACCACAGTTCATTCATCGCTTGAAGCTGGGGATGAAGAGTCCCTGGAGACCACAAATACACACAACCTGCATGATCAGCCTCTCTGTGTCGGCTTTGGGAGCTTGTTTTTAATCTGCTGGGATAGCACTTGATCTTTGACAGATGCATACTGGAAATAGAAGCATGATTAAGGAGACAGAATGTAGCCAGAGCTGATAAAGGGGTTTATTTACTTTTCATCAGGTCTTATTTCATGAAGATTCTAATCTTCTCTTAAAATAGATATATAAAAATGACGAAAACCATCCTGCCTTGTTGTGAATGAGCGACCTTAAAACCAGTTTTTACAACAAGTACTATAATGATTGACAATACATTAGCATGGCTATAAGCACAAAGAGGGCTACCATATTACTGGCATCAGAGATGTGGTGGGATGACTTCTATGACTAAGTGCTGGAATGGAAAGATACAAGCTCTTTAGGAAGGACAGACAAGAGAGACCTTAGGGCAACCTTCCAGAACCTAAATGGGGTCCAAAAGAAAAGCACAGAGGGACTTTTTACAAGGCGATATAGTGACAGGACAAGAGGCAATGGCTTTGAACTGAAAGAGAGTAGGTTTAGATTAGATACTGTGAAAAAATTCTTTACTGTCAGCATGGTGAGACACTGGTACAGGTTGCCCAGAGAAGCTGTGGCTGTTCCATCCATAGGAGTGTTCAGGTTGGATGGGGTTTTGAGCAGACTGACACAATGGAAGGTGTCCCTGCCCATGGCACGTTGTTGGAATTGGGTGATCTTCAAAGTCCCTTTCAACCCAAACCATTCTTTGATTCCCTTGCTACCTTTCAGCTGCTGGTGCACTGCTTACCTCTCTCCTGCTGAAATCTAAAGCAAAATTTCTAGGCAAAGCTGGTCATCATGTTTCCTTAAGTGGCCTTTGCTAATCAAAAAGTAATTGCCAAGTTAGAAGGGTTTCACTGATCATCTTTCAATGTTTTTGCAGTCAGTTGGAGCTCGGTAGACTCTTTCTCGTGGGGTTGAAGAAAGCTCAGTAAAAATGGAAATACCAGATTTTCTGCAAAGCTTACTTGGTTGTTTTGTTTGGGTGGGGTTTTGTGGGTTTTTTTTCCCCCTAAAAATAACTTACTCTAATCCCAGAGCAAAGATCCTAACTGTTATGCAGAAGGAAGGTAGTTTACATTGAATCTTTGATGTTCAGTATTCAAATCACTGTGATTTGATGGCATTTGATGAGATTATGTACCAAGGGTATTTCCAAGTTAGAGCAAGAACATTTCAGGTGATGAATTTTCCTTTATTCGTTCAGCTAACACTTCTGTCATAGAAATTGCTTTCAGTATATCTGACTTCACAAAGGATCTAGGACTGTTCCACAGTTATTTTAACCAATTACTTAAACCATGTAAGAAGCTTTTAATCAGAGTTTACTGAAATAAACCAAGGAATGGCAAGGTTATTGTGTTTGTACATATTCTTGGCTTAACATATGTAGCTTTGAAAGATTTTTTTGTAATTTGTCAATTTTTATTGAAACCACTGCTGTAATCCTTTTCAAATTTTAAACAACAGTAGCAATAGGAAAAAATAATGAAATATTAAAATTGTGTGTTTTCTTACTACATAATTACCTACCAATCCCTAGCAATTTTTTTAGAAAATTAAGAACAAAAAATAATCAAGGCAACTTGCCTTAGAAATACTGAGCTGCTCATGTTCTTGCTGAGATGATGTTTGTGGGGCAGCAGAACAATGACACTGGCCTAAGAGAATATTTGACATCAGAGCCCACCTATGGGGACAGTACAGCTGGCTTCACAATGTGAAAATCACCCTTACTTCATAAGTGAGGCTCATTACAGTGTGCTTTCCCTCATTTTTAATGAACCATAAGCATTATTCACTTTTTTAAAGAAACTGCTTGCTTGAATGAATTCAAGGGAACTGTTTTTCATTTTTTAACTTTTACTCAGTGTTTTCAGGCCTCAGGCTGCAGGGAATTGTTATTTGGTGCTTTAAACTTGAGCTGTGGAGGTTAGCTGCCACTGATCTCAAAACTCTCCTTGTTTCCTGACTGACCAGACAATGCCATTTTGTTCCTGTTGCCAGCTGCTGGAGCAGCAATTCCTGTAATCAAGATGAGGGTGCTGCCACTGTGTTTCCCTTGGGGAGAGTATCAGATGAGTTCTTTAAAAATTGAAAATCACTTTCTTTGAACTCCCCAGGTTTTGTTCATATGCAGGTTAGGCTGCTTTTAGACTCCTTGTTTCAGATGCAGGTTTAAAATGTAAGCAGTGGTCCCATCACATTCCAATAAAGGTCTGTGTATGGGTGCCTGAAGAAACCCCTGGCTGTTTCATGGAGCTGCTGTGCTGAGTGGTCCCCCACAGCCACAGCCCTCCCCTTCTGAGAAACTCCTGCTGCTCCAGTCTGGCTTTGAGGGGTTTTTTATTGTTTTTTCCCATCACAGCAGAATGGACCCCTTTGCACTGTTTAAAGGTGGTAAATCAGTGGATAGAAACAGCAAAAAGTCAACCATATACATATTCTCATATTTACCTAATTTCTCAGGAGTTCGAGTCCACCAGGAAATGTTGGCAAAGCTTTTCTCCCATAACCTGAGCAAAAATACTCTTCAGCAGAGGTAAGTGCCCATCATCTGTTCATTCATCTGCTCTTACATGACACAGAGAACACAGAGTATCAGTCACAGGTGTTTATTCACCATGAGTCTGTAACTCTGGAAATGCCCAAGGTGAGCGTGGTCCTCTGTCTCAGGAACAGGGGGATACTGAGGACTGAAGTCACAGGAGTGTAACAAGGACTATGAAAGAGCAACTTTCAGTGCCAGGTTTGTGCTCTGAAACTTAGTAACTTGTTTCTGTCTTCTTAAATAGCTTTGTTCTTCAAAAACTTCGGTTTAAATGGTGGAAAATTGACACTGTGCGCTTCTAACAGGGTAAAACATACTGTATCTGTCAGCAAGATTTGAATATTTCTGGTTTACCACGGAAAAGTTGATCTTGATGATCTGTGCTAGTATTTCTGCAAGTTTATATGTTTGGGAAACCAGTTTGTGAAGCATGATATAGTTTAGCACTACCAAGATTTTCTGCAAGTATATTTCTTATTGGCATGGTTTTTAAGCTTTTATTGTGAAATTGTTACAGGTTTACTGTAGTGGGTTGCTTTGATAGCCCTATGTTTTTTCAGAGCATGTATTCAATAGAATTGAAGAACAAATAAAAGTAAGTGTCATGCATCAGGTATTCTCGTAAAACCACCCCAGACTTGTCCTGCCTGCTAACCAAACAAAAGAGTGCTCCAATTGCTTCCTCTTAATGCACTAGATTTTCTTGTGGGCTTTGCCTGTCTTATTCCACCTTCACACAGGCATAGATTAGCAAAGTTTATTCCAAGCCATATTGGTCTGCAAAGCAGAGCAGTGGCCTGTCCACATTTGAACCCCTTGAAAAAGTGCTGTATGTGATAGAATGGTGTCAGTGTTACACAGTGGTAATGAATTAAAGAGGAAGGAAACAGCCAAGGAAACCAGGGCCTTACAGTCCTGTTATACATAGTCACAGCTTCCAGTTTCTTTAATGCTGTTAGATGCTGACCTCCTCTCTAGTCACCAGCTGAGGAAGCTGGGCATGCTGAGGTCGGATTGTAGACTGGCATTGATGCAGCCCCTGACTTAACTGGCTGTGACTGAGAGCAGCCTGTGGCCAGCTAGGTGACTCAGAAGATATGCCAGGCCCATGCTTCCATATACAAATGTTGATCTCTCTCTTCAGCAGCTGCTTGTGGATTACAAACAGAAGAGAGGGAGAAACCTTTCTGTAGGCACAGTTAAGGGATGTGAAATCCAGAGGGGAATGGGATGCAGGCATACAAAAGTTTTGTCTTCTGATCTTTAGACCACCTTTGAAGGCTCTGAATTGCAAACAGGGCAACTTACTGGGTCAGTAGATGATGCATCTACCCACACTTCATGGAGGCTGTGCAGACCTAAAGCAGTCTCTGTGAAGGTTTTGTCTGAACACATGTTGCCATTCGCAGTAGAGAAAGAAAGCTCAGTGGCTTCATGAGTGACTTGTCCTTTCCTGTAGGCAAAAAAAGTGGAAACCTATGAGAGAAGGATGCTGTGGGAAGTGGGAAACACCCATGGTACTCACCATTGCAACAGAAGTTAGTCCTTACTTGCAAGGCAGGGCTGCCTTCTACTATTTGTAGATTTGGAACTGACCTCTGGATAGAAAGTCCCTAAAATCTGTGAGTATGGACATAGGTGCCAGGTTTAATCAGTGACAGATGATTTAAAAAGAAAACAAACAAACAAAAGGCAGTATAGCCCAGCAGTCTGTCAGAGATGTCTGAACCTATAACTGGGATAGTGGCATGGCTTGTGAAATAATTTAGAGTTATGACCTCATATTACAATGCAGTAGAACTAGGGTTGGGTTACAGTAAAAACCCAAGAATGCTGAAAAACAGATATTTTTATTTAGAAGTGTACAAGTGCAGAAGGAAATGTACAAAGGCTGTATGTGAAAATTTGCACCTGCTTGGGTTCTCAGTTTGAGCTTTCCAAGTTAAAGATGCCACAGTGACAGTAAAAGACATGCTGTGTTTTGTATCATCATTTATGGTTGTGGATTTCCTTCCATCTCTAAACTGCAATTAAATGTTCCTATCATCCTGTAAATTAGTCTTTCTCTTTTAAACATCACATTTGCAACTCTATGTTCATATAATCCTGTAATTATGTAACTATTTTCATTTCAGCACTGATTCAGCAATGTACTTAAGCATATGAATACTCTCTTTGAACCCAGTGGGACTCCTCACATGCTTAAAATTAGGCATGGTTTAATTACTTCGCTAAATCAGCATCTACACTGGTGTACAGAAATGAGGATAAAGGAGGTGGATTGCATCTACTGTAAACACTGTTATTGAACTGGACATTTCTAAAATCTAATTTTATCTTGCTGCTTTTAATATTTTCTGCTGAATCATATTACTGGAGACACCATACATGAAACATTCAGATTGAATGACATCTTTTAAAACTACTTTGCCTATGGAGAAAACAGTTTTAAGATGCTTGAGCCCTCCCTTTCCCTGTGTGCTCTCTTGAAGTTCACTGCCCTTTCAGGTGTGCCATCGCAACTGGTTGGAAATCAGTGCCAGAGAAAATCTTTCTTTCTGTTAAAAGTGGAGTGCTGTGGAACATGATCCCATATTGCATAGGCATATTTGACATAGTAATAAACTGATAGGAACTGATAATGGAGATGGAAAGTCTTGGGGCTACCTCAGACCACTACACTACTGAAGAAAATATATTGTATATATACATCCTGAGAAAGCTCTACTGTGGTCTTTAATCCCAAAACTGCATGTTGCATAGAGCCTATAATGTTAATATTTTTTATCAGAGCATATCCTAGCATTTACTTTATGCTATATGAAACAGGACACTTAACGCAAAGCCACTGAGTTGTAAATACAACTCCTCTATATTCAGCTGAAAACTGAACTTCAAGGAGTACCCTTGAAGAAAGTGGGAACATAAGGAAATGAAATGAAATGTTGCAGACTGCCTTTTATAACAGAATATGTAGATCTGTACCAAGTATTTCCAATTTTTACTGTAGGAAATGGAGGCAAGCAGGCAAAGTTTTTTGGAGTTAAGTACAAATTAATGATTTCTGCAAGGCACAATGGTGTGATAATTTTAAAGAATTTTTCTCCACTGTCATAATGTCTCATCCAAGCATAGAGGAGTTTTCAGAGGGCAATGGCCTTGCCCTGAGTCAAAACAGGACTGATAGGTTTGATATCTTGGGTACTTACACAGTGATTATTTTACAAAATTATCAAGACAATGAAAATTCTCTATAACAGGACAGGCAAGGACAGAATTCTGTCCCAAAGTCAGCATTTAATCTTAGCACACAGAGGAAAAAAAATAAGTGCCAAAGTATGGTTTAAGGACTATTTTAGAGACAGAATCCATACAATAGTGTTTAAAGTTCCTGTTTATGACTTAATAAGCATTAATGGAGATGGACTTACCTGAAGCTGTGAGTAATGAAAGGCTGCCCAGACAAACATTTATAGAACAAGGTGTCAGCCTGCAGGGAGCCTGGATCTCAATTAAAAAGCCAGCACAGAGTCCCATTAAAAAAAAAAAAAAAAGGGAGCAGAGGGGGAGGAATATTTGTTCTTCTTGGCTAGGAGAGCTATTTGGGGATATTCACAGAGAAAATGGGAATGGACCCCTTATGAGGAAAAGAGGATTTAGAAAGGATCAAACAAGGGGATTTGGTCTATTTGTTTCACAGATTAGGTTCTGAAAAAAAGACCAGTCTGTGAAGAAAAGGCCTGATAATTGTTTTCTAGTGGAAATTCTGTTTCATATAGATTTTAATGGTGGTGGCCTGATGGTGGTAACACTGCTGCTAACAAAATGACTAATGCCCTGGAAGGCATTACTGGAATAATTTGCCATCTTGCACAGCTCAGTCTGTAACTTTACCAAACGGGTTTTTGCATCAAATCTTTATCTTCTGCCTGAACATACCTTCTAAGCATTTAATGCTGATTTACAGGTTTTCTTGGATGGAGAATGGATATGCTTCATCTAGTGAAATGTGTGTTTTCTCTAGCTTCAGCTATCAGACATCATATGAGTCAGTTAAATAGGTATTTTTATATCTCATTCCACCAAAAAGGTCACTGAGTTACTATATATTATATATAGAAAAAAAAATCTCTTTTGTCTTCTGATGTTCCTGCAGCAGTCACCTCTGACTCCAGAGCTGGGCTGCTGTGGTTCAGGGAATCCAATTAAACGGCCCCTGTATAAGAAAAGCATAACAATGTTTATCACTTCAGAATTTAATTTAGTTACCTAACAACTATTTTATGCAACATACAATTGGGTTTGTACAGCTCCTGTTCCTATTTGCCTATGCAGATTAGGCATAAGTAGTGTTTTATGTAAAAAACTGAGTTTTGCAAGTGAGAAGAAAGAAAGACCCCACAGGGAAAGAAAGACCCAACAGGGTTTTTTATTTATTTACTTGATGTTTGTTTTGATGTCAAGTACTGGGTTCACAGTGTTTTCACAATCTGGATGATGCCTCAGTGAATTTCTAGGCTCTTGGCCCCAGTGGAGCAGTGCTATGTGGTGGCTTCTCACATGCTGCAATAGGAAGAGCTGGGTACCATGGAAGGGATTTGAAAATGGCACAATTCCTGTCTGTATTTTGTCTGAATGTAATCTTAAAGAAAAGGAAGGTAAGGGTATGATGCAAGTTCTGCCTCTTTAGGGCTCTGGAGTTTACTTGTTACATAGGTATCTTCCTCCAGCTAGAATCCCAAGTTCTGTTCCTCTGTTTAATAGTTGTTTTCTTTATTTCCTTCCAAGAATGGATCAAGGCTTGTTTTCTCTTTTAAAATATCCCTCAAGAAAAGTTTTTTCAGTATTCTGTTGCAACTTTTGACTGCTGAGTATGGAAAGTCCTTGGTGATGTACGCAGGACTGTGGGTCCCTCCTCATTTTCTGTGAGATGACTCTATGGGACATACAGGTATTCATACTATTGGCTTTCTCAGATTTTTCAGTTATCTAAAGGGATAAGGGTTATGGACCCTTGTTCCTATGCCTTCTTTCTCATGGAACCTTTTGAGTGGGAAGGGCCCCCAGAAGGTCTGTGGCCAGGCTTCTGCAGGTAGGTCTTGAAAATCCTCATGAATGGAGGTTTCTTTTCCTTTCTTCTCCCATGGATGACAGCCATTACCCTGGGGATCAGACCATTCCCTTGAAGTAGGTAGGTTGAACAGGCCCCAGGAGAATGGGAGCTTCAATATTTTATAGAACAAAAGATAGCAGCAGCATCCACCTCTCCTATGAAGCCTGCAGCCACTACACATCCAGATCTGCCAGTGGTTGTCCAGTGCCTTCTGTGAGTGTTCACTGGAGTGTAGATTTCAGGAGGTGCAACTAAGCATTATGTTATTGTTGCTTTAAGGACAGTAAATAAAATAACGTATATTTGTTTGCAAATAAAAACACAGGGACATTCCTTCTCTGGTTTCAGCTCTTTGATGTTCTCAAAACATCCTTCAAAAATTGTACTTATGTTGAGGGCAAAAGTCTTCATCAAAATTAAAGGACAGTAGGTTCATTAACATTAATGAATAATGAATGATAGGATGTTGCCCTTAGATAAACCAGCTATAAACATTAATACAAGTGGCCATTTAATGTAAACACAAGTATGATGTTCTAATTTATTTTCTGTTTCCTTCTGTTTGCTAATTCATCAATGTATTAAATTGCTTAGCTGCAAAAAAGTCTTTGCAAATAACAATTTCATTTGTTACACACTTATAAATGTTTAATATTAATAGTTTAGGAATTGAAGAAGGGAGGTCTGGAATGATGTGACCACCTGTGCAACATGATTTTCCCAGCTTGCCCTTATCTTCCCATTGCTCAAGAATTGGATCACAGGGTTCGTAATAATCTGACTTGTGTGCCCCATCTGTGCAGGACAGGGATGAAACAGCTGAGAGAAGCCTCCTACCTGCCATATGTCCCATCATCTATGTGAGTAACCAGTGTACTGAAGGAAGAAGACAAATATCTCAGGCCCCCATGGGTTGAGACATAACAGATTTAAGGACTGTATACATCAGAATCTGTTTGTTCTGCTGAATTGCACGCATTGCAAAGTACAGAAATTTTATGCTCCGTGCAGTTGTTGGATTCTTACTAGTACTGCTTTGCTTTCTCACAGCTTATTAAGGAATTATTCACACTTGTGATGAGCATCACACAATAATGAGTCATACAATAGCTTTTTTATGCTACATCTTTCCAACATTTACAAAGCTTTAGGAAAGCTTTAAGTGTTGCTTTAGGAAAGGGAAGTGAGTCCAAGCAGCTGCTCAGCTCCTGTCTCTTCCACTTTTTTAATTTAATTTTCTCACGACTTAAGTTTTCAGATGTTGGGCATAGAATAGTTATGATGTAACTCATGATCATATTACTGAAGTGATTCATTATGGATTATAACCTTTTACAATAGAAGGGTGGTTTCTAGCTGAGTAGCTTCAGTGCAGTCAGACTGCAAGCAACCATCTCTGTTTCTCTTTGCTCATGGAGTTCATTGGGGTGGAGAAGCTGCTTAATGAGAGCTCAGTGAAGATCCTGTGTTTTTGTAAAGCATAAGCAAGCAGGTTGTATCATGGCCAACTCCCACAATTAATGTTTTCCTATTCATTCAATAAAAATGAATTAATAAGCTTTCTGTACTCCTGAACTCTTTGTTCTGTTCGTTCTTTCCTTAGGATAGCTTTCATTTTCCTTCTGTTAAAAAACCAGAGGCCTAATTTTCCCCTCCTCATTTCTGTTCACTTAACCACTCCATTCATTAAATGACTCAACTGATCTTAATAAAGCTATAGCATTAATGTATTTGATCCACTGAGTTTTAAAGCAATAGACTGTTTACTTATTTTCTCCTGTGTGCACTTGTTTCTTTTTTTCTTTACATGTCATCTGATTGCAACATTCCTATTTTGTATTATAAATACATGGGTATTTGTCTCCATGGGCTTGAGGTTAGTGTTTACTACATCCTGATAAACACCTGATAAGTTACCGTGGGGCTCTGATTATAACCAATACTCAGTACACTATCTTCAATCTTCTGAGTAAGAATTTTCTTAGGTTTCACAATATTATTCAGAAATAAAAAGTAAATGTTACTTTTGTGTTTTGTCTGATTAGCAGTCATTGTCTCTGTGCTCTGTGGCTAGTATAGTTTGCCTCAAATGATCTATATCGTGATTAAATAGGAATTAGAATAAATAGTATTTTTTGGGAAGAGAAATTCTTTACTGTGAAGGTAGTGAGGCATTGGCACAGGGTTGCCCAGAGAGGGTTTGGCTGCCCCATCCCTGAAAGCATTCAAGGCTCAGGTAAAGGAGCTCTGAGCAACCTGGTCAAGTTGAAGGTGTCCCTGTCCATGACAGTGGATTGGAATGAGATGTTCTTTAAGGTTCCTCCAACCCAAACCATTCTATGATTCTGTGATAAAACTGCTTTAACCATTAGAGCCTAAAGCTGCCTTAATATCTTTTGTGTAAACACACATAGTCCCCATGTTGAGATTGTCTGTGATAGCTGACAGGTGCTTGCAGCAGGAGCACATTGTGTGCCGAGATACACCAAGTGTTTGTTGTGATTGCTATAAAAATAACATTGTTATTTTTCTAGAAGTAATTGGTAAAGATTTAATATCCTCACTTTTTATTTTTATAACATCTAAAAATCTACTCAAAAAGTCACAATGGAGTTTTCTGGAAGAAGCTTTCAAGCAAAACAGCCTTGAAACTTCTTGTGTTCTTATTTTGCTGTGAATGCTTGTTCAGCACCATGTGAGATGATAAAGGGAAGTATGGTCTTGGACTGTTGTCACGTAACAAGGAAGAGCTGAAAAAGGTCAAGAGATGTGACTCTCCCTCTCTACTATACCCTGTGAGCCCCCATTTAATGAAGTGCAGTTCTGAGGTTCCCAGCACAAGAAAGACATGGACCTGTTTGGAGCAACTCCAGAGGAGAGCCATGAAGGGCATCAGGGGACTGGAGCACATCTCCTAGTGGGAAAGATTGACAGGGTCAGAGTTGTTCAGTCTGGGAAAGGGAAGGCTCCATGGAGGCCTTATAACATCTTCCACTACCTAAAAGGGGCATATAAAATTCATAGAGACTTTTACCGGGTCCTATGGTGGCAGGATAAGGGGTAAGGGTTTTAAACTGAAAGAGGGTTGCTTCATGGAAGGAATTCCATGGAAGGAATGGATTTTTTTAATGATGATGGTGGTAAGAAACTGGAGCAGTTGCCCAGAGATGCTGTAGATGCTCCCTCATTGGAAGTGTTCAAGGACAGTTTGAATGGGGCTTCAAGAAACCTGATAGAAGGTAAGGCATCTCTCTGCACAGCAAAGATTTGGAACTACATGATCTTTAAGGTCCTTTGTAACCAAAACCATTCTATGATTATATGAAGAGTGTAAATGAATGAATTTCACACTGCCTACAAAAGAAAGGAATGACTCAGTCATTTATATAATGCACTGGTATAAGAAATTAAGAAAAATGGGCTTGTTGACCTTTGTTCATATGTATTTTTTAATCCTCGACTAAGAACAACCTTTGAAAAATTCCATGCTAGCTAGCACCTGCAAAATTTACTTCTCTGTTTGTTTTAATGAATTGAAACCTGCCTTTGCCATTTTGTAGCTCTGCTTGAGCCTCGTATATAACTTTCTATTTACTGTCAGTGCTTCATGGAAGTTCAAAGCTGCTGCCTTGTAGCATAGTCACAGGGGTTTGGGTTTTCAGACTATGTAGGCCATACATTTTCCATGAAAAATAAGGGAAGATTAGTGTGTCTTGTCTAGAAAACCTTAGCCAGGACATTTATTTCATAGACTTACTTGATAAAGCAGTCCAGGCATGTAATCACTGGAGATGTCTCATAGACAAGAGATAAGTGTGGTTACACACAGATGTGTTGCTAATATTGATGGAGAGATACTAATCACTTTGTGATTCCTGGTGGAGTGATGTTTCCTTAGATATGCACCCAGAGTACAGGAAGCAGGGAATGATGAATTTAAAAAGATACCTTTGATAATGTCTTTGCTATTCTATTGAATTAGGAAGGGCTACCTTGGCTTGAGTGCTCTGGGTATCTATCATGCATCCTCCAGGAAGCACTCCATGTGCACATGAATAAAGCACCCCCAGGTCACCACCCCTGGCCCAAAGCCCCCCACTTACCTGCAGGCAGCTGCTCTTGGGTTTTGCCCAAGTGCCAGCTCACAGGCCACTTAAAGCCTTGCATCCTGCCAGGGCAAGTGCCAGAAAGGACACCAGGAAAGCCTCTCCTGATGCTGCCCCTGTGGTGAACATGGTTCCCCCTTCAGCATGGCACCACCCTGGGATCCAAGGTCCCAAATTTCATCCAAGCAGGACAACCACCACTGCTACTGCCAACTGTGGGGTGGAGGGGAGAGCCAAGGAGAAGCCTCAAGCTGCCACATCTGTTCTCTGGTGGGCCTGGATGGCAGGGAGGAGCCAGATGGGGTGAGCAGGAGTGTCCTGGAAAGGGATGTTCAGAAATGGTGACAGTGGAGCTGCCCAACAGCCCAGACTCCTGTCTGAGTCAGAGTCCTGCAGTGAAAACATTGTGAACCTCCTTAAAAGCATGCAGTTCATGTGAAAGAGGATGAGTTGTGCCACATGAGCCTGGGCAGGGTGTTGCTGTTTATTTCCCCCAGCAAGAGTCAGCCTGGATAAATCAGCCCATTTGCACTGGCTGCCACACAGTCACTGTACCTGTTTCTTGATTGTTTTTTTGTTTGGTTGGTTGGGTTTGTTTGTAAGGGTTTTTGTGGTTTTTCGTTTGTTGTTTTTTTGCTTTTGTTTAGTTTTTATTTTTTGATTTTTTTTTTCAAATTGCATTTTGTTTTATTTTAGCCAGTATTGGGAACACAAACCGTGGCACAAGCTGCATCTGTTATGTCCTGATCCTTAGATGATCTGTAACCGCAGATCAGGGCATTTACTATTTTTACTTCTGTATCTGAGCATACCATGCTGATTCCAACAAGGAGGCCTTTCTTGGCACAGTGCTCTCCAGATGATGCTGAATGTTTCCCAGTGAAGAATCAATTTGCTGAAATACCTGGATTTTGTTATTCCAAAGGAGCTGTGCCTTACAGCCAAATCAAAATAGTTTGCTCTGGGTGGGTAAGAGCAGGGAGATGTAAAAATGAAAACCTGAGGAACTAAATTCACAGATCTAAGGGGAATCGTAGTGTTGCCTTTCCCTCCAGTGCCTCAAGTTTTCCTCTGAATACTCTAACCCTGTGCTTCTGGGTCATACAGAGCCAGTGGTACCAACCTTGGCTGTCTAGGGATTCCAACAGAGTGAAGTGGCATATTTTGAATGGAATTAAATGTAACATGGAAGAATTTCATTCCTGTAAAGCGAATTTTGTCTGAATTATATGTGCATACACCTTTTTGCTTCTCTCACTGTCCGATTGAAAATAAATGTAGTTTTTGCACCACTGTTAGGGACTGAACAGAAGAGAGAGATGTTGCCAGAAAGTCATTAGATTCTTGAACAATTTTTAATATATGTTTTACAACACCTGACTCGTGGTCTGCTTCTTCATGCTACTGTTTATGAAATGCCTCTTATGTGTCTAAGAAGGGTAGAAGAGAGGGGTACAGTTCTTTGAATATGACTTAATTAGGGCTTTTATAAATACTGGACCTGTAGTAAATCTTGTTGAAAATGGTTGCCCTTCTGTATATAAGGAGGAAGATGAAAACAGGAAAAAGCCAAAAAAATTCTAGTGCAAACACAAAGTTGTTGAGATCAGGATGAGAGCATCAAGAAGGAAATTTTATGCTGTATTTTGTGGAACGTTATGGTAGAGCTTTCAGAGAATACCATCTCACTCTTGCTGCTTCAGTTCTGCCCAAAAGGAAACAGGATTTAGTCTGTTCTTTGCAAAATAGATAAAAATGTCAGGCGTTGCATCTGTAAGGATGGACACAGGCTGTATACACCAGGCACCACAGAGATGAGAAGAAGCTTGCCCCTATTTTAGAACCATGAAGATTTGGAGAAGACTTCAGTGTTAGTCCTTCTCTGCTCCTATAAAGAAAAGTGTGTCTTTCATTTTCAACCCACAGTTACAGAAATGTAAACTATTAAATTGTGTTGAAACTGAATAACTGTATAATGTTATTGACATTCAAACAAAAGCCAAATTTAGGAGTAAAAATTCTGCCATCCCTTTAAACACAGTATAAATGTTTGGTTTTACTTAAATAAATGGTTATGATCATTGCAGGTGCTATTTTTCCCTAGGTATTGTGCCTTACTACCTCTTGAACCTAAACCTGGAGCTCTAGAGGGTAGTGGGCCTCTAAGGGATACATTTATTTCTAAATACACACACGCAAACATGCTGGGACTGAACTGACTGGAAATCCTGTTTCTCCGTGTGGAGCGCTGAGGGAGAAATGATTGCTTCTCGTATGGATTTTTTTTCTCCCTTGGGACTATTCTGACAAATTGTCTTCTGTTTGGGGTGGAAAAATCTATCCGCCCTTCATTCCAGTCAGTTTTAATTCCACCATCACCTAGGAAGGTGGTGGGCAGGGAGGCCCTGGTGAGGAATGGGAGCAGAGGGCGAGGAAAACACCGATTTTTATCCAATACTATGATTGTTTCCCTAACCCTGTGAATGGGTGTGGATAGTTGGTTTGCAAAGCACACAAGAGGGAACATAAATCAATAAAAGCTCTTCCTTCTCATGAGTTTCAAATTATACATTTATCAAGCATTTATAGAAAGCAGGTTTTGTCTTTAAATTTTTCCTCTAACCAAAATTCAGTGGAAATTTTCATGAGACTTTTTTTTTGTTTTGTTTTGCAACAAAAGTTTGGTGTTTTTTTTTAATTTCTTTATTGCTCTAGATATGATTTTCAAAATTGTCCAGTTATTTTGACTGGGAAAAGATTTTGATGTGCCTTCAGGGAAACATGCAAGAAATTATGAATTCCTATATTGTAAAGATACAGATTTTTATTGCTGTTATGTTACTGTCAGATAATTTGATGACTGGTCCTTCTACAGGATAGAAAAAATATAGCCTTGGAAAGAGTTTCTTTTGACATCTGTCAAATGCCAATTAAAATATTTTCATTAATGCAGTAATATCTCTTGTATCAGGTAAACTGCATTGTCTAATTCAATAAACTTGATTAAATATGTTCATTAACTGGAAGTCTGAGGGGCTGCTGATGAGAAAAATGTTATTTGTTGAGCTGTCCTCTGAGTCAATCAGCATTGTTCTACTGGCAAACATGTTGTAGACCAGCAATTTGGGCTAACTTTTCTTGGGAAAAAAACCAACCTCCAATATTATTTATTGCTCTTCCTTCTAAATAGAAATGGCTGAAGAATGAGGATCTGGAAGAAGGATGTTCTAAGACTGCCTTAGGCAAGAAAAGCAATGTTCTGGAGAAAGGAGGTCTGTGGGTTTTTTTTCAGGAAAAGTAGTGGATGATAGTACAGGTACTTGGAATAATATCTTGGATGGGTCAATTAATTCATTTAGTTCAAAACAACTGTAGCATTTTCCTCTTTTTCTGTTTATCCCAGCTGAAGATCAAGTCTCTTGACCTTGCTAAATGGATACAAATATTTGTTTGCACAACAGTGATGCTTTAGATTTTATTTTGAGGACAGAAGTTATGTCATATCAGCATCAGGGTGAAAAGCACCAGCTCAGGCTTGTTGATTTAAAAGAAAAAAATCCCTGGGTTCCAAGGTAAAAAATGAATCCTTGAGACATCTGGTTACACATGTGAGAATAATGTCCTGTGTCTCCAGTCCTCTGACTTTCAAATATGCACCCAAGTGAAAAACAGACACAAATTTACTTTCCTTGGCTCCACTGCTCTTGGTGTTCTGACTGTAACACTTTATATGCATTCTTTTAAATATTGCACCTCCCTTATTTAAAATCTAGTCTTGGTTTTGGATGCATACAGGTTGAAATTCACTTCCAATTGTTACAAAGAAACCAACTGTGGTAATAGATCTATTACAGAGTCTAAAGATAAACTGCATAGACAAGTGAGGAAGAGCACAGAAGATGAAGGGTTAAGTGATGATGTGAGTAGAAACTGATCTCAAAACTGAAGCTGTTATAAATTGAGAAAAGAACATAGCTCCAAGGTGTTTTGTGGTTTGAAAAGCTATTAATTCTTTACAAAATGTTACCATTAGTTACTTAGGTATGTTGTATTAAAATAAAGCTGAGAGTTAACTGAACCCTACATTTTATAGGTGGATGTTTAATTAAATTGTATGTTTTATCTGTAGTAATAAAATACAAGACTCATCTGAGTTAACACAGAGTTTTACAGTTTGAAAGTCTGAAACATCTTCAGCATCTTGATTCAGGGCTGTATGAGCCATAACATCCACTGGGGGAAAGTGCTAATCTCTGAACCTTTCCATTTGCAGCTAGAAAGCTGTTCTGCTCATCATGCTGATGCTGTACTGAGCATGTCAATAAAACAGCTTCCTCTTCTGGAATGACGTGAACCTGTGAACTCTAAAGAAAATTCTCCTAATCATCAGAGAGAGCTCAGCTTTGCATGTGATTTAAATTTAAAAGCACCAGCACAGGACAGTACTATGAAAATGTATTCCAAGCCATGCTGAAGGACACACAGTGGTTTCCTATGGATGTTGGAGGACAGAGGAGGACACTTTTTACAAAAGGCAGCATTACACTAGAAACCCTTATTTAACCCTCTGCACTGTTCTTGCAGTTTGATTCTAGTCTTTGTTGACAGTGAATAATCTTTTGTATTTCTCCCTACTACAACAGGCTTATAAGCGCTTGATTCCAGCTATGACCCCAGAAAAGGCCTCATTCAGTACATTCTGCTACTTTGGTTTTGTCTACAGAGAAACTGAACTTTTTTTGATGTGTACTTTTAGATTGCAATTTTACAAACTGAATGCCCAGAACTTTAGAAGGAAAGCTGATGACTTATCTGTCGCTGCTCCCTTATTATAGTGCAGTCACTTGAACCTTCCTCGTTTTGAAAACTTAAAAAAGCCTCAATCCAGTTCCCACTCAAATCAGTGCAGAACCCCCTCCAGGGGGTTGGCTAATGAGGTTGTTTCCATTTGGCAAAGAGGTTTAAAAGAAAAAAATCTGGATTCAGCTCTGCAAGCACTCCAGCAGCATTTCTGTGTTTGAAAGGAGCAGGCTGGGAAGTTGTGTTTGTCCTGCACATTGGAGGAACCTGAGCTGGTGGACATCTGCCAGGCCACGGCCACCCTTCCTTTGGCTGCAGCTCAGGAACAAGGCTGGTCCCATCTCCAAGAAAGATTTCAAACCAGAGGGTTGTTGGTTATGTTATGTGGAGGCCAGCCTGTCCAGGCTGCATGGCAGAGAGATGGGATGCACTAAGACATCCTGGTGTTAGGAAGAGGCTGAAGTTTGGCCTTGTTTTGCTTGTGCACAAATGAATCAGCACTCATGAGCAGATGCAGATTGCTGTCAGTCCAGCCTGGCAGATGACTCTGATGCATCTCCCAGCACTGGCAACAGGAACCATATGAAACTTTTAAGTTAGAATCAGACATGGTGGAAAGTCATTTAGCTTTGACTTAGCCAATGTTATGTGAATAAGGAATGATCTGGACAAAACAGATTAGAAGCATTTCTGCTGAAGTTTGGCACAAAAATTATTGTCTATGGAAACTCAGAAAGATTTTCGTGCCCATTTCTGTTGTGGTCCAAGATGATTTATAGGGACAAGTCATCTGAAACTAATTCATCTAATTTTCTCTACTGCATTTGCTGTATTCTGGCTGTTCTTTGATTGAGTTTGAAGGGAAGAAGAAAATAACCTCCTTTTTTTGTTTGTATGCTATCTTACAATGAATTTTCCAACTACAATGGATTTGCAGCATTCATGTTGTTGCCAGTGGAGCCAACAAAAACCACTGCAGAAAGAAATCGCTACCTGTACTCTGGAGATCATCATTGATTAGTAATGGTATTGATTTGTGTTCATCAGAGGGCAAAGCACATCTATCATACAGATAAACAATCTGTTTGTTCTTTAAAACACTCCTTGTAGGTGTGAAAGAGATTGCTGAAGATTCTGTTTTGGAAAGATTGGGCACATTTAGCTGAAACATAAGTCTTAAGTTCCTCAAATACAAGTCTGTGTTGCCTAACAATGTTTGCTGCACAGCTATACAAAAATTTACAACACTGTAACCTTGATTGTAATATCAAGTGGAAATGTAGCTTTTGACAATTATTTCTGAGCTTATTAGCCTTGTGAATTCTTAGATAAACAAATGCAAAAACTGACTTTTAAAGTACCTTTTATTAGCACCCAATACTTTGCAAAGTCCTTCCCGAGAGAAATAGCATTATGCTGGTGAAAGGAGGTCATGAGTCATGTATGTTAAGGTTTGGTCCTTGACTGTAAATTCTTTTTGAGTAATGATAGTATTCTTTCATCTCCCTGTAATAGTACCCTGGGTTCGAACTTGTGACTTTCGGTGTTACAGTAATGTATGCCTGTAACATTGCATCCCATGCCACACCTGGGATTTACAAGTTTCTTTGTTTAGTTTGCAGCCCAGAAGAAGAAAAGAAGCAAAGGTTATTTGAAGAGGAAGTATTTTCCTATCATGCCTGACCAGCGTGTGTTCTCTCCAGGATGAGTGGCTGCGTGATGAAAAGGAGAGCAAAGGGTGCTCTATACCTTGACTTCAGCAAGTCTTTTGACACTGTTTCCTGCAGTATTCTGGCTGCCAAATTGGTGAGATCTGAATTGAGTAAGTGGACAATAAGGTGGGTGGAAATTTGGCTGGACTACTGGGCTAAAAAGGTGGTGCTCAGCAGTACAAAATCCAGCTGGCAGTGGATTCCCGGTGCCATGTCCCAGAGATCAGTACTGTGGCCAAGACTGATAATGCCTTTATTTACAATGTGGACAATTCCACTGACTGCGGAGGGTGATTTTCATCCAGGGAGTAACAAAATAGGGAGGGTTGAATACAAGGAGATGTATAACACTGTGAATAGGGCAGCTTTCTGTGTTTGTAAGGAGCCCTTATTGCAGAATCGCACTTGACAAGAGTGTAAATGTGGATTCAAAACATGCTGACTTAATCTGTTCCATAGCAGGAAGGAAGCAGCGTAGGACTGGGCTGGAAAATTCTGTCCTAAGTTGGTAATACTCCTGTCAGCTGAGTTACTACTCCTGGAACTGCCTCTTACATGTAAAACATATCAGTAAAGAGTGGTATTTTCTTTAATACTGAAGAGGTAGGAGCAGAGGAGATGGTTAGCCTTCATGTCAATTCAGATGATACTCTCCTGTAGTTCAGAATTGCTCCCAGGATACTCTACCTGGCCAATGCATGTTTCTGTAGGACCTGCCCCAAAGCCTAGGTCTGCCATTCTTTCTCAGGACAAAAGTGGTATAAACACTGCTGTAGTGGTCATTTATGTGAGGAAAAAAAAAATATTGCCCTCTGGTAGACAAGCAGTTTAGTATATGCCTGGAAAAGAAAAATTTTCCGAGAGAGAGGTGACGGTTGGCTTGATTTAATGGTTTGAGGTTTAGAACTTTTTATTGCAGGGTTTTGTGAACCTCCGTACCAAAATAGCTGTATTTTACCCTTGAAGCAATATATAATTTTGGGAAAATAATATTAAAAAATCCCTCAAAGGGAAGAATGTCTTCCTAAATAGGACCTTGGGGGCTCTTCTTTCTCAGTTGGAACACTTTTCCCCCTAGATATCTTCTATATTTTGATTGCATTTTTGGATGGAGGTAAGAAAAAACAAATAAAATCTACAATATTAAAAAAAAATGTTACTAGTAATGTAAAACAGGGTCAAAACCTTGACTTCTTCCAGGTTTCATTCTCATTTTTAATTACAGCTGTGACGAGACTGGATCAGAAAAACCACAGTAAAGACCAGACACAATTCATCTTGAAACACTGCAAGGCTGCCATGTTTGTAAATCCTTATGGCAGACAGTAAAATATCAGTTTTATCCCTCCACACTTAGTCATCATTTTTTTTCATTTCCAAAGTCACTGTCCACAGCAAAGATGATGGTCATTTGTGTAATGTCAGAGAGAGAAAGAGCACATGAAGCACACCTGGAAACAATCTAAAGAAAATTATATCATAAAAAGCTTTGATTTGCCACATCTAATAATGTCTGAGTCTTCTACAAGCCAGTTAAGTAATGCTATTTTAGAGCAACTGTTCTTTCTGTAAAAACTACTTGCTATTTCTTTCCTCCTTCATATTTTAATATGTATATGTTTTTTAAAGGAGCAAGATTGGGGGTCATTTTTTCCCCTTAAGCCATGATTTGTATTCTCAGTTTGAGTTTGTGTTATTTGAGTCATTTCTTGTGGAAGCAGAAAATCAATAATCACCTTCAAACAGAATGCATGTCAGAGCCTGACAGAGTGAAATGTATCCCTATCATGCATACACCTCCAACTCTACCACTGTCCCTTGTCACCTTAAAAAAAAAAAAAAGAGAGAGAGAAAACAGGAGAAAGATTGAACTCCAGAGATCCTCACTCTGGATATTGGACTTCTGATGTACTTTGAAGCCAGCAATTCATTAAGTGTCCCATTCTGGTACTGGGACAACCTATAAAACATTTACATTCCCTAGAAGCATTTATCATGTGCTGACAGGAGCAATGAAATATGCTCATTTTTAGAATGCCCTGAAAGATCAGCTTTCACTTCAACGCTCAACCACAGCAGAGCTTTATGGTACAGGTGGTGGTGCCTCAAATAAGGACTTGCCAAATAAGGATTTGCCAAATAGGCAAAGATCTATGACCTGACTGGATAGAGGGCCTTCCACCCACAACTTCCATTTGCCAGGAATGATAGGAAGTAAAAATTTTCAGCTGGACTTTTGAATTGATGCTGAACACTCTGCAGGATCATTGCACTCATGCTGCTGATCTGAATACATCCAATAACTTGATAAGCTATGCAACTGAAAACAATTTTATCAGGAGAGAATTCCTTGTAAAAATTTAAAAAATGCTATGTCTTTTATTAGCTGCAGGAGCTTAGGCGGAAATTGATTAAAACAGTTTTGTTTTTACAAGCTCAGGAAGAGGAAGGGGGATTTAAGTGCCTCTCCTCAGCTGTCTCACTGAGCCAAGCAAGGCTCACTGTTTCATTGCTCAGAGATAGGTACCTTCTAGTGAGCAGATGCCATGTTTTTCAGTGGGTTTATTCAAGCGCATGGAGTTGTGCAATTCTTTAAATTCCTTCCTGAATCACAACTCTGAGATTATATTTTTTGGTTGACTTGGCCATCTCCTATTTGTCTGCACTCTTCCTCATCAGAATGACTGGGTTTGTTCTGCAGTGTCTCAGCAAGGAGTCAGAAATGTCTTCACAAATCTTTGGATGCCAAAAGAGCAAAACAAAGGTACTCCATAGCGCTTTAGATTATAATTTTCATTTTTATTGACAAAATCTCATTCTTTTCGGCACCTGCATTTGTCTGTTTTGATTTATTTTTATATGCACAGATTTTAGCATCACAGCAAAATATTGTTTACAAAATTAAATCCAACTGTCTGTAGGTGGGAATATCTAGAAAGCAGCAGGACTGTTCAAAGCACTGATTTCAAAAGATTCATTAGTTCTGAAATATATTAATTCCTCTTGGCTTGTTTCTGTTGGTCTGTTCACTTCTGTTATTTAGCTCAGCGCAGCACTTGCTTCAGTGTGAACTCAGTCTGCTCTAAAGAAGAAAAACAGAATCATGCTAAATCACAATATCTCAGAGATAATATCTTCAGTTTGGTTTGCCTGTAAAAATGTCTGGGCCAACAGAACTGCCAAGGCTCATAAAATTCTTGTGTCACTACCAATTTATTGGCATGAATCTTCCTTTGATATTTGCTTGCTCAAGCCAACATTAACTTCCCTTGATTTTAACCCCCTGCGTGTGCTTGGGCATCTTCTGGTAGTGAATATTTTTGGTTTGTTATGCTTAAGTTTTTTTTAAGAATGTGTATAAACAAGATTGTCTTCAAATATGGTGCTCTGGAAAAAGGAGGGTCTGCTCATGTTAATAACCTCTTTTTCTTTTTGAATATTGAGATTTATGCAGACTCGAGCCTAAAAAGATATGCCCCAATATTTTCTTACTAGAAAAATTATGTTTAAACGTCAGTACTTCAGACAGTCTTTTTTTTTCCCCTTAAAAAGGCATTGAATCTCCTGCTATGATGAGACCCAGCTCTTTATAGTGCAAAATGTAATCAGCCACTTTCCATTATTATATTGTACGACAGTATGACTTCATTGCTAACACAATTTACTTAAATTGAATATTTTGGCAGATATGCTCATGAGACTGGAGGAGCAGAGCTTCTATTAAATCCCATCCTGGAACAATAACAGATTCTGTTGTAGATTTAGCTATGCAGTAGTTCCCAGCTCAGCTTGTAACTTACCACACACATTATAGGAGACATTAGGAAAGTACACTCAGTAAAAGACTGCAAATCACTCCATGGTATGGCCCGAAATGACAGGCGTCAATGCAATTTGATTTGTGATGGAGAGGTTTGCACAGCACTGCTGCCTAGACAACAGAGGTCAGTAAACACATCCACTTGTGATTCCAGTGACACTTATGAGAGGAAACAAACAATTCTTTAGTGAAAGATGCTTTTTTCTTCTCTTCTGCTATGCTTTTATACTGTTTTCCTTAGGATAAGTGACAAACAAAATATCATTCTTTCTGCAGACTGCAAACTGTGCAAGCACCATGGGGGCTTTAGGAATGATTTGTGTGTATGAATGAGTTGCTGGTTATACTTTACAGTAATGAAGGCAGAAGAAATTCTTCTTGTGCTTGGAATAAAGTCTTATCAGTGTCTGATGAATATCCAGTAACAAATTCAGAGCAGCCTCTGAGATCTGTATCTCCTCCTAAACACAGGGATACTCACAGCAGAAAGCAGCTTAAGGGTGAAGCAGGATTGTTGGTCACAGACTTCGACCCTGAGGAGCACTGAGGTAATTTCTAAGATATGTTGAACTCAGGGACAAGTTCTAAAGCTTGAGAAAATATTCTGTGGAAAGTCAGACTAAAAACAGCATCAGTATTCACATTTCACCCTACTACTTCCTTCTTATTGGAGGAAGTTGTCTATTCTAGGGCTTTGATTATGATAGTTTCAACTGATTTAAGTCAACTTTAGACTGATGAAAGGACAGAAATATTCCAGGTCAAGAATTAGATATGAGGCTTTCTGTACTTTGGTCTAAGACGGGAATTATTAGCACTAATCTGAAAGCACTATTGGTTCTCTACAACATCTTAAAAAAAAAAATCAAAAAACCCACGACAAAACTAACTCCATTCTGAAGACCTTGATTTTTAAATAAGCTTTACTGATTTTCTGAGTTCATAAGTACATCCCAATATGCTCAAATGGTGGGACCATCAAACTCTGAGAGCCATGAGAAGATAAGCTTATCTCATCTTTAATACTATTTCCTCTTTTCTTGACTTCCTGATTTATTTTAAAAGATCTATTTAAAGAAAAGGGAAAAAAAAAAAGTAACAGTGAAGTTGCTACTTGGGTTGGCCAATCAGTAAAGGACTTAAATCTGAATTGGATAAGAAAACAAAGAACACCAAAGATTTCAAACCTCTGACCAGAAAACACTCTTAAAACTCGCCAGACTTTAATGACTTTGAATAAGCTTCTTCCTGCTTATCATGAGCAGTGTCACATAAGTACATCTCCTGCACCAAACCACTGTTCAGAACTGAGCCTTCAAGACTTCAAGAGCTAAATTTGCATCTGCTAAGGCCCCTGCCCATATATATCAGCGTGTCTTCTAGCCCCCTGGATCTCTTGTCCATAGTGGTACACAATGGAGCAAGAATGCAAGATGAGCCTTCAATTAGTAAAGCCCTCTGAAACTGCAGTGAGGTCAGAAAGACCAAAAGGGATCAAAACTTAGCAGGTCTAAGATACCAAAAAGCAGTATTCCCACATCTTGCCTTGAAATTTGCTACCTTGTGCAGTAGCCAGGCCTTGAGCTAACAAAGTGCTCATATGGTTGTTTGACTTCACCTGCACCAGCAGCCTCCCTGCAGTCAGTAGGATTATTCATATGTTAAATATTGACTATTGTAAATGTGCTGGCTCAGAGCCAACAGATGCTTCCTTGTCACAAAGGGCTGTTCCTTCGGAGAAAGGAACCATCTTTAGTGGCAAAAGAAAAGGTCTGCTTAGGGAAAATGGGAAGTAAAAATCTACCCGAGTGTAGAAAAGAGTGGGTTTGACTGTGTTGGCTGATACTAGAGCATCTTTTAGACTGCCTGGGACTAACTCATAGATGGCTCTGTTAGAGTCCTCATCTACCCACTGGAAGTGTGAAATGCCATTATTAAAGAGTCACTGGTGTCCACTGACCTCAGAAAGCCTGGAGCTGTGTCACCTGAGGCAATGGAGTTGTTTTCCATCCATTCCTTCCACAAATGAAAGGAAAGAAGTGTTAAAGTTTATCTGTGTATTTCTTGTGTTTTAGTTTTTTTACTGTAGTAACCAATATTTACCTTCAACTTTTAAAATTAAAAGCCTGATCTTTTCAGTTCCTATTTCTACTAGCAGTCCCTATTCATTTACATAAATATACAGATGGAAAGCTATTTTCAGAAGTGTTCAGCATTGGCTTATATTCTGTGGAAGTCAGCAGTAAAACTCCTACTGATTTTTACTTGGAAGTTGAACTATGTCAACTCCAAACAGTTTTGAAAAGCACAGTTTTGACTAAATTGTTTTGACCATCATTTTGACGAAATGCTGCCCAGGTATAATCCTGAAGAAATGAAGTCAAAACATTTAATTAAAAATGTTACCATATTTTCAGTCCACATTTTCTCCTTAATGTGGATGCCTTGTCTGTACAGGCAGAGACATAACAGAGAATAAGTCACATATTTCCTATGGATACTGCTGCTTAATTCAAGCTGCTGTTATGACATGTTTACCTGAAAGGCACTGAAAACATAACAGCTATTTGCATGCTTGTTGTTATACATAACTCCTTTCCTTTTCTTCTTTCTTTTTTTTTTCTGAATGCAGGGATTGAGGTTGAGCAGTGTACTATTAACATCTGACTAAAGACAGTATATGATGTAGTTCAGCAAGAACAGAAAAAAACATCCTTAATCATGGTCATTCCCATTTATATCTATATATTTGTATTCATAGATATGTACATGTATGTACATATGTATTTTGGTAATTTAAGCATGCTGGGTTTTAACACCTCTTTCCCACCAGATTCAGGCGCAAAGAATGAGTCTGTGATTCTATATTAAGACTACATAGGCTGAGGTTAGTACTAAAAATGCTCAGCAAAATAGATGCTGGTTGTGGAATTTTACCAGAATATCTTCAGTACTTCTTGACATGAACTGGAGACTGTGGGATTGTTTCCTTCAAATCCTGCCTGGTATCTGCTCTTGTTGATCATAGAGACCCAGATCAGCCTGTGAGCATGTAATAAGAGCAATAAATGTCCTGTTTTCTTAAACATTTTTTATAAGATTAAGTGATCAGTGATGGTCCAGTCATTTTTGAATGTCTCCAGTGCTGCTGCAATGCTAACCAGCTCACAAGAGTAATGGGAGTCAGGGATGTTTTTCTCATCTAGACATACAGTGACATCACTGACTACCTTAACAGATATATAGCTAAAAAATACACCACAGTGAATATCATGTTATATATGTTTGATATAGTTACATATATAAATGACTTCTGGGTATAGATATAATGTTTAAGTGCCAGGAGGAGGGGGAAGGGATAGTTACTTTCACAGTGTGGCACTAAGAGCAGTACTACATTTGGCATAAAAAGCAGAAGAAGTCAAATAGCACAACTTTGATATTGCACCCACTAATGTTGGATTTATCCACTTAATTTCCTGCAAATTTTTTTTTCATTTGAGAATTTGGAGGCTGAACACCAGTATTTATATCTATTTATTATTTTCAGTATATTTAGGGTTATAGCCATGGTTTAGTAGATATACTGTATAGCTATGATAATAGAAATATTTGTACATTATACTTTGAGATGCTGCTAACTTTTCATTAATTTTCTCTGCCATAAGAATTTCTTTGTCCCTGAGGACTGAATTGATGTTCAAAATTCTGAGCAAATGACAGATATATCTGCCATCTCAGCTGTGCTGTGCAACCTCTTTCAACCTTTTTAAAAATGTGGGTTTGTTTTTTTGATTTGAAAAACAATTGAGACTCTGTTTGGGGTAATGAATGCATAAGTAATATACGTCAGGTGATGTATTTGAAATAGCCTCAATGATTTTAGAGTCAGTTGACTTTAAGTGAAATGAAGTCAACTTTAAACAAATTGCTTTTCAAAATAGAACATAGTGAGCTTTAACTGGATATTGGCTTTTACAGCTGAATCAGACTCCCCCTGTGATTCTGTAGAGCAGTACCTCATAGTAAACTAAACTGAGAGCTAGCTCTTGGGGAGGGCTTTCTGTTGTGTATGACGATATGCTTTCATAAGCAGGTGTCAGAATCTGTTCCCTCTATGCACTGTGTTGATGTTATGAAAAAAGTGGATGGTTCTTCAAATGTTTAACATGACACTGATCCCCTTTAACTCCTTGTATTTCTATGCTAATATAAAAGCAGCTGCATCACTTTCAACACTTCACAAGTAGCTCATAAAAAAATTCAAATAGTAGTGTTGGCATCTCTGTTATGACGAGTATTTTGACATCCACACCCCTGGGTGCCTGAAGGGACACACCTCGCTGAGCTGCCCAGGTGCTGGGTGCCCAGAGGCAGGGCAGGGGCACAGCCCTCTGACCCCGCTGGCCACTGAGGCAGAAGGTACAATGTGTACAAGCCCTCTGCAGCCTCTGAGTGCAGGTTATGACACTAGTTCTCATCACAGGAGCCAGGCTTTAGTTTACTGGTATGCAGAATCTAGTTTTAGAGCCTTTTCCAATGGAACAGTGTTGTCTGTACCTTTTGTCTCACAGATCCTGCCAACGAGGAAAGAAATTTCACCTATTCTACTCTCAGTATGTTTCTTGTCTCTGCCGTAAGTCAGAGAATGGTATGTCCATTTTTTTGTGTGTATAAAGGAATAAGGCAGATGTATGCCAAATCAACCTGAACAAATATTTTAAAACCTTTTTCCTGAGAGAAATTGCAGAGTGATTACAAAACACAGAGGATCTAAGGATGGCATTGTTCTTGTATATAGAAAAGGCTGCAGTTCTTCACTGCAACCTCCCTCCCCCCTTTCTTTCACACTAGACCATCCATTACAAAGCTCCTGCAGTCACTGATTTATGTGCTTGTGATCAAACTTTCCTGCTTCTAATACTGTGAGCATTTTATAAAAGATGGTTGAGATTTCTGGACAGACTGAGCGTGTCTGTTCCTGTGCTGTTGTGCAGCTGCGTTGTTATGTTCCTGGCCTTTCATCAGTGATTTGTCTCACTATGAGACTCTACAGAAATTAATCTCTTAGAAGAGTTCATTTATATTTTGATGATCGCCTAATCTGCATTGCTGCACTGAGCACTATGCTTGTGATAACACTCCGTGATACCAAAACTTAGGATCTGTGATACAGCCAATTTTCAAGGCCACGTGAGATGATACGAGTCCTTGTCCCAGAACAATATCCTGTCTCACCAACTAATCTCATCTGTACTTTCTCATGTGTGCATATTAGCCTGGGCAAGTTATTTTGAGCACCACCTAATAGATGGGCAAATGCCTCACATTGCACAATTGTGTGTGAATTTCTGAGGACACTGAGCTCACCTGGCAAATGTGAATTACAGTTGCAGGGAGGGTCCATACCAGGACTCAGCAAGCGATGTAACATTCTGAAGTTTCCTCCTCCTCTCTTCTTACATTTCTTTTCCAAAATAAATTTACTTCTGGATCATAACTATAGGAGGTATTAGCAATCTCTGCAGCATGTTAAAATATAGAAAGCCAACAGGGAGCAGTACCTTGAAATTAAAACAAATACGTTTCATTTATTTTCAGGTCTACCACTTGGCTTGAACCGTAGATCTTGAGGAAGAAATGTTACCTCCTTTTGATAATAGGTATGAAGAGGGAATTATTTTTCTTTCCACTTTGTTTCCTCTTTAATAACAACCTCACACATATAGGCACTGAATCATGACACTTTCAGAGTCTCCTAATAGGAATTTACAAACAGTGAGCTAAGGGAGTTACAAATGCACATTTTAGCCTCTGCCTCCCACTCCTCCCACCACAAATGCTGCTGCAGCACAGCACTAGGATAGCAAACGTACTGTCACTGTGGAGGGTGATGGCAATTGTCAGAGTGAAAGCCCCAGTCACTTACAGAGAGCACGGCAGCCTCACCCTTGTTTATAGCTCCCATACAAGTCCTCTGAAGCCACAGTCTTTCATGCAGTGCTTTCAGCCTTTCAAATGGCTGTACAGGGAGTGATGAGACAGAAAACTGTGGCACCTACACACCACACTGCTGCTGAAACAGTTGAACCCATGTAACAGTTTCTTGAGTTGGGTGCTTTTTGTCCACGTTAGAAGGCAGGCCTATGGGTCGAGAGATTCCTTTGTCACTTGCTAAATATCAGTGGAGTTGTGTTCCAGCTGAATTTGTCATTTTATAATGTCAAGGCCTCAGACTTCACTTCCTCTAAGCAGTCTCTGTTGACCATTTCAGATTTTCTCAGCCTTCAGAAAACTACCGTATTTTTGATTCACAGATATTTGAGGAAAGGCTAAATTATGTGGTGAGTTCAGCCTTCTATAGGGAAGCTGAAGACTGGGAATGCTTTTCTTAAAGTTTCTTGACAAACAGCTTCTCTGTATTAAGTAGGGTCTGTTACTGTTCTTGCATTTATTGGACTTAATTTCACATTTGCAATCTAGCTGAGTCTTTCAAAATTGAGTCAAGAATTGTATTTCTAGCAACAGGTGGTAGGATGGGTCTTTGAGCATGCCAACCTGCTGTGTTAGCAATTAAGCAAGTATTTTAGAATCTGAGACACTATGCTGCTAGAATCAAAATAACAACGTGTTTTCTCCTTCTGTAGAAATGTCTTCAGTTAACTGAACACAGAATCTAAGATAAATTTTATGTGTATAGATACATACACAATAAGCATCTGCTAAATTACCTGGCTTTTTATTTCAGTTCCAAAACAATGTTGAAACAAAGCACCATGTCTGACTTTGTATACACAGCTGCTTTTGCCCAGCCAGAGACAGACCTCTGTTTTTACCTTGAGGTCCATTCAGGCATCCATGGAAGGCTTGTGTGGCCTGGAAAAAGTGGAAGTTGATTCAAAAGTAACAAGATTTTTGTTTAAAAACTTCACTACCTTCAAGTAGAGTTGGTTGATTTATCAGCAGGACTCTTCTCTTATGTACAAAGTCTGTAAGGGAAATAAGGTGTGTATTAATATGTTCAACCTCATACCATGAAAGAGGAGGTAACAAGTGTCCAAAAGCTGTGAGAGGATTGTTGATGAATTCCTGATCTTTGGGGCTGAGCAGGACAAATGACAGGCAGCAGGACGGCTCTGGGCAAAGGTACAGAAGAGATCGATCTCATGGAGGGGACACTGATGTGGACAAAGCTTGAGAGCTGTGTCTGTGGAGCAGGGAAACATAGGAGGGGATGAAGTAAATTTTTGAAAGCAAAAGAAAAAAATTACTTAATGACTTTTGAATAGTGCTAAAAAAAGCTTAGTAGTACACTCAGATACTGAGAGAAATCAAAGACGTCCTGTTGGTAGCCTCTATTTTTTTTTAAATATTAATGATTTGAGATATTCACACCACAAACTGCAATGTTGATTGATCTGGGAAGACAAATCACAGTACAACAAGCTGCTGAAAAGATGGCGAGAGGACCGTAAACATCTCATCTAGTGGCCTCATAACATGCAAAGAGCACATCATAACTTTCAGTTACAGAGGTGCAAATAGCCTGGTGTGATTTGCTCTGGCGTTCCTGTGGAGTTAGATGCTCTCAAGGGTTTACTTTAAACATGCAGAAATGATGATTTTTTTTTCTGAGCAATGCCAAACATGACTTGCAGGAAAATAAATTGGCCTGGTTTACTGTAGGGTGTTTTTTTAATTGCTGGGAGGCACACGCTAGTATTGAGTGTGTTGCATTTAGGATGGTAAGGAAAAACAGCACCAGAAAGCCTGCAGCTGCAATACTTGCCTAGTAAATTGACCACACAAGGCATGAGGCCAAAAATATCTAGGAAGATTCAGTGCATGAAGTTGGGGAAAAAAAGAAATAGATGTTAAACTCTGATTCTGCTAGGAATATTTGCATTATGTAGTAACTGGGTGTAAACAGAATCAAATAAAAAAGCAGACATCCTAAAGATCTACCCTTTATTGACACCATCAGCAAGAACAACAGCCTCTGCCAACAAAGGGAGAAGCCATAATAGCCCCTTATTTGTTTGGTATGGAGTCATGTCCATGTATGTTCACATCCTAACCACTGGAGGAATTACAGTTGTCCACAGCTCTGTTTCATTTGCTTGGCTGAGCACTCCTGGGATTTTGGACTGTGATTTAATTATTCACTTGGCTCTGCTGTTTGTATTGTGTACCTGCTCCAGCAGATATCATCAACTCTTAATACTCCTGTGCTATGCAGAACAAATCATTTGCATTTGAGGAGGTCGCTATGGCTACTGGCTACCTAACTCCGTGCTGCATCTGTAAAAGCCAAAACTGCAGGTGCTTTGCAGAATTCAGACAAGGCTCAACTGTTCACTGTTTGAAATCATATCCACACCTTTTGTTGTGGATAACAGCATGTAGTTGTGTAGGGCTGATTAGGTACAATCTTTCTCTTCCTATTTTGGATTAATATTTAGACAGCCTCTTTCTCAGGACTGCAGGCTAACTCCAAAGCAAAAAAAAAATGTCTCTAGAGGACACTTGCATGACAGTGAGCAGATTAGTTATACCTGCAGTGGTTCAAGGTGTAGCATAAAACCTAAAAGTTTTCCATTAAAATTAATGTTGTGCTATTTGAAAATACAAATTCCTCCTGGAGTTCTCTGAAATAAATCTCGTCATTTTTGCTGCAGTTTTCAGAGTACAGAAAACCTCCTTAACTGGAACTAACATAGAAGGTGCCAGCTCAGTAGGATCTGAGCCTTTAACTTTCAGGGATTCATTCAGAAATACTAACCCTAGTACTTTGTTCTGTTCCCTACACGAATGACAAAGGCAAGGAAACAGTATTATCCCCTGTAAAGAAAATAGTGAGCCCTGAAGTGAAGCAACTCCAGAAGGAGACAGTGAGTCAGCACCAAAGTCTGGACCAAAAATCAAGTTTGCCAACTTGGAGCCCTCTCCTCAGAGATGAGAACAAATGGAGAAATCATCTCTGTGAAAGCACTGGCTGCAGCATCATTCAGAAAGAGTCTGTCTGAGGAAGTATCTTTAATACAAATAAAAGACAGCTGACAATTGCATTAATAACATAAATGTTGTTGGTGAGAGTGAAATAAACTGCCATTGTCAGAAATCCAGTGAACATTGGTAAGTGGGAGGGTTTCTGTAAAACCACTTGTACATATTTGGAGTTATCTGGCAATGCGATCGTTGTGTTTGTGCCACAGGCTGCCTGTCCCCCTTCAGAAACCACATACAAGTTCTGTTCCCTAATTCATTATGTTACAAAGCAGGCTGAGGTGGTTTATTGCCTATTGTAGAGTAATACCAGCATTTATGGATAAGGTCCACTTGCTTCATGAGTATTCAATGAGAAACTGAATGGCTGAACAATGTTTGCACATACATAATATATTAAAATGAAAAGGCTGTAAAATAGTATTAGACATAATTTCCTCAAAAAGATACACAAGCACAGAAGTGGCCAAAAAATGAAATTTGACATGCATGCTTGCTTATCAATTGGGAATTTATCACATTAAGATTGAATAAAAAAACTCAGCAATTAGAGGCCAAATCACATCTGGACAATAGTTTGGGATTATTTGCTGGAAACATTCTATTAGATTTGAATGTAAACCCTATCTTTTTGTGATCCAGCCTGTGCTGCCTTCTTCTTTGGGAAGATTTCCATTGTTGGCCCTGTTGTGAGGTGGAAATGGGCTTCGTTGTTCTCCAGCTATGACAGCTTCCAAGGGCTAGTAAAACTGGATTTCTAGACTGAGATGAGAAGTGCATAAAGTGAGGAAAAAAATGCATTGGACCTTCCATATAGATCCTGAAAGAAGTAATGGAAAATAGGACAGTATCTTTGTCCCTTTCCCTGTCAGCAGGTCATCTCTAAATTTTGTAGAACTTAGAAATAGCTTTCAAAAGTGTCTTTACTTCTGACCTTTCAATGGGTAACTGCATGAAATCCTAAGCAAATATCATCATTAGTTTGTTTATATTATCATTGGTGTTTAGTGGCTGTAAATGGAAACACCTATTTCATAGAGGTCTCCTGGTACCTTTTGACTTTTCCCTATCTTTTCACTTGAGCCCTTTCTGCTCTCCCCAAAAATGTGCAATTCCACGTGTCTTTCCCACTCAGAGACACAGGCAAAAGGGACCTACAGTCTTCCTGCACACCCACCATGACAAAGGAAGCTTGGCTGATCCAGAGAAGCAGCAGTTGAAAATGCTTTTTGATTTTAGCACTAGGAAGAAGTGATTACAAAGAGCTACCAAGCCAACTTATAATAAAAGGGCTACATGAATAGATTTTGGTTTTCCATCCATCCATCCCATCTGGAAGCTTAATATTTTTTTTTAATTTTTTTTCCCCCAGAATTTGCAAAGAACTTCCTTCTGATTGCCTCCATTGTTTCAGGGAAGAATTGTTTTTGAATGACTTCCATCAGCTTTAGTAGGATGTTGCTTATTTGCAGCCATGGTGTTGCCTTTCCAACAGCTGAGTTTAGAAGCCAACTGATTAGAACAAGTTGCATAGCAAATCCTTCCCTAACCCTTCAAAGCCATGAGATCATTATCTTAGGAATCAGATAACAATGTTAAATTATTGCAGCTAAGCCTGCCATTGTTGCTGTTTAACTAATTTGCAGGTTGTGTTGCATAACTAGTGTGTGTTTCTTAAAAGCATCTACTACCTGTACTTGTATATACTTTGCATCTGTATGTTCAGGGAGGAGGCTTGTCTATTACGTGCCTGTCAGAGATCTCTCAAATTCAGCAAGTGTGACTCAAGCTATTCCCCAAAAGCTTTTGCACATTGCCAGTTCATGAGTTTGTATGAGAAGATTCATGTTAGCATAAGAATGGTCTTCTAACTGTAGAGCCTGGCTGTGGGGGTGAAATCCTGCAGCACTGTGGTCTCTCCCTGCATGTGACAGCCACCTGACACAGCAGCCCAGGTTGATGTCACCTGGAAAGCATCCCTCTGCATCTGGACACAGCTTTGACCAAGATGGATTGCAGTTTTGACTTCAACAGAAGATAAGTATGAGAGCAGCAGTGAGGACAACACTGTACCAAGCCATACCCTGAGGAGATGTCATAGCATCATATCCCAGAATCATTTAGGTTGGAAAAGAGCTCTAAGATCATCAAGTCCAACCATTAACCCAGCTCTACCAAGTCCACCACCATGTCCCCAAGAGCCACATCCACACATCTTTTAAATACCTCCACAGTTCATGACTCAATCATGAACTATGGGTAGCCTGTTCCAGTCCTTGACAACTCTTTCTGTGAAGAGATTTTTCTCAGTATCGAACCTAAATCTCCCCTGGTGCAACTTGAGACCACTTCCTCTTGTCCTATAGCTTGTTACCTGGGAGAAGATACTGACCCCCATCTCGACACAACCTCCTTTCAAGTAGTTGCAGAAAGTGAGAAAGTCCCCCTTGAGCCTCTGGGCTGAGCCCCTCCATCTGCTCCTCATCAGACTGGTGATCCAGATGTCCACAACCTGCTGCAAACATGGGTGCAGGTCCCAGTTACTGCGTGGGTCTATTTGCCGCTGTCTTTGTAGCCTTGGTGGGAGCAGAGACATTGCCACTGAGTCTGCAGGTCAGAGGCAGAAAGGGTCAGGCTGCGTCACACTGAATTTTGGCCTACAATAGCAGCTGTTTCAACATGAAACTCCTAATACTGACTCTTAATCTCTCCTTGAAGGTTTGATACACCAATTACAATAATGCTGTTGAGAAGGCGAGACACTAAGTTTGCCTTGGCCTCCTGATTACGTGGTATTTAACGAAGTCCTACATTTTAATTTGATTTCTTCCTTGTTCACCTGCCATAAGCTCCAGCTCTGCCGATGCTCCTGCCTATCTTTGTTGCAGGTGGTGTCAGGTGTGAAAGGCCTGTGCTGACTCATCACCTCCACCCCAGCAGGAACGGGAGATCGCAGGATGGCGTGCAACCCTTCCCGGGAAAGGCAGACCGCATTAAACAGTCCCTAAATCACGCAGCGCGTTTTGAGTTGGGTGTTTTTGCGGCCACCTCGTACCGGCGTCCCTGTGCACCGCACCTCGGCGCCGGGGGTCGGTGTGTTTGGGGCGATGGCAGCGGGGCCCGAGCGGCCGAGCAGGGCCGGGCCGGTGCGGGCAGGGTCGGCCCAGACTGGGCAGTGCCGGTGCGGGCAGGGCCGGGCAGTGCCGGATCGGTGCGGGCAGGGCAGGGCAGGGCAGGGTCGGGTCGGTGCGGTCCGATCCGGTCCCCCCGCGCCGCTCCCGCCGCCGCCGCC
>WBMV01002014.1:0-242042 GCA_013396655.1 Campylorhamphus procurvoides | reverse complement strand
CGGGGGCGGTGGCGGGGCCGGCCCGACCCCCCCGCGGGCGGCGGCGCGGGAAGATGGCGGCGCTGCACTGCAGCAGCGAGGAGGAGGAGCGGGAGGTGCCGCCACCACCGCCGTGCCGCGGCCGGCCCTGCCCTGCCCTGTTCTCCTGCCCTCCTTGCACTCTCTGCCCTGTTCCCCTGCCCTCCTTGCACTGCTTGCCCTGCCGTCCCTGCACTCTCTGCCCTCCCCGCTCTCCCCTGCCCCGACCGGGCCCCCTCTGTGTGGGGCGCGGGCTGCGGGTCCCCCCACACGCCCGGAGCGCCAAGGTGGAGCCGGCACGGCTGGGTGCCCTTCTCCCCCACCTGCTCGTCCCCCAGAAAGGTGTGGGAGGGAGGCGTGAGTCACCTCCTGGACTCCGTCGTTCCCTGGTTGCCGTCCCATGGGCTTCTGTGGTTCTCTGGCGTTAATTGGCCCTTCAGCCGAGGGGTCTCGGGGGCTGGGCGGGGGTGAGGTGGGTGACAGCCCTTGGGCTGGAGCTCGGGGTCCCCCCCGGGCATGGGATGCTCGCCTGGGGCTCGGGCGCCCTTCCCGGGGGATCCCGGCACATCCCGAGGGATCCCGGCACATCCCGGCAATCCCGACACCCGGGCGGTGGGAGCAGACGGCTCCGCACCATCTCCCCATCCCCGCCAGCGCTGCCAGCCGCGGGCTCTGCCTTTGGGCACGGTCCTGCCAACATAGAGCAGGGTGTATCATACCGAGCAGCTGCTCAGACATTTAAAGCTTCCAGTTATAAGGCTCGTTTGGGTTTTAGCAGCTGCTTGCAACCGTTTGTTGTCTAAATGCAATAGAAGAAAATCCCTGTGTTGGGTGCGCAGCTGAAGTAAAGAATGAGGTTTTATGATTGAGTCCGTGCTTCGGGATAGACCACAGAGGGATGGGCATTTCTGCTGGGTCCTTGTAGCCCCAGCGTTACAGAGGGACGGGTGTGCAGGTACTGACACTGTAAAGGTGCTTGGGAGAAAGAGACTTGGATTTTGCATCCAAATCATTCAGGAGGGAGTTCGTGTTCAGAGACCTCTGCAATGGTGTCTGCCTTAGTGATAGCCAGAATTTTCAGTGACATCCTCTGCCTGGAAACATTAACTGAAATGGACACTGATGTTTCTGCAGAAGCTTTCCTTCTTGTTCTGTCATTCCATATGAATGTTTGAGGCTTAGCATTTATCCCTTTTCTTCATGTTTGATGGCGGAGTAGGTTTTAATATCTGGTGGTCCTGTGATCAAGCATTTGTCAGTCTTCATACTCCAAGGCTGATATTTTGAACATGCCACTTGTTTCTATAAGACTAAAATATTTTGTAATAGAAATTGAACGTTTGCATGTTCTGCACTTGGACTGTCTTTGTATGCTTAAGGGTGAATTTTTGATGTTTGAATTAGATTTTCTGTAGAGCTCTTTTCTGCAATGAAACGTTTTTCCTGCCATTTTAACAAATGCTTTCTGGAAAGCAGCAAAGAACCTGTGCTTTGCCTTCCATGGGGAGTAGTATAAGGAAGAGGAAAAGCAGGAACAAAACAAATTCTTTCTATATTACACATGAAGAATTCCTTTCTAAAATTACACGTAGATTGATATTAATTTATGGAGCCTTAAAGGAAATATTTCTTACTAATGTTCTGGTGATGCCATGCTTGCTTAGCATGTAGCTTCTAACATTCATGTGAATCATACTCACAGGGGTTTAGAAAATCCACTGGCCAAGAGCTGTCATCATATTCTGCAGTAGCTATTTTTGCATTTAATCTCTTTTCAGTAATTGTCTCATTTCAGTAGTTAAATGCAACAGACAGTAACAATCCTTGTGAATTTGTGTGAATGATCCTGGTTTATAAATCAGGATTTCTTGTTGTTAGCACACTGATGTTACCAGGATTCTATCATGCCTGTTCTGCTTGCTGCTCTAGCATTATTTTTCTAAGCAAGACTCCTTTAGGAGCTGACTGAAATGAAGTTGTTGAGACATTGATATCACACAAGAAGGTTAGTTGGCAAAAAGGATATTGCTTGACAGCCCTTTTTTTTTTTTTTAGACTGGGTAATGTAGTGCTTTATAGGTTCTTGTTTTTCTTTGTTTGTTTTTAGTGGAAGGATCCAAATATTTGTTTATTCACTGGTTAATTTCCTAGTAGATTTTTCGAGAAATTACTTTTTAGTGTGGGAAGGGGAGTGAAGCCTTTCCTTTGTTTCCAGTACAGACTTTCAGTTCCTCTTTCTCTTGATCCTGTTCCCAAATTCCCCTGAGGGATGTTTGCATTTGTTACAGGGTCCCTTTTGCAGTTCCATTTAAGATGCTGCTATGTGGGTTTGTGGGGCAAGGCACGTGCTGTGGGCCCTGCTGCTCCATCAGGATCCTTGGCAATCAAATGGACAAATGAAAGAATTAAAAAAGAAGCTTCTCCCTTGCTCCCTCGTTTGTCTTTTGTTCGGTTAACGAGCAACAGACTGTTTTGAAACTCAAATGATCTCAAATGCCTTTTCTGTGGAAAAAAACATGATCAGCTGCTGTGCTTCTTCATAAAACACATATGAAAACCTGAGGAAGCTGACAAGATCTTCGTGGTTTTAGATTTATTTTTTTTTCTCCATGAGCTGTTTGTGTGACAGACACAAGCCATCTCCCCTATCCAGTTTTAATTGATCAATGTGGAATTATATGACAAACCCACAAGAAACTTAGGTCTCCTTTGGCTTTTCATGATTTGCTCCTTGCATGTGTTTTAATAAACTGTGAAGGATAATAAACAGTTTGGTTTATAAATTGTATGAAGAAGAGGTATGACAATTCTTTTAATTGGTAGTCCTTTTCCAGTACAAAGCTCAGCAAAATAGCTGAAGAGGGTAGTAACTTCATCTAATTGCTTGACAAACTGACAGCTGTTTTTCTGAGCAGAATAATTATTTTCAGTGACTCAGTAAAATAATTGACACAAGCTGTTGGGTGTGGAGACCTGGTCAAGAAATTAGTAGATAGGGTCACAGGATCTGTCAAGGAGGTCTGGTCTGACCCTGTGCCCAAAGCAGGGCCAGCTCTGGGGTCAGACCAGGCTGCTCAGGGCTTTCTGCAGTTGAATCTTGAAAATGGAGCTCTAAGGACAGAGCCTGTGCCACCTCCATAGCAACCTCCTCCATCCATGGCTTGATTGGTTCATCTCTGCATTGAAATGTCTCCAAGCTGTTATTTGTCTCTTTTTAAGGCAGTGTCTCTGGGCTTAATTGACATCCTTAATCTTGAATGAATGTCATTTTTGATGTGTGTCAACATATGCAATAACTGGAAGTTGAAAAAATGGTATTTGGGTTTAATAAATAAAAAATATTTGTCAAATGTCCATATATGCATGTATGCATACACATGATGCATTAAAACCCACCTGATGTATCCTGTCTGCAAATATACTAAACCCCCAATATATTTGCATATTTAATGTATTACATTAAAATCACAATATACATACATCTGTATGCTATATTTGTGCATAGACTGTATTGAACCAGCAGTCACTTACATAGCTCCTTATATCCAGGCAATGAAGAGATGAAGTTCTAGACTGCTACTGATAAAACTATAATTGGGTTTATGTATGGTAATAGGTTCATTGCAGTTGTTAGGTGAGCTGTCTGGAGTGGTTTTAACACGTAAGTCTAGAGCTGTATGTTATTGGATTTAAATTCTGGGGATTTTGAAAAAAATCCTGTGGTGTAAGAAGATTAAAAGTAAAGCAAATTGAAAAAATACCGAATGACGACTTTCTGTAAGCTTGACTAACTTACGATGTGCTCTTGTGATGAGAGTTCACAGCAGTTACTGCCAGGCTGAGGGTTGCCAGGAGCAGTGTTGATAGCAAGCTTGAGCCTGCAATGATTTGGACACAAGGGACTCCTCTTTAAGAGAAGCTGAACTTTCACACTGACCTGTTTTTTTTTAAAAACTGAATGCACTCAGACTGATGAACCCTCATTCTCACAGCCTGGTCTGGAATCTGCCCTCCTTCCCTGACTCTGCTTCAACCTACACTTAGAGTTTTGAAAACTTCTGTCCTGTTTGGTTATACCAAACCAGCTGATAATATTAGCCAGTAGTGTGTGTGTGTGATTTTGAGTCTTGAGTCCTAAATGAGTCACTTTTCTTCCCTTGATTGTAACGTGGCATTGGTTCCGAAACCTGGGTATTCATCTTCTGTTTTTATTTATTTGGATTAAAAAAAACATTTAAAGAGCTACCTCTATTAAATCATGTTGTGCTCTGCTGTAGATTCCAAAAGCTCTGCAAGTGCCTCCAGTCACCAAAAATATCTATCTTTCCTTGTGAGAATTTATTCATATAACAAATGGGAAATAAAATGGATGGGGATAGTGGCTTCTGTTCAAGGAGATCAATTTGAATGAAAGCCAGTTAGTATGTGTGTATATGTATGAATGCCACATCTCAAGCTCCTTGCTATATGGAGGATACAGGGTTGTTATGATACACTTATGCACTTTTTAGCAGAAAATGGTTCAAGTAATTACAAAGCAGAAATTTCATATGATGGAAACCAGGGTAAGGGGCACTACGCTCCACAGGGTGTAATCAGTGCCAGTATCTTGGAGTGGCTCACAAAGTGTGCTTTCCAGATGGCAAGCAGATCTTGGGATATGAAAGTAAGCATATTAAAATAAGTGATGGTTTTTAGAAGGGTGTAAAACCTCACACCAACTACTGACAGTAAGGACACCACTGTTCCACAGTTGCGTGGTGCAGGTTTCTGGCCCTGCCTCAATTAACAGAAACAGATGAGAGCCGTAGGCACTGGGTGTTGCTGGTTTCTTTACTGTAGCTCCCAGTGTAGGAACTTTGTGGGTGCTGTGACTTCTTCAGCTGGAAGGCAGGACTCACACCTTGGTGTGTTTTCTTGATGATCCTCCCTGCAAGTTCAGGAGAACTTGAATCTCTCTTGACTGAATACTAAAGGGTAAGTATAGATTGCAGTGATCTACAAGGCTTTCCAAAAAAAACAAACCTTCTGGTCAACTGATGGTGTTCCATGGACTGTGGGACAGCCAAGCTTTAGACAGAGGAGCACATCAGCCAGGGTGCTTTTGGTTTTGCAGTCCAGCTGCTCTTCCCAGGCAGTAGTGAACCACTGCTGTTGGCCTGACAACTGACCGCCTCCTGCTTCCTCCAGTGGCCACTGCTCTCTAAGTGCTCTTTGACGCCTCTCTAGGCTGATTTTACAATCCTCTGCCATGTTGAAAGAAAGGAGGTGTGTATTTTTTGGTAGGTATCAGGTTCCGGCGAATGCTTCAGAAACCTGAATTGGAAAATGGCCACAAGCAGTTGAGCTGGCCCAGCTAAAAGAGCAGGCAGCTTGTTTGGGGAAGAGGGCCAACTTCTGAAACCACATTTGCTGAGGTTTGTATGATTGCATTTAATTAAGGTTAGTCCTTTTGCCTTCCTCCAGTGATTTGCACCAGGGCAGGAGCAGTCTTTTCACATCTCACCTCTCTTGAGTGCGTGATTGTTAAAAGTTCTCTCAAGTCACTGCAAAAGGTAGAAATCTCCAAGGAACTGCATTCAGGGATGGATGACTCCATTCAGTTCCCACTGACCCATTTTGAGCTAATCCAGTTAGGAATTCCTTGTTCCTCCATTTCTGGTCTATTCCCCAAAGCAGAGCTTATCTATTCAAGCACAGCAGATGACATATGACAGGAGTGGGGGAAAACTGGTTGTACCTGTTAGTAAAAGCATTTAAAAACAGTTTCTTTTTAGGGCAGGCTACCAAAGTGATCCAGTATGACATATATGAAATTTCTGTTTGGAATTGCAATTGGTAAGAGAAAGCACATGTCTAATAGGAGTGCCAGAGGGGGATGGGATGAGCAAATCCTTATACTTTTGGGTAGCTTTGTTATTATGGGACTTCAGAGGGTTTTGAAACTCTGAAACAGGAGTTTATGCATGCGCAGCTCATATTTAGGTGATACAGTTATTTGATGCTAATGGAGTTGAAGTGTACCATTAACTTTTTTTTCTTGGGGTAACAGTGAAAATTGCCACCTCATCCACCTCCAAAAGTTAACAAACAAATTAAAAAAATGGAGATGCAGAAGGATTTTGGAGTTGTTTCCAATTTCCTTTTCATGATACCTCATCATCTTTGTACCTCCAGCAAACCTTCTCGTACCTTACCAGCACAGTTTTAAAAGAGAAATTTCTCATTCTGAAGATTTGACCCTGTAAAATTTATTTTTCTCCAAATTATTTTTTCTGGAAAGGGTTCATTTTTTTCCCTCAGCTGTTTTGTCAGTCGCCGTGATAAGAGTTTTGTGACTAACAACTAACTTGTGCTTCTTTCTGTGTTTAGTTATGTAAATTTATTTGTAGCTGCAGTTTTGGATCTGAAATATGGAGTACTGAATTGATACAATAGTTTTATTGCATTCTGTTTTCTCATCATTCAAATGGTAACTACATTTGTTCTCTATGTCTTACCTGAAAACTTTCTGAAGTATTATTGTTAAAAGTATGATTCTGTTGTAGTTATTTTTCAAAGCTTCTCATAAAATAAGTCATTGCTTCTAGGTTTTTTTTCTTGGAAAAAACCTCTTATTTAGTTTACATCTGGTATAATAGGTACATATTTGTTTATGTAAACAGTGGAAACCACAATGTTATATAGGGGAAGGTAAACCAAGGTAGGGAAGAAAATGCAATGCAGCAAAAAGCAGTGGCTTTAAAAGAGCATTCATTATTTTGTATTTCTCTATGGGTGTTATAAATTTAAATATACTAAAGGTTGATTGATTGTAATTTAATTGTTGAGTACTTCCAGTATAGAAAAGGGAGGGCTTTGTGCATCCATAGCATTAGTGAGCATCTAGACCCATTGCATGTGTTAAGCTATTGCATTGTTTTGAAACTCGTTTGGTATTTTTTGCATCTGTGCTATGTGTGCCTTGTCTGTCCTGTGCCCAGTTCTCTTAACTATGAAGTGGAATAAAATTGTTTTTAATGACACATCTTTCAGCATTATAATTTCACTGCTGTTTCCTTTTGCCAATTCAGTTTCATTAAGTCTTAAAAGGATAATATTAATCTGAAGTTGCTTAAGAACAACCTTTTTAAACTGAGAATTTTGGACCACCAAATTGTATTTTTTTCAGTGTGCCTTAGCTCCTAGAACTTCATTGTGGGCAATTTGCAGATGAGAATTTGTCTACAATCCCAGCATCCAGCAGGATATGATTTATCATGAGGATGTCAGCTTTACTTCATTAAAAAAAAAACAAACAGCCCTCCCTCCCCTACTCCCCCCCCCAAAAAAAATACAACTTATTGTTTCAGTGTTATGTAGGAGGGTAAAATGAGGAGTTGGAAAGCCTAAAAAGTCAAAGACCAAGTAAGAGGCTGAGAAACACAAACAAGTGAGTGAGGGAGTTGTAAAGGCTCCTGAGGAGACCTGAACACTGGCAGCTTCTTTCACTTCTGCTTAGATTCATTTCTACTTTGGCATAGCCTTTCATTCTCACAGTGGTAATATAAGTTGTCAGGATTTTTTTCCTTTTTCCTGCCAGCCACCTGAAAAGCCAGTTTCTCCTTTTCCATATGTTCTGCATAATTGCGATGGCATCTCTGAGCTGTGGAGGTGAAGATCCTCACTTTTCCCTGGGAGCCTCCTCTTGGAATCCAGGATGAAGTGATATCTCTGACAAAAATCAGTATTTGCCTTCTTGGGCCACCAAGTGGTTTTTTGGTGAAAGGCTGAGGTGAGGGGTGAATGCTGGTCCTGCTATGGCATCGGGGAGGGAAGATTGGCGTGTCTCCTGACACTGAGCCACTGGCTCCATTACATCCCTCTGCTGGTATGGGGTGACATTCCTTTGAGTAGAGGAGCTGGTGCCTTTCTGAAGGTGTTTGCAGGAAAATCCAGTGGACAACAGCCTTGGAGAGAAAATGCAATTGCTGATGAACAGCAGGGTGAAATTACATCAGACGATTTTACTTTGAAAACAGTCTAAACCGTATGTCTGAGAACATATTTAAATGAGACCTAGGCTTTGTCAAACACCTTTAGATTAATTCATGCTAAACTACTAAGTTCCTGTTTAACAAAACTGCAGTGGGCAACAGCAAAAATACTGAAGGTCGAGACTCATGCTCTGGAAATGGAGGCTGACATGGGTTGCTTGGCTGGTCTGAAGCATCCCCTTTCGTTTGAGTGGGGCTTTGCATTCTTGAATAGTGCATGCATAAATGTTTGTAATGTGTTTTAAGGAAATTGTATCTCTTAGCGGATAAGAGGAAGAAAGCTTTAATTAATCTGTCACTTGAAAGAAAACTTCGAATTAACAAAAGGCTGTTATGTACTCCTTTTATGAGCAGAGAGAGACAATGTGACTTGCACAGTGTTGGTGAATTGTGAGGCTCAGCAGCAGTGGGTGCAAGCCTTAAGTTTTCTGTTGATGCTGTAAAGCTGGTGTTTGACATTGAGGCTGGTAGCCAAGTGGCTGCCTCCTTTTAAAGAGGGGTCTTGGAGCCTGGAGCCCCTGTTGAAGAGGGGCTGTGGGAGGGATTAAGTGTTGGATAAAGATGGGGTGCCCACCTTGTGCTCAGCAGGGCTTCCCCCTGCTCTGGGCTCCTCTCCTGCCCAGACTTTCTGTCCCTCTTCACCATCTGCAGCTGAACAGTGGGACTTTACTGCACACTGGGACATGGATTTGGGGTTACTTTGTTGTGTGCTAGGTGTGGTTTTGAGGAGCTTGAGCCTACCCTCATTTGGATTGGCATAGGAAAGAGAGAGCTGGGACAGGAATTAGTATCCCTTATGGATAGAGGCAATTTTTTTAAAAAAAAGAAAAAAAAGAAAGGTTTTTAATTCCAGCTCTAAAGGTAAAACCAGATGAGAAAAACAATCTAATTTATCAGTCTTAGGCTGAAAAGGGCCTTATTTGCCTTCACGAAGAGGAAATACCAGGCAAGGAAGGGCATGCCAAGTACCCCATCCAGAAACGTTGTAGATAGGAAACTGGGGACGTGTTTTTGGCAGTACAGGCTTGGGGCAAGCAGAGAAGGGAAACAGATTTTTTTGCCTCTAGATGCGAAGGCACAGAACTAATTTCCCAAAGAGACAAATACAAGATGTTGGACTTCATCATTGGAAACAGGAGAGATGTATTAATAACCTGTGATGTGCAAGAAGTTAGATATCTCTGTTCAAATCATGAGATTTAAGTTCTGTGCCTTAACCACACACCCTGGGGGCAATATAGTGGTGTCTGGTCAAACCATGCTTTGTAGACAGTAAGACTGTTCGCAAATACAGCAGAAGTTATTTGCTTGTTGATTTTAGGATATGCATTTTGGTGTTATCAGAACATAGTTAAGCCTTAAATTTGATGTATTTTATTTTTTAAACCTGTTGCTAGCAAGTGTTTTCTGTAACAAACTTCTGGATATGGTTTAGGATTTCACAGACCAAAATGCAGTAGTGTTGAACAACTCTTCAAGAAAAGTTGGAAAATGCCTTCGTGTTAAGTTGCCATAAAAAGTGAGTGATAATTTCTCTGAACCCTTTGAAAGGTTTTGTTTCAGCAGGACTGATAAACTAAAGACCTGGGTAGTGCTGATCAAGTTTGCATTGTTTCTGCTTATGGCTGTCTTTGCTCCATGCATTCAACCCTGCCCTGTGGCTCTCCAAAACAGAAATTTTAAAGAAAGAAACAGTTTTTAAGAAATGGGCTCAAGTTGAATATGGCCTTAACAGATAAGGAGTAGTTAATGCACTTTCAGGTCTTCTGATTTTTAAATGACTGAGTCTGCAGACAGAAAAAAAAAAAGCCATGTGAGGATGATCACTAAATAATGTATCTTAGGAGCAATGGCTCCCGTGTTTCTGTAACAGCTGAGGCTGGTGTAAAAGGCCACGTGAGTCTTTGGGGAATACTGTGTTTAAGCTGGAGTGCAGACTTTGTTTATGTCCATTACTTAATGCTTACGGAGAATAATTTGGGTAAGGCAAATATTTAAAATTTGAACAGTTGGGCACATGAGAAATCTGCGTGTTAAATTTTGGTACAATACCCTTGCCTTGGTAGCCAGCAGCTTTCCCTGGAATTAGGCTCCCGGTAAGGTATGAGCCTGTCCAGGGAGAAGAAAGAAAACTGAAGTAATTGTGGGTGTTTGCACCACTTCATCAGAGTGTCATTTGTTTTGTTCGTATTCTGCTTGTCCAGAGTCTTAAGAATTCAAACAAATCTTTACTTTTCCCTTTACAGAAGTGTGGGTGGGTTCTCCCTCCCCTTGCCAAGCTCTGCTGTTCTGGTGCTGTTCTCCTTCGTGTCTGGCTGATGGGTTGCCAGGAGCCATCCCTCCAGGTCGTGAGGGGCTTGTGGGTGTCTTCTACACCAGTGAAAAATCCTGCTCTTATTTACTATGCAGTCAGTAAACCATCTTGTAATTCTTGTGAGGTTTGTTTCTGGGTCAGTGCTGTCTGTCAGGTTTTTTTTGGTGTTCAGCTTCTTTTGTCTTGGTCTAACAGTTTTAATTCTTGTTTCAGGAGAAACAATGCAATATAAGGTTCATTTAGGGAAAAAAAATGAACAAAACCCATCAGCAAATCCCTTTAGATACACCACTCCCGCCCTCAGTTTGCCCTCCAGCCATCTTACTTTGAGAAATACATGGTGTCACTGGCTTCCTAGTTCAAAGACTGCTTTTACTGGTGTCAGCAGCCAATTTACTGGTCTGTCTGAAGGTGATCTGCAAGGGAAGGAAAACGGGAAGACCTTATTTGCTGCTCTGTGACATGTGTTACAAGAACCAGACAATGGTTTTCCTAAGTTGATGGGAAGAGGCAATGAACAATACTGAGTGTTATTGGAAAACTAGTGGTTCTCTTGTAAGAATCTAGGGAAAAAGTAGAGAGAAAGCCTTAAAACTACGAATTAATCTTTAGGTGGTTTAGTCTTTCCTAATCAAAAAGCCTGTAGATCTTGGTAATGTGTACCCTGCAGTTTCATCCTTCTCCTGCTTTGTTTCAACGAAAGCATGACATAGGATAGCAAGTTTTCTTCCTACACCAGGTGGTACAGAAGTCCAGAACTCAGTGATCTTTTTTGAGTCGAAGTGTTCAGAAAAGAAAGAAGGAAGGAGTATGTTTAGCTGTTCCCATGACTTCAACTGCATGTCATAAAAAGCACATAAAATTCCTTTGGGAAGTGCCTCAGTGTTTTCAGTCCTGTACAGTGAAATCACTGATGCCATCTAAATTGGTATGGTGTCAAGAACATGGAGAGCTTTCATTTTTGTGTGGCATGTCTCCCTTGTCATTCTGCTTGTGTTCTGGCAGGAGAAAATGCGTCTGGGACAGGAGAGGCACGCAGTGGGTTGGTCTGCCTGCCCTGTTGGGATGTGACTCCTTTAGCCCATAGGAGATGCTTTGCTATGTATGAATTTTACCTTTTCCTTCAGGAAACTGGGCAGGTTGAAGCTTTCTGGAGAACTTCCTTTAAAATAATATTTATTGTTTCTACGTTACTTTGGAGACTTTATTTAAATTGTAGGTGGGGTGGGGGTGGATGTCACTAATTGCATGCTGGGTATCCTGACTACACCCTAGGTCTTTCAGAGAGGGTTTATCTCTAGTATGAGTATCAAGACCAGAACATGAAAAGAACGTAGAAGTGAAATAGGAGTTAAACTAAAATTTTGTATGTCTTTTTGAATGTAATCGTAGAAATCTGTGCTACTGGTTTGTTTTAATCTGCCTAGGAACTTTCTCTCCCCTCTGTTTTTCTTTTCTCAGACCTCAAATGATACTTAGTTTCTTAATTAAAAAAAAAAAAGCCTTGAACTTCTGGTGGTATTTTGGGTGGATTTTTTTGGTGTGTTTTCTTTTTATCTGTGTGTATGTTCTAGTTTTGTTTTTATTTTTACAGAACCCTTGGTAGCTCCCTCTGACATACTTTAAAAGTATTCCTGAAACTTCCTATACTGATTCTCTGATTTTTGTCACATCATGTGTATTGTATTAAAAAGTGGTTTTGGTGCCCAGAATAGTGACTGTTGTTGGTCTTTTTGCTATTAACCAGGTTTATGTACAATATGTGGTGTTATTTATGTTCAGTGCCTAGGTTTAGTTTAAGCATGCAAGCTAGATTCTCTTTTACGTGACAATAATGGGCAAGTGGCTTGTAAAGCAACAGTTGACAAGTTAATTGCATGAGTTCCATATAGCTGTAAAAGACCTCCACCAAAACAGCCAAGAAATAGAAAGGATATAATGGCTTTGTTTTCAAAAGCAGCACACTGGTTATGAATTTGTGTTTGCAGAACAAAGTCAATAATGCAGTTCTACAGCTTGCATTGTTTTGATTAGGTGTTCAGAAATGCTTATCATAATTGCTGGATCACTGGCACTCACAACAGGCAGCTGGGATTTTTTGAGAGAGTGCTGACTTAGAGCATAGCACAGGAGTGTTGGAAAAATGAGATCTTGTTTAGACATAGCTAAAAATGCAGTGCTAATGAAGGAATAGGAGTGCTTCATCTCAGTGTCTCCTGAATCTTCAGTAAATTTTTAGTTTTGTAGTTGTTTCCTTGCTAAAGCAAGGCATATTGTGACTTTTGTGAAGAGACGTTTGTTATACTGGTTTATTTCTTTTTGATAAAAATATATGCTTTTATGTAATGGTGGTAGTTACTGATTTTTTGGTTTGTTTTTCTCTAGGTGAGTTGTTAGATCCATGTACGTAAGTCCTTAAAACCTTCCCTGCACTGATACATTTAGTAGCTGGAGTTACCTGCAGAACTAATTCTGAGGTAGAAAATTAGTTTGGTTGCCTGAAACTGCTTGAAATATGTAGCCTAGTTGTACTTGAAGATAAACATACAGCAAATATTTTATTAATGCTGGGTTAGCAGGCACTCCTGTGTCTCAGGGTGGATTTCTCTCTCTTTCCAGTTCTTAATGATGGAAGAAGAGGAGAAAGGTGCATTAAAATTACATGCTTTGCTTGCAGTAATTATCCCTGGGTAAGGTGATGCTCAGTATGTGCCTGTGTTGGCTCTGATTCTGGAAAGTCTTACAGACTTGTGCGGGGTCCTGTGTTTGGTGTGTCCCCCACACCATCACATCAGTGCTGCCACCCCAGCTTCTTGGTTTCTGCTGCCTTCCTTCAGTCCTCGTCCTGGAAGCTGCAGTGCCAGCCGTGGGTTTCAGCTACATGCCATGGGTGTCTTGCAGAAGCACCTCTCCTGAGCCCTTGGCAGGGATGGTGTTTGCCATCCTGCTTTAATTTTTGGTTTGCAATAGCGTGTGGGTGTACTTGACTCGAGTTGTTGTTTTCCTTTCTCCCTGTGCGAGCACATACAGTTCCCACACAGATAATTTTTCTGAGGTGTCAGAAGGAAACAATTTTCTCTCAATGAGGCTTTGCACTTAAGAGGTTCTTCTGGAGTGGGGGTGAGCAAGTGTCTGCTGGTGCCCTGCTGCTGGGGAAGTCATGCCGGGCCAAAAAGTAGGCTCTGGCAAGGCACTGCAGTTCCCCTGTCAGCCACATCTTGTCAGCTTTGCACATCCCATTCCTTTAGGAGGTGAGGCACTCCCTATAGCTTTGAACAGTTACTATGGCTTTGAGGGAGACCTCCCCTTCTCCCCCACGACAGATACCAGTTCTGAATGAGTTCACACTTTGGGGCAGTGGCAGTCAGTCTGCCAGCAGGTCTGATAGATCTGTGGACTATTTCTAGTAACTTTGCCAAAGTAAAGAGAAAGGACTTCCATAAGCCTAGCCTTTGTGGGCTAGGATGTGCACTTTGTACATCTATTTTTAGAGTGTCTTGGGAGGTGGAAGCAGTCAGGCTGAGCCTTGTCTGGCTATGTGGCATGTGCCGCAATTAGTTGATAAATCCTGGTGAAAAGGCCTGATAAACCTTCAAGGGGGAGGTGACACACTGAACACGAAAGTTGGAGTAGGTTGGTATTGTGGTACAGTGTGGGTTGGTGCTGTGCAGTTTCAAGAAACTGGTGTGGCCTCACCTCTAGTCCCGTGTGCAGTTGGTCACCACAATATAAGAAGGCTGTAAAGTATTAGAGAGTGTCCATAGGGCTGCAGAGATGGTGAAGGGTCTAGAGGGGAAGCCGTGTGAGGAGCAGCTGAGGGCACTTGGTCTGTTCAGCTTGAAGAAGAGGAGACTGAGGGGAGACCTCATTGCAGTAATAACTTCCTTGTGAGGGAAGAGGAAGGACAGGCACTGATCTCTGCTCTTTGGTGACCAGTGACAGGACATGAGGGGAATGGCCTGAAGTTGTGTCAGGGGAGGTTTAGGTTGGGCATTGGAAAGAGGTTCTTTACCCACGGGGTGAGCAGGCTCCCCAGGGAAGTGGTCACAGCACCAAGCCTGAAGCCAAAAAGCATTTGGACAATGCTCTCAGGCACATGGTGTGACTCTTGGGGCTGTTCTGTGCAGGGCCAGGAGCTGGACTCACTGATCCTTGTGGGTCCCTTCCAACTTGGGTTGTTCTATGACTCTGAAATTGGTGTTCCTTTTTATTAAAGCTGGTGGCTTTATGCTGTGCCTACATTGACATTTATGTTCAAACACAAGCATGTGCGAGGAGAAGGTGCTAATGGGCTGATGCACTGGGCTCCATGCTGTGATGCAGGGTGGCCTTGGAGCATCTTCCACGGTGAAACCCAACCAGATCACGTTCTCCAGGAACATGCCTGAAACATGCTGGCCCCTCCCAGACACCACTGGCACACAGCTGGACTGGTTGTGAGTGGAAGTGAAGCTCATTGAGGACTGGCGTAAACAGCCATTCTGCTCTGCAGGTCTTCTCCATGTCCAGTGAAGCTGTAGTTGCAGAGGTGGTGGGAGGGTACAATGTCTTACAGCTTGTTGGGATGCTGTCTAAGGTAGTGTAGCTGCCGAACCTGTAGTCAGAAATATTACAGTGAACGCTAAAAAGAAAAAAGTGAGTATCGAACTCCTTTGGACATTTTTTTGTGACTGGTTGGTGTAATGTAGGGAGCTACTGCCTCTCCTGTGTCCCAGTGTCACCTGTGTAGTAAAAGGCACTCAGGCTGCCGTGTCCATGGCCAGAAGCTGTAGTTTCATACCACTGTTCTTCTCTTTAAGGCTCCAAATGAAGGGTATGGGGGATACAGGGTCTTGAATAATCTTTGCAGAGGGAAGAGTTCAGCTTGAAGATAATGGTTTTTTGAGCACCCCTCCTCTTTTTATAGGGGAAAAAAATGGCAGGCAGCCATTTGGGGAAGACTGATTAAAGCAGTCTGTATCTCTTACAAAGCACTTGGTTACTCCTTCATGTAATCTCTGAGCACATTCCTCTGAGGACATGATCACATCCGCTGTGGAAATGTGCTGAGTGGCATGTGGCTGTGACCCAGGCTCCCAAAGCTTCCCTTCCGAGCCTCAAGGGCTTTGATGATGTTTGTCCCTTAAAGGAGCCATGCAAGAGCAAGGGACAGTTTCCTGCTTTGGAATAGCTGCTGCATTCTCTTCTGGCTGGAAGGTGGGTGTTCTCAGAACATGTTGATGTGATTTGTGTTATGATTCGATGTAGGCTGAAAGTGGCAAAAATACAGAGGGTAGCTCAAGTTTTCTGGTGTGGCTCTGTCAAAATAAAAGGGCTAATGACATAGAGTGCAAATATAAAGCCCATTTTAGGTGAAATCCAGCAGTCTGAAATGGCACTTCAGGCTATTGGGGTAGCAGACTGTGTGTGCTTGTCTGTTGATGGATATGCATATTAAAGATAACTAATGATGATTATGGCTAGTTGTAGAGCCATTATGGCCTATCTGAAGAGAGTCACATGGACAGGGCTCATTAGCACCCCTGAGTTTGTATTTGTTTTCTTAAGTAGAAAATGTAAGCTTGGGATTATGTTACGCCCCTTCCCCTTTAATAAATAGTGAGTTAAATACATCCTGCTTATGTTATCCTGAGGTTTATCTCTGAGTAATAAAATCAAAGGTGGAGTGTAGCAGCTCAGATAATACTGAGGTCAGACTTTATTTGACGTTAGTTTGTGTCTGCACAAGCAAATATAATATCACCTCCCCGATATCAGGCAAAATCACAGAAGTGACTGTGTATGTGTAGGGGTGAACACCCCAGCTCTCACTGGGAAACCCAGCAAAAGCATCTTGAGAAAATGAAAGTTACACAATTGGAAAAATAAATAAAACCCTATTTTTTTTTTTAATATATAGATCAATAAAGGTTTTCAGAAGTGTGTCTGTATTTTTGTGCTCTTCTGCTTAAAGTTGTGATGCTGGTAAATTACTATCCAGTTTTATGCTCTTACATCTTCATTGAGCGTCTCAATTCCTTTTCAGTTTTCATGTTTTGCTTCTTCCTTGGAACAACGCAATTAGGTTTAGCAGCAGAGTTCAGATGTTATGCTTGAATTGAGGTAGTTCTTAATAATTTTATGTATGAAGTGCCCATTTATAATTAATTTACGGTCAGATGCTCAGGTGACTTGCAAAAAAGCTGATGCTAATACTCTAACATCATGTATTTTTCAGAATTTTTACTAGACTAATTAAAATGCTGCTTATCTGTTCTTATGTTTTTCTTAAACTAACAATCTGTTAAGAGTTTCCAGCTGTCAACTAATTATTTCTTTTAAGATCTGCTAATTAAAATAAGAATTAAGAAGGAATATAGGAAGAAGCTATCATAATTTTTGTCATTTCAAAAGCTTTTAATGAGGAACTTGCTAATGCTGCATTATACAAGTGTTTTGTAGCATTGCATAAAAATTTCACAGTAAAAGGTGTTGAAAGGAGAGATTTGGACAAAATTGCAATGTCTTCCTTCAGCAACTACTGTTAAGTATTTCCCACTATGGTGCTTGGAAGTGCAAAAAGGGTCAAGGTAGAGTAAACCATGGTCAGTTATTGTTATCTATGTGGTAGTCCCAGTTTTAGCATATATACCAGTGAAACGTAATTTTATCTTAATCTCCTGGAGAGCTTTATTTTTTAGTCTATTAGGAAGAAGGGTCTAGTCTATAATGAATAATGTGCATTATGTGAGATCTGTTCTCTCAGTGCAGACTATTTTTCTGATAATTATCCGAGTCAACCAATGGTAGATATCTAAAACAGTGAAGTTAAATGAATTCCAGTTGCAAATCTCATCTTCCAGATAGAATAAATGACCGAGTATAATTGAAACAAATACTCTGTTGGCTATGCATTTTGCATATCTTGAAGCTGAATGCACTTAGAGAAGCGGTGACTGTGTGTGGCACACACACTTCTCCAGTCACCACAGCATATCTTCCTCAGTCCTTGTTTTTGCTGGAAGAGATGTTCTGTCTTACCTGTAATTGCAAATAAATCAAGCTGACAGAGATGCTGCTGGGATGGGCTCTGCTGCGTGTCAGGGACATAGGAACAAGAGAAGATTGGAGCTGTAGGAGGATGAAGGGGAACAGCTGGATATGGCAGCTCACATCTGAGTGCAGGCTTTTCTTTTGCAGAGAGCAAGCAATGTGTTTTCAGAAGTGCAAAAAACCATAATGGATACAGTAATATTCTCACCAAAGCGTTGCTTTTACTTGATGTTTGCTGGAGTTGCTGGTCCAGTGTTTAGGTTGGCAGCAATGGAGGTGGCTGACAAAAACCAATGTTGAGTTGCTGCTCTTGAATGAGGATGAGACAAAAAATCAAATCTCTGCCAATGTTGGAGTGAGAGGTCTTAACTGATGCTGAAAGCCAAGCTATTGGCCTTGTCTGAAGTTGATTCTCTAGGGGGTGATCTCTGGTCTCTGCAAGTTCATGGGAGCAGAAAATGTGTAAATCCAAGTTCATGTGGTTGTTGTTGTATGAGTAGTGTGAAGTTATTAATGTTTGATACTGATAGGCAATAGTGCATTATTGCAGGGATGAAGATTCTGAGGCAGGGGCTTTATGCAGTAGTCTTGATGGGTTTATTTGTAAGTTTGTGCCCGTCCATCTATCCTGATTAGATCTGAATAGCCTGTTGAAACCTAGACTGAGGTTACTTGTGATTCAGGATACAGAAAAAACAGATCTGAAATCTGATGATATGCAGGAAATGTTTACCCAGATAGCTGGACTCCTAAATCTAAATATACTGGAATCTCATCACTCTGACATGAAAACACTTGCTATTTATATTTCATTTTAGGCTTTCTTGCATCATGTGAGACTATGTACTTGCAACTTCAGCACTTGTGATTTATTGAGGATATTGTTCCATATTTTGTGGCAATGTCAAGTGAGGCAAAAGGCATCAGTCATGTGCTCTGATGGTTACAGGCCTGGAGGAAGGGCTGGGTGCCCAAGGTGGTCCCAGCATGTCTGGTGTGCATGTGCAGCTTCAGAGCTCTCTGCTGCTCAAGGAATGAAGACCCTCATGTGCCAGGCAAGTCATCTGGGATTGTAGAGACCACAGGGGGCTACTTTGGGGGTGTGGGATAAATAAGCACATCAGCTTTTCAGTCAAGGGTCCTGCCAGCCTGGGAGTTGTCCTTCTTTTCTGCACTTCTACTGTGCCAAGTTCATCCTGAAATGGGAGAAAACTGTCCTGAAAATCAATACAGTATCACTGTGTGTGAGCTCATAGGCTGTGCTTAAGCTTGGGAGTTGTGGGGTCCTGTAGGATGCAGTAATTGTGCACGAAAAAGATTTCAAAGTGGTTTAAATCTTGAGGTTTTAACTAGCTGGCATTTGTACAGTGGGCCCTACTGGTAATTTTATTCTTCTACCATACCTGAAGTTAAAATGAGTGTAAATGAGAAATACTAGGAACTGTTTGAATTTTACTGCCCACCAGGCACTCAAATGATTCTGTTTTAGAAGGTGGATGGTGTTTTATATGGTTTCTTGGCCTTTAAGGTTCATCCTTCTCGGAAAGGACATCTATTATTGCTACTGTATCCTTACAATTTCTGCTGAGTTGAGATAAAAATAAAACACTGAAGCCATGTTTATAGTCAGGAGTAGTAAGAAAAAGAGCAGCCAAAATCAGGCTTTTTTTTCTGTCACGACTTCACTTTCAATGCTGTAGCTATTAAAAACCCACAATGTAGTTGTTTTCAGCTATTTTTAGGGCAGTAGTCAGTGTTGCATGTGGACAAGAAGGCAGAAAGGTTCCTTGTTTACTGTACTGTGAATTTCCATGTGTGGCTGCTAATAGTTCCCACAGAAATACCCCACCTTCCCTGGCATGGTAAGTAGGAGGCTCCTTGAGGGGACCTGAATAATGAGGACCATGGTTCATCCAGCATGGAGGTGTTGTCAAGGTGGAGTCAGCCTATGCTGGGTGTTGAAACTGCTTCCATAAAGGAAAAGCAGATGGGTCAATTGTTGTAGTGCAGCTGCAGGTTATGTGTTGGAAGAAGAGCAGGTGAGGAAGAAGATCAGCATCGCTGAACAGAGAGACTGGAACTGAGCAGGGGGAAAAAAAAAACCCTGAGGGTTTATGACCTTTGGAAGAAGGGGCAGGGCTGCAAGGATGTTGTGAGGTTGTGCATGGAGAAAATTAGAAGGGACACAGCCCAACTAGAGCTGAATCTGTCTATTGTGATAAAGACAATAAAAATTTTTTATAAGTACACTGGCAAGGAAAGGAGGGCTAAGGACAGTCTCCATCCTTTATTGGGTGTGAGGAGAGACATGGTGCACAAAGAATGAGAAAAGACTGAGGTATTTAACGCTGCCTTTACCTCAGTCTTCACTAGAAAGACCAGTTGTTCCTGGGCACGCAGCCCCCTGAGCTGGAAGACAGGGATGGCAGAAGGAAGCCCCTCAAATCCAAGTGGAAATGGTCAGTGACCTGCTACACCCCTTAAACACACGCAGCTCTGATGCTGAAGGAGACAGCAGGGGAGTCTTGAGGAGACTTTAATGCTCTTCAGCTACCTGAAAGGGGGTTGTAGCCAGGTGGAGGTCAGCCTTTTTTCCCAGGTAATAAACGATAGGACAAGAGGAAATGGCCTCAAGTTGCTGCACCAGGGGAGCTTTAGATTGGATATAGGAAAAGCTTCTTCACTGAAAGGGCTGTCAAGCACTAAAACAGACTGCCAAGGGCAGTGGTGGAGGCACCATTCCTGCAGGGATTTAAAAGACCTGTAGCACTTGAGGACGTGGGTTAGTGGTGGGCTCTACAGTGCTGGGGGAACAGTTTGACTTGATTTTGAAGATCTTTTCCAGCCTAAATGATTCTGAGATTCTATAAATACCATTTATAGAATATAAATGGCATATAAATATTCTATATATATATATTTAGTGTGTTAACAGATGATGCCACAGCCAGTTAGTTCTGTTGTTGTCTAGAAGCCTGTCCTTAGATTAAATTGGTGGATTTAATTGATTTTCCACACATTCCCTCTTCCATAGCAAAATAAGCCTAGAGTCTGCATATTAATATATACTTGTTTTTTTCTTCTGTGTATTGTCCTCACAGCCAGTTGGTGTTAATTAGGCCATGGCTCTATGTCATTGTTGCTGACAGGCAGGTTTGCAGGGGCTCTTGGGGTGTGTTCTGTGCTGGGGCTGCTCAGTCTCTTGTACTTCCAGCTCAGGCGCTTGCGATGCCTCTTAATCGATTTGGCCTCTGTGCAACCAGATCAAATGTTGCTCTCAGTGATCTTGTTACATTCACATCCTGTAGCTTACACCAAGTGTTTTGATGCCTGCCTGACCACAGACAAGTTTATTTTCTGCTCGCTGTGATTTGTGTGTGATAAACTGGAGAATTAGAAAATGGGATAACATTTCTTTTAAAAAAATAAGAATCCATGTGATCCATATGCACATGTACTTCAGTTGTGCATGTGTGATAGTTCACAGTTGGTTGTCTTGGCTCTTCACCTTGCTGGTGGAAGGAGGACAGGCTGGATTGGTGGCCCAGTTCATCACTGTCCTGACTTTAAGAAGCAGGCAGTCTCTGGGATTTTCTAGTAGTCTACATTTTTCTTCAAAACAAGAAGTCAACAAAACAGTCTCTTGTTGTTGGTCTGTCTCCAGTGGTTTGGTTTATAACTAGTTTCTGGAGCTTCAGTGGCAAGAAGTTTCATGGGGAAGCATTGTTCTGCTCTGGGAAAACAACGTATTCTCCTCACAGATGTGTTGGTCTGGTTGGGTGAGGAGCATTTCACACTTCACCTCTGGGTTCGTTTGGGACACTACCATGAGACTATTGTATTGTTTGTGAGAAAATAATTCCAGCTTTTACTCTTTACCTTGTGTTTGGCAAACTGGCCAGAGATCTGTATTCCCCAGTGTATGTAGCTGATGCATGGGATGGAGTTTTAGGTGATGTACCAGTGTGTACATTATAGCAGTCTGATTTGTGCAGGAAACATAAAAGATTGCATCTTTTCCTTCCTTTTTGTCTAAGTCTTCACCTCCCCTCTTCCCTGCCCAGAGCAGAGATGGGTATTCTAGTCAGTTTATGTACTGTTTTTTATAAGGAGTAATACTGCTTTTGATTCTTCAGATTTGTTATTAAAGTAACTAATTTTCTTAGATGAGCTAAGGGGGCATAGAAGGAGGATATAGATCCAAGAAAATAACTGAATATTTTTAATAAAAATCTTTTATGTGAGCATTTGGTAGTGCTCCTGTATGTGCTGTACTTTCTCTTGAAACTTGGAAACACAAATATTTAATTGCTGGCAATATCAAGCTGGGTTTGGTTTCATGGCTTTGGTGAGTTTGTGAAAATGAGATGCTCAGTTTGAGAAGGAAGGTATTTTGGTTACTTGTATTAAGGTCAGCTTTAGTAGCTGAATGCAGAAACATGTCAGGAGTGATGCAAATGCGATGTTTCTTTCTGATCTCTCAGTTGTGAAGGTTGATTTGAAAGAAATAAAATAGTATGGAACATGAATGAACCTTTTTTTGCCATGGAGTCCAGTTATAGTTCCTGAAACTGGTTCTCGAGGTTTTGCATTTATTTTTGTGTTCCTTGAAACTTGGTAGACATTTAAGTTGATACTGCCTTTGTGAATGGTTTCCAAGACCAAATGCAGCATTTGGGATTGATGAGTAGCAAATGCTTTTTTCATCTTACATTTTTAGTTGTCAAGAGTCAGCAGAACTGTCTGGGTAAGGCTTGCAGATGGAGTGGGCTAAAAGGGGAAAGAAGTGGGAGTACTTTCCCTTCCCCTTCCTCTCCTTTAGTGTTGTCTCAGTCATGTCACCCTCTTTCTTACTGTATTTGTTCTCTGAGAAGAGGCAGAGTTTTTTTTTTTTCTGAAGGGACCTGTTGTTGTAGGGTGTGTTTTTGTTACAACTTGTCCCATTTTACTAATGGCAAGAAAAGAAACATTCTATTGTGATAGAAGAATCCACTTTCCATCCCTTGTGAACTGACCTTGGTAAGGAGAGAGGAAGAACCTCTTACCTTGCCTTTGCATAGTTGCATTTTTTTACTTGATAATGTAGTAAACAAATTGCTAATGCAGATTCAGAATGAAAACATCAGTCATGTAACACTGATTGCTTCCAAGAGAAAAAGCCTGAGTTTATTTCTGTTGTGTTGGAGACTTGGCATTTGTGAAAGACTGAATGGCTGGGACAAAGCAAGTTTTGTAGCCATGTGCTGTTTTCAGTAGAGTAAAGAATGAGGCAAGGAGTGCTTAAATGGTGGTCTGAAGAAGCTATTTTATAAACAGAATTAATTTGAGGTATTTGCTTTTCTAATAATTTGCTGCAAACTCTCAAGTGTATTTCACATCAAATTTCAGCAGCAGTTAATTGCATCATAACTTCGATTATTTTCTTTTATTTTTTGTCCCCTGACAGACTTTGGAAGCAGTTTAATACACAGATAACACAATAATAACAGTTCCATTTCCCCAAATATAGCCTTACAGAAGTAGTTTTTTGATTTTTCAGTCCCTGTTTTTAAAGTTTCTGCCTTCCTCAGTGGTGTGTTTGGAGTGAAGTGATGAAAGCACCGATTATTTTTAACAGGCATTGTGTCCTGCCCACCATGACACCAGCCTCTGCAGTGGCCCTATACTTCATGTCACCTGGACTTTGAAAAATGGCTACCTAATTTCTCTAGTAAAATACAATGTTTTGGAGACCATGAAAGACAGGTCTGTGGGGAATACCACTGTAGGAGCATTTCTTGGTATGTCCACCTTAGAGCTCTGACCCCACATATTTTGGTAATACAGAAACGCAGAAAGTATTATCTGAACTCTTGTAGGTCTTTAATTCAGTCTTCAATGGTAGTGATGGCTTTTCAGTGGTTCAGAAGGTTGTTTGGACATCTCTTAACAAAGCTTCGTGTGCTTCAATGCAGAAGGATGTGACCAATTACCTGAATGGTCCTGAATTTAGAAAAGAAGCTTGGTGGTGGTTTTGACCTTTCTTTGTAGCTGTGTCTGAAAATATCTTCATATTGCTGTCCTGTACCTTGTTACTTTGTGCAAGCCTCCTAGTGCAGGAGACAAAACAGTTTCTTAGTGCTGCAGATGTTGTCTGTATAATCACACACATCTGTTACGTGATCAGTGAAATGGATTTGTAGTGTCTGTTTATTCAGGCTATTTGCTTGACAGATTTTAATAAAAAGTTTTGAATCAAGAGTGAGTAGGTGCATGTTTTGACAGCTTGTGTATTAGAAATAAGAAAGTTGCCTGAGCTAGAGACAGAATGTAGTGTCTGTGTGAGGAAGAGAGTTTTGCAACTCCTGTGAGAACAGGCTAGAGCGGTTTGATAACATGACCGCCCTGAAACCTTGCAAGCATCAGGAAAATGCTATAAAACCCCCTACTTATTTAAAAAGGCTAAGAGCTGATGTCTTGATATTTAAAACAAACCTTCATTTAGTTTATTCTTCTATACAATGTGGTAAGAAATATATGTTGTAGACCATAAACTTGTCAAGCTATCATATTCTGAAGATTTACCAAGACGTTGAAAAGCATGGATATGGAATCTAATTCACTGTAAATGTGTAGGGAAAACAGTAGCTGTGTTTTTCTTGTTTAAAGCTGATAAATTGTAGAAGAAGTAAAATTCTTACAGTAGTTTGAATTTGCAAATCATTAAGGATAATAGATGTGTGCCAAGGTCAAGAGATGGTTAGAGGAAGAGAAATCCTTATGGGACAATTTACCAGTAGTCTTTGGAGCCTGGAACAAGCTCATTGTTAGTACAGATTTGATGCTTATTTTCTGCCTTTATGTAGCAAAAGAAAATAAAAGTATCTTAAACTAAGTATGTATTCTCCTCAGGATATTCTTGAAACAACTTCGACTCTCCTCATGGTTCTAACAATGCAAGTAAAAGCTGTGGTGGTGTGAATGGATGATATTCTCTATTGTGTTAGCAGTGGAGAGAACCACAGCATGTACACTGGCTGAGAGTGAGGGGGGAAGATTGTGCAGCTGTGTGAGCAAAAGGGAAAACTGTGCTGTTGGTTGGAATGTGTTAAGGGACTCTTAAAAATCACTGTTTTCAGAGTAATGTGGTTGAGGGGGATGTGCTGATACAGAAGTCTACCATCAGTAAAGTCCCATTGGTATTCATGTGCATCCTGGGAATGCACTAGTAAGAATTTCTTTATTTTTAGTAAACCCTCAGTTTGGGGTCCTGCATTGTGTGAGTGCCTTATCCCTGCAGACTGAACATGATGTAGAATGCTTACCATGGCTATGCTGAGGCCAGGCATAATTAAGGGTTCTGCTGTGTCCTCTCCTGTGTGTTTTCAGGGCTGGGGATGAACACTGTGCTGCTGCTCCTGCAGTGTTTTAAACTGAATACTCCTGACATCTAAATGCTGGGAACTGTGCCCACGTTCCTGAGCTCTTGGACAGGAAGGGGAGAGCTGGGGAAAGGCTGCTTGCTTATATCATAGTCTGGCCTGTCTTTTGCTGGAAGGTGCAAGGAGAAGGGCCATAAGCTCCAGTGCAAACCTCTGATCTTTTCAGCTGCCTTGGCTTGAAAGAACCAAGTAATTCGTGGTGTCTTTCTGTATGAAGGTGCTGCTTGAGATGGTGTTAAGGCTCACATGAAGATATGGACACTTCCCTACTTGGACCTTTCAGCTCTGTGATGGGCTTTCAGGTCATCTTTTTATTCTTTTGTTCCTTTTGATATGTTCAAGGAATTCTGCCAAAGCTACCATGGCTGGTGTGCGTGGCTGCTGCTGCTTTCAGCAGCAGAACAGGGCTGTAAATGGAAGCAGAACGTGAATGGAGTCTTCTCATGCTGGGAGTAGGTCACCCTAGATTACGTTAGCCTGTACATGGAATGAGAGCAGGGTATTAAGGTAATACCTGATATCAGTTGCATTTTCTACTACATTTTCAGTGATACAGTTTCTTTCAGTCTCTCAGCATAACTAGTGAAATGAAATCTGGTTGTATAAGGCATCTTGGATTTAAAGGTTACTTGTCCTGAGACTGAATGTAAAAATGAGTGTATACCACTTTCAGAGAGCATATTCTGTCAGAAGAGGAAGAAACATCCAAAGAGGCTTTGTTGCAGCTTGGGGCAACTTCTGTCAATGTAGGTCATAAGCAATTTTTAATATCTGCAAATAAATCTATGAGGGGAATTGGAGGAGAAATGAACCGTTCTGTGTTGCTGCTCTGTAGTGTTTGGATCATGGACAGCGTGTATGGAGCTTGTGCTGCACATGTAGTATTCTGGTTGAATTCCCTGTGAGGGGTCAGCATCCCTGCTTAGAGTCCTTGGATGTTGCATCAAGCGAAATAAAATACATGTTATTTCTGCTTTCACTGCACACTGTGACCCAGCTAGTCTTAAGTAATAAGTTGGCAGCCATCGTGGTTGTTTCTCTGTTAGTGTGTGGAAATAAAGTTTCCTTGTACTCCCCGCACATCATTAGTGTTCTGTAGTAGAGCACCAGGCTCAGTAACCAAATAAAGGTTTTTCTTCCCCTCCACTGTTGGATTGTATGTGACATCATTCATGGTTCAACTTGTTTTTATTGCATCTTGATAAAACAACAAGCTGGAAGTGGGAAAGCGTAGTATTGTTCCGTATTTTGTGATGGTTTATCAGGATGCTACAGCTGATGAAAAAAGCATCATATTTGAAAAGCAAGATGATATATTAATCTTCAAGATTATTCATTTAAAAGACAAGTAACCTCTACAAGTAAGCCACTGTTTGGAGGATTTATGTATTCTAAACAGCAATAATACAATTGAGGTATTTAAGACAAAAAATGCTTGCTTATCAAGTATGTGGTTCTAACATGATTTAAGAAACTGAAGGGGTTTTTCCCTTCCTTAGGAGAAGGCTAATGCTTTGGGGTTTTTTAATACTTAATGATCTGTGGTGATTTTAGACTGCTTATTGGTAAGGAAAAAGCACTTCATCTTTATTATGTCATCCTATTTGGGTCAGTTTTCTTGTATCTGACAACAATAGTTAACGATGAATAGTCTCATTTATCTGCATCATTTGAGGATCTGAAAGTGCCTCCAAATTCATCTGAACCTCTTCGTGGAAGTATGTTAAATTCAGTTAGTATGAATTTGGAATACAGTCTTTAAGGATGCTGCTCTTGAATGCAGTGCTTCTCATGACCCTTCAAATCAAATGTATTTTGCGCAAGCATCTCTCTTCTGCTCTTGCTGTTTGTCAAGATGTAGAGCAGCTGCTGTTGGTGAATGGGCCTAGCAGATCCTTTAATATAGTTAAAACCCCTAGAAACTCGTATTCCAGATTTTTGGTTTCTAGTTTACCTCTTCAGTCAGTTACTTGCTCTGTCCTTGTCTGAATGTGGGATGTTTTTGCAAGATTCTGATAACCACAATGACATCATGTCAAGAGCAAGAGGTGTCTGGAACAATTTTTCTCATGTTTCAATGTTTTTCATAACTGAACATGCCTACGGTACCTAATTCTGTCTTATTAGAAAATTCTTATAAGAATAGTAGTAAGAAGAAAGTCCTTGGATTTGCGGGATCTAGTTAGTCTCCACCCCCCAGACCTAAGCAATGTTCGGATACTCCATAGTGCTCAATAAAATCAGAAATCCAGAACCCATGGTGGTAATAGGCATTGTGAGCAGGAAAGAGTGAGAATGTAAGCAGGGTGCTCAGTTGTCTTTTCAGTTCCAAACATTCCAGCCACTGAAGTCAGTAAAGCTTTCGCTAAAGACTGTCTGTGGCAGAATTCAGATGAAGACTATCTTTAAAGAGAACTGGTACTGTAAGATACCACAGGTAGGGTTTGAAAATTTAAGTGCATGAATCAGAATAACATAATGTACTTGTGTAGTGTTGGCCTTCACATATTAGGCATGTGGCTTGGAGTTTTTTTCCTCTTGTCCTGTATTGCTTCCTGTGTATTAGTTGCTTTTCTTTCTGTTGTTTTCTTGAATCGCATAATGCATTTTGGAAAGTCATAGGCTTATCATAATTATCTTTCTGATTATTGTGTCATTGGAAATTTATTTGAGGCTGACTGAATTCATCTAAGTCGTTTTGTATGGTTTTGTTTAGCTTTTCAATCTGAAGATTTGTGTTCTATAGAATAACTGGTTTGTGTGGTCAAGCCAGTAACTCCTTTGGTTTGCTCTTGTATGTCTATCATGATTGTGCAGAACGTGTGTATAAACCTGGTGAGTGGTCCCTGCTGAAGGGAGAATTGGTGCTGGGGGCACATCATGCATTACTGTTGCCCAGACTGCTGAACAAAGCTGCTGGGTTGTTTGTATGAGGGTTTCACTCCATTTTTGTTTGCTGGCTGTTTTTCCTTATTCTTATTTCTTGTTCGTAGGTCCTGAGAAGGAAGAAGTTCTTGGTTTTGAGCCTTAGCACAATGTCATGAAGGTCATGCGTATGGTGTACATAGTGCAGTAGCATTTGGTCTGTGAAAGAACACGCAGAATGCAAACTGTAGAGGTGAAACCTGAAATGTGCCCAGTTGAGAAAATGATGGAATATTTTAGTTCTTCCGCAAACGTTTTTCTGTTAAGTACTTCTAAAGGTCTGTTTCTTTATTATTTAGGTTTTATCATTCATATTTTATGTATGCGATAGTGATGGGCTTGGTTTTGCTCTGATGGATGAAATTTAACAAGCTGGCTCTGTCTGCTGGAGCCAGAAAGCAGAGATGGAGAAATGGCTTCATCTTGGAGACCAGGAGAGTTGGGCGTAGCATCAGAGGTTGATGGCCAGACTTTCTTTTGAAAGGGCAACATAACTTTTATGAAAAAAAAACCCTCATGGACATGGAATACCTGCTCAGAAAAGAGCAGCTGGGTGCACAGTGATATGAAAATAGCTTGAGTCTAATGGGACAGTAAGGTTTGGGTGTGGTGTTTTATTTTTAGTAGGAGGTGATTCAAATTACCCTAAAACCAGATCCAGGGCAGGATGTGTTTCAGCATGGGATGCCTAGCAATGCTATATTAATTCCCTTATCACATTTTTTTCTGTTGTGGAGAGATAACATTTCATACATTTTTATAGAGAAAGGATTGAAGAACTGGACCTTCAGTTCAACTCAAGATGAATCAAAATCTGTCAACCATCTATTTGACTCTGTCATGTGGCAACTAGTATCAGGCTTCTGTACATGCCTTGAAAGGAATCCAGGTAATGTGTTATGCTGTTTAATCCTGGTGCTGACAGATTAGTTCCTTCTGGCTTGCTCATATTGGTCTTTTTGTGTGCTAAAAAAAGGTCTGTCTAATTAGAGACATGTTGGCATCTTGGGTAGCATAAATATTTCAGGAAGGATCTTCTGGACATGCTCTTCCTTGTAGCAGTCAGCAAGTCCTCATTTTGACAAACAATGGTTAAAGTCAGCACATGCCAGAAATATCTTGTTAATTCATCTTCACATCGTTTGTGGAATGAAATTGGGAAATTGTTATTTTTATTAATAATAATAATTTTAGCAAGCCAACTAGTCAGACAGCTTGCAGAGAAGGCTGAGTCACAGCCCCCTGCCTGAGCAGAGAATGGTTCTACATCAAATGAAGAGGAGAGGGACCTTTGGCACACATGTGGAGTGCTGTCATAGTGCAAAATAGCCGAGACACTTCATGTTAAGACTGGTGAATTACATCAGACTTCTCACATGGCTCTGTTCGGATGTTTGTGGCTCAGCCTAATGGCAGCAGAGGATGATTCCCTTTGCATCGTTTGGAGGAGACCATAAGCAATGTGGTCTGTGGAAGAGTTGCTTTACCCAGGGTATATGGTGCCTCTGTACTGAGGGTCCACTGCAGTAATAATTCTGTAGGTTTAGGGTAATTAGTTTGGTCATTTTGTTTTGTGTTTCTACAACAGGAAAATGATGCGAGCCCACAGGATTTTCCAAATCTGGAAAATCCAGTATCTCTTTGCCAGGGACGTTTGTTTCAGGAAGACTCATGTGCCTTGTACACTTTAACGCACTTTGTCTAATTACTGTATTGTCAAAAATGCAGGATGTTAGCACTGTGTAATAAATCAGTCATGCAAGAGTCGTGCTTGGAAGTGCAGCTCCAGTGTTGTGGGGTTTGTACTGGTTTTTCTAAGTTATTGTTACTATTTATTTATTTATTTAGAAAGTTAAAAGTCCAAACAGAAACAGAGGTGTTTGAAATCATATTATCTGTTCTGGGATTGTACTGCAAACAAAGTCTTCTGGTTTGCCCATATGGATCTAAAAAAAAAGTGCTGAAGGGGTAATATAAATAACTTATTTACTTTCTTTCTTTCTTCCTCCTTCAAAATGCTTCTAAAGATCATTCTAGAACCTGTGCTAAGGCACATGAAAGACAGGGAGGTGATTTGAGACAGCCAGCATGGCTTCACCAAAGGCAAGTCCTGCCTGACGAGTCCAGTGGCCTTCTGTGATGGAGTGACTCCATCAGTGGACAAGGAAAGGCTTACAGATGTCATTTATCTGGACTTTTGTAAAGCCTTTGACACAGCCCCCTACAACATCCTTCTCTCTAAATTGAGGAGAGATGGGTGTGATGGGTGGATTGTTAGATGGATAACACAGTGGTTGGATGGTCACATCCAGAGGGTGTTGGTCAATGGCTCAGAGTCCTGATGGACATCAGTGCCGAGTGCTGTCCCTCAGGAGTCTGTACTGGCACTGTTACTGTCTTCATCAACAACATAGAAAAAAATGCACCCTCAGTAAATTTGCAGATGACTCCAGGCTGAGTGTTGTGGTGACACACCTGCAGGACAGGATGCCTCCAGAGGGACCTGGACAAGCTCAAAAAATGGGCCCATGGGAATCTCATGAGGTTTAATGAGATCAAGTGCCAGTGCTGCACCTGGGTCAGGGCAGCCCCTGGTACCAATCCAGACTGGGAATGAACAGATCAAGAACAGCCCTGCCAAGGATGACTTGAGAGTGCCATGTGCCCTGGGAGCCCAGACACCCCCCGTGTCCTGGGCTGCATCCAAAGCAGTGTGGGCAGCAGGGCAGGGATTCTGCCCTGTGAGGGGGGTGAGGCACTGGCACAGGTTGCCTAGAGAAGCTGTGGCTGGCCCCATTCCTGGCCATGTTAAAGGCCAGGCTGTTCAAGCTCCAGGATGAAGCTCTGAGTAGCCTGGTATAGTGGAAGGTGTCCCTGCCCAAGGCAGGGGATTGAAACCAGATGATCTTTAAGGTCTTTTCCAACATAAGCCATTCTGTGATTGAATGATAAATTAAAGATAGAATTCTGTGTGAGATTGAGTATTAATAACATATTTGTAGTGCGGGTAAGATATAGGCATCCCTCAAAGGGAATCTCATCCTCTTATAAACTATCCTTTTACAGCCTCATTTTAGCAGGAAAAGTTGAAAAACAAATAGCATAAAAAAGGAGTGAGGCTACTATACAGAAGAACTTTTCTTCCATGAGATTTTTTTAGTGTGGTGCTGGAAATAGGATGAATGAGAGGTGAAGCTATCTTACAGTCATCAGCTACTTCAAATTAATTCCTGGATACTGCTATTCTGCTTAAAAATAAGTCAAAGAATTACCAAACACTGACATTTGAGAGATAAAGTTCATTGGGAAAGCTGACATTGCACAAATGTTAACCTGTGTATTGAGTTCATTGAAGTAGGATTATTCTTCAATATTTGACTGATACAATTTAAATTTGTTTCATAGTATTGAGTCTGGCTCTGCATATAGTAATTTTCCTTTTCATATCCTTTGCAGGTACACATGCATTGAAATAGGTTTAAAATATAACTTACATCAGAACAAAAGGAGGTTTAATATAAATGCAAACTAGACTTTATTTAGGGCTTTTTTAATACTTGCTCTCACCTCGTAGGTTTAGTTTTGCAGCAGTGAGTTTCATGGGTAAGATGGGATCCCAGAAGTTATTACTGAGCTTGGAACGATTCTGTAATCTGTTGTATTGCTGTGAGATGCTCTATTCTTTTCTTCTACTTAATGTATTTAAGGTGAAATAGATAATAGTGGCTCTGAGCATTGGAAAAGACAATATAGTGCTGGAATTAGATGGTTTACAGTTATTTATTTTGGTGCAGAACCTTAATTTGTCCTGTACAACAGTCTTACATTGTTTTGGGGTAGTGACAGCCTTGCAGGTGATGAGATTTAAATGCAGAATCATAGCACTTCTGCACATGTATCAAAAGAAATCATAACACTTGTCATATTTCTTGGTATCACTAAACACTTCTTTTTTCAAACTTGCACACTTACTGGATTTTTTTTTTTTGAGGTGAATAGAAGGTCACTACTTCTGACAGGATTGGTTTTTATTGGTCTGTTTCTTGTTTATCCTACTGCTATTAGTCAACACATGCAAATGACCAAAGACCATTTCAAAATCTGAATGAATGGCTTGGAAGCAAGATGAGCTTTTTTTTTAACTGCCATCTTTTTAATACATTTTTTATCCAGCTTATAAAATCTTGATTTTTTTTTTCCCTGCCCCCTGTGCCCCCTGCATCACCCATGTTAATGGCTAGTTGGTGCTGCACTAGATTTAATCCTGAAAGTCATTCCAGTCTTGGATAATTTTGATCAACCTGCTCTTTATCCTCTTTTGTTCTGACAACGTGGTAGTTTTTATAGTAAATGGGGACTGAACCGTGTGGAGGTACCTGCAGGCTGGGGAGACCTGGTAGGTGTGAGGGTTTCCAGTTACTGTTATACTGATGGCTCACTGCAAGATCTGTAAGTTTGACTAGAGACTCTTAAGATGACTCCAAGAGAGGCCTTTGGTTGGGTGTGAGCTGTGCCTGCTCCTCGGTGATGCGCATCATCACACATACCAAACTGACTGCAATGCTTGTGACCAAAGTGACTTAGAGATTAGAATGGAATAGAGTATTTCAGCTGGAGGGGAGCTACAGTGGTCCCCCAGATGAGCTGCCTGAGCAATTTGGGGCTGACCAAGTTGCAGCTTCTTATTAAGGGCATTGCGTGGTTGCCTCTAACAGCCTTGGGGCATGGTCACCTCCCCAGGACGCCCATTCCACTGTTTGAGCACCCTCTTGGGAAAGAAATGCATCTTACTGTCCAGTCTGAACCTCGTTTGAGGGTTGAACCATTCCCATGCATCCCATCATTGGATCCCAGGCAGAAGCGCTGAGCACCTTCCTCTCCACTTCCCTCCCTAGGAAGCTGTAGAGAGCAATGAGGTCATTCCTCAGCCTCCTTTTCTCCAAACTAGTCAAGTCCAGAGTCCTCAGCTGCTCCTCACGGGATAACATTTCTTTCAGCCCTCTCACCACCTTTGTCCTTCTCTGAACACATTCAAACACCTTCATATCTTCTTAAATTAGGAAACTTCACTTGGAGGTTGAGGGAATGTGGCTTTTAGGCGTTTTTTTTGGAAGCAGACATGTTGCTGGTAGGAGGCTCCACAGTGTTGGCAGTAGGTAGGAAACTCTTGACACTGCACTTAATTATAGACAAATGTATTTTTGTTATGTTCATGTAGCTGATGCAAAGCTCTACCTTCTCTGACTTGCTAGGACACTCCCCCACAATACTGCCTCACATTTATAGCCACATTCAGGGATGTTAATTTTTGTAGCTAAATTTTAGTTTTCAATCCCTCGCAGAAGTGTGGAAATGGTTGCTTGATGAAACTGGACAGGACCCGGAGACGAGCTCAGTGGATTGGAGCATGGTGCTAATAACACCAGGGTTGTGGGTTTCATCCCTCTGTGAGCCATTCACTTAAGAGTTGGACTTAATCATCTACATAGGTCCCTTCCAACTCAGAATATTCTGTGATTATTGGTAGGTTCTGCACCTGAGTTGGACTTCTGCTGCTCGTGGCCCTCTTCATTGCTCGCTAGTGTTTCCAGGAGCCCTAGGCAGGGAAGTCCCTCCTCTCTCGGGTCTGTGTTCACATGTGCATTCGCAGGGCTGCTCTTTGTTATAGGCACTGTAGTAAAATTTCTGCTCAAGTCTTGCAAATGCCTCTTGTAAGTGGTTGATTGCTCAGCTCTTTGAGGAGGGGAGCACTTAACTCCCAGTTGCTCCATGAGAGAGCCTTGTGAACTCAGTGCTTAGTTCTGGCATATTTTTTGTTTGGTTTTGATTGTTATTTTGATTTCAGAGTAGACAAATGCCTGGTGCTGAGCTGGGGTGGCATTCTGCTAGTTTATGGAACATGACCTTAGAGAAGTGCTAAAACTGAGATGTACGGAATAAATACAACATGTGCCTCAGGACCTTGTGAAGGGTGTGGGTGAGAAGAATGGTTGGCTGCCAGAAAATAGTTTTGAGAATACTCTTTCTTCCTCTGCAAGCTTGAAGACAGATTTGCTTTTAATTTGTGCAGCAAGTGATCCTTAAGCTGCTGTGGAGGTGTGGGCACCACGCTATTGTGATGCCTTTTAGCATCTCTCTTTATGAAGCAGACCAGTAAGACAGGACACAGGTATTTGCGCCTGTTTGAAATAGCTTGTTGGCAGGGCAAATAAACATCTCTAGTTTTCCAGAAGCTTTTCGATGGAATCTGTTTCTCAACCAAATTTTGAGTGATGGCTTTTTGTAAAGGAGATATAGGTCTTCCCGGGGCTTTCTGTAGTTTTGACTGATTGCCAGAAACATTTGCCTTCCAGAGGGAGCAATTTTACTGAGCAATCAGTAAAATGTTTTTCTGACCTATTTCTCTAGGCTGTTGACAACAGTAATTGCTACTGCTGTTTCTATATGAACATTATACAATAAAGCAGCGTTTCTAAATTATTCATGTTGATTTTGACAACCTCTTACTCTTGTGACACTGTTCATCTCGAGGGAGAAGTGAGGAGATGGAAAATTTTCCTTGATTTTGACAAACAGCCATCTTAAAGTTGTGGGGAGACAATAAATTGACATTTCCTCCTTTTCTGATTTGTGTGCTTTATTTTTGTTTGCTTGGGTTTTTTTTTTTTTTTTGTTTTGGTGTTTTTTTTTCTTGATTGCGTTTGTAAGAAAGGAGGAGGGTTTTTTTTCATTGTATCTACGTGAGCGGGTTTTAAAATCTAAATAGTCTTTAAAGCATTTGTGTTTTGTATAGATTCCTAACAAAGCTAGGAGGAGAAGTAGAACTTTATGGCTTAAACAGGAAGTCTGCAGCAGTGTAACAGAATACAGTCTGCCAAAGTTGATGGTTAACCATTGGGAAGAAGCTGTGGATTTGTGTCTAGTGACACAAGCCTGTATTTTCAAGGCTTTTGCCCAGTTTGAGCCATAGACTTTTGGAATTGAGCAGTGATCTTTACTTGTAGGGAGCAGCAGAAGAGTTCAGTGGAATAAACTTGATCTTTCCATGGAGGATAACAAGTCTGTATACATGTTTTACTCACTGAATGTATAAGGCAAGTCCTTTTACACTAATTTTTACCTCTGTTCTTCATAGGAAAAAAAAGTTATGAGTGGCCCCACTTCAAAGATAGAATTTATTTTGTGCTGATAATAGTCATAGAGGAAGCAAACTGCTCTGCATGCAAATTGATGCTGCTTTAGTTCACAAGAAAGCTCAAATTTCTGAATATGGTGTAAAAGTTGGGAGGAAGCACAGCCATGGATTGGAAGGCTGACATGTTACTTGGATATGCTTGATTCTTCACATTATCTGAACCCCCTTTTGACTTATTGACAGCAAAAGTTGTTAAACCTTTAAACCGTAGTGTATGACTTCCTGGTAGAAGGTCTGGAATTGGTGTTAGCATTAAAATTGGAAAGCAGGGAGGGATTAATAATTTAAAACAAGGAGAGCATTTGTTGTTCTTGAGCAAGTTGTGGATATAGAGATTGTTACTGAATGCACTCTCCTTAGAAGTAATTGCAAATGAAGCAATTAATACAAATTAAATACACTTTGAAGGCTTATGAAAAGGGCTTCAGGTTAGTGTTTGCAGAATAAAGCGACCTAAATCATAAGAGCTGTCAGAGGGACTTCTGGGGAATGGTTTTTGATGTTTCAGTGTTTAATAACAGCACATACAAGGACTGATGCTTATTTCCATAATATGTTGTAGTCCTTAATTATAAGCTAATAGCAGAGCTATTTTTTGTGAAGTTGAGTTACTTTGGTTCCTTGATGGAAAACCTCTGGAGGGTAAAACCTTGCAGCCTTTGTTTTCTGAATATAACCTGAGTTGTGAAAAAAAGATGGCACTTGTTGGTGAGACAAGGATTATGGAGAGCTATTAGCAAATACCCTACTTGCTTTTGTAACTGCACAAAGCAGTGTCAGAGAGAGTGGATGGGGAGAGGGCTCTGCTTTGTCTTAAATAATGGTGGTGTTTGATAGGAAAAGGCCTTTTGATGTTAAGATGGAAATGGTAGTGAACTAAGAACTCCAGATGCTTTTTTGTTAAAGTATTCCTTATTTTAGTTTTGTAATTAGATAAATGTCTTTCAGTCCTCTGTACTTTGCTACCAAAATCCTTTTGGAGTGTCTCAGAAATGGTATAAATAGCATCCATCCTGCTGTGTGGACGTGGAGTGCAGTGATGTCCTAAAGACCCTTTGCATTTCCCCTCACGCAGACATGCTAAATTGCCAGGCCTGGAAGAGCAGAGGCATCTCTGTGCTACATCTTAGCATGGAAAGGAAACAGATTTTCTTCATCTTAGTCTTTTAATGCTGGCATGATTTCTTTTTTTGTGGACTGTATGTAAGTCAGCGTTCTGACTTATAGTAAATACTTACAATGACTGTTTTCCCTCTCAAAACACAACCACCTATTTTTAAAGATAGACTCCAGTAATTAAACAGTGTCATTCTGATAGCTTTGCCAGGACTGACCTTGTTTTGTCCTAACTTGACCAATCTGAGGGGAAAACAGCTGGATTATGTCCCTCTTCTTTCAATACCCAAAGCAGTAATATACCCAATGGGCTTTGTCTTACAGAGCTGTCTTCTGATTCCAGTCCTTAGTGTTGATTGGGTTTTTTCTTTTAATATCCCAACCTGCTTTCTTTTTGAGAGTATGCAAAGTACTGAAAGCCTGTCCTTGAAAGGTGTTTTAAGTTTCTACAAAATAATATTTTAAGCACTTCATTATTTAGCTGCTCATAAGAAGGAAACATCGTGACGAGATGTGAAATGAGTTTTGAAGTTGAAAGATAAGCTTCTGAAATTCCAGAATCCTTTAAGGGAAACCCTGCTATTAGTATTGAGCTTTATCACAGCCTTGGAGCCTTTCTTTCAGAACTTGAACCTTTACTATGCTTCTGAAAGCTTAATTTGGGTTTTCATATGAGAAGATGTCAGACTGGTGCTTGGATGTCTTGTGACATGTTAGAAGAATGAATTTACACAGAATTGTAAATAGTGTACAACTAGTTGAGGTAATTTTTTTCAGAATCCTGTAGTTGCCATTTTTTTCAATTTAGGTAGTTCCCATTCTAGAAATTGATCTCTGATCTGGATGTCTTGTGCAAGTGAAGAGTAGTGTTCTTACCTGGTTTTTGAAAACCGGATGTACTTAGAAAATGCGGAGGTAGCATTCGGAGTTACGTTGAGATGCTGTGCTAATTGGTCTGAACTGTTACTTAATGACTTGCCAAGAGGCAGGAAAAAAGTGCACGCTACTTCTTCGAGGTCATATGCAAAGTAGATGAAATAATATGTGATCACAGTTCCATAAATATGCTTGGAGTTTTTACTTTTGGAGAATACTAATAAAGCAAATAGTTGCTGTTAATCTAATTTGTATCACATGAGTTATTCTTTGGGAGACTAATCTGCCTGAGAGCTTTGGGATTAGTCAAGGAGGGATTTGCCACTGTAGGCGTTGTTGTAACAAACTGGACTGTGGCTCTGTGGTGTTCAGCTCTGCTATATAGAAGCTGCTTATCTATGTAGCTTGGTGCTCTAGATTATTTAGTTGCATTGTAATGCAGATACTTTTTCTTGTCAGGGAATGAATGTAAATTCATTAAACCATTGGCTAAGAAGAAACCTTGAGCAATATATAAAATTTGTCACCAGCTCGCATATTTTAGCTGGCTATACCTTTGATGTAACCAGGGATTCATTCATTCATGCGTTTAAAATATTATGACACTATGTGTGGGACAAATCACTTATCCCTGCATCTGGTTTTACTAACATTTCACTCTACTGCCTTTCTTTGAATTGTTTTTCATGTTTGTAAGTCTATGTGTTTTAAAAAAAGTGCTACATTTCCCCACTCCTCCCCCCAAATACTGTTGTTCAGTCCCCTTGTGATCAAACTGCAGTTGTATGTCTCTTAAAATCAGTAATAATTCATTAGGTTTTACGTTATTAGGAATGTGCACAGCGTAGAGACCTCTCTTGAAGTTAGGTGTTCTCAGCTAAATTTTCTTTCATTTTTGGCTTTTGTTTTGGTTTAACTTGGCAGTGTTAGGTTTACAGCTGGACTCAGTAATCTTAAACGTCTTATTCAGCCTAAATGATTCTTTGATTCTATGGTCCAAATGCTTTAGTTTGATTTACAGTGTCTGTTAATTGCTCCAGTATTTCTTTACAATTAGAAACATCTTATCCTAATCAGTAAGGTGAAGTGCTGTGCTGAGCAAGTCATTAGTATGGCCCTGTCAGCTTAAAATATAAAGGTTAAATGTGATCATGACTTGGTCTGGTAATTTCATTAAACTGGGAGATGTTATGGCTTTTCTGAAGGGAATGAGATTTTAAGTAGACAGTCACAAGTTGTTGTGTTTGTTAGAGTTAAATTGATAGCACTTTCCTCTGCCCAACTCTATTTGCCTTTCTAGCAAGGAAAAAAAACCAACAGAAAGCTCTCTGTTACAAAACCACAAGGCAAGTTCTCAGTAAATTTACAACTTATGATATGGAGTGAAAAAAACTTAAAATCTGCTGCAGTGTGACTGCTGTGTGCTTTATTAATTTAATAGAGATCTCAGTTGGAGGAGCCGACTGGGAATAGAGTTCACATTCACACGTCACCTGTGGGATGACTCCTTTCTGGTTTTATTGAAATTCTGATAGGGTTATGTTGCATCTCTAAAGATAAATAAAATCATTTATTTGGAGGATTTCTTTTTCTCAGATTGTTTAGATGTGTTGTGTTTGTGTTGCTCTCCAGAATTGCTGAAGATGTTAGAAGGAGTAAGCATGTGATAGTTTTGCTGATCAAGGCAGTCCAGACAAGGTGTCATCCCAGTTAACTGGAAAATTCTCCAGTTTTCCAGTGGAAGGACAGTGATGGGCAAAAAATAGTTTGGTTACAGCTTTAAAATCTGTTACACCATAGTAATCTGGATTTCTCTGAAGACCCCATCTTACATTGCTCAAATCTGCCTGAGTAAAAAATTTTCAGCCTTTCCTGCCATGGGTAGTTGGGTCTATAGTTTGTTTCAGGCTTGCTTGAGCTCTTCCTGCTTTGGATGTACTGAAATGACAGATGTGAGGCTAAAAGGTTTTTTTGGCTTCTCCTTTCAGGTGCCTGCTGATGGAAATGCTGGGTTGCTGGCAGAGCCTCAAATTGCCATGTTCTGTGGCAAACTCAACATGCACATGAATGTGCAGAACGGAAAGTGGGAATCGGACCCCTCTGGCACCAAGAGCTGCATTGGGACGAAAGAAGGAATTCTCCAGTACTGCCAGGAAGTAAGTGCTGTCCTTGGGAAACACTATGGTGGTTTTTCTTCTGAAAACCTAAGTGTTGGAGAACTCAGTCTGTAGGGACCTTCCCTTTCTTTTCTTTTTACCTCTTTTGCTCCATTCCCTTTTTATCCTTTTTAAAGAGGTTCTCTCCAGCACTTGTTAAAACAACTTCAAGAATTGGTTGCTGTGGGAATCACTGTGACTGTTGTTGGACAATTTTGTCTCTCTTTCTTCTGCCCTTGGGGGATAATTTTTGTATAGTCTGTGTGCAGTGGGCTTCTTTCCTATGAAGTATTTTGAATAAAGCTGAGGTGACAGTTTATTATTGAAAATGCCCTTGTTCTTTCTGGGCTGATCTTGAAAGAGTCAGCTGTAACATGTCTTCTGTCATCCTACCATGATACTGAAATGCACTGGGGCAGTCTAGAGTTATTGGTTTCTGCTGCACACTGAACCATTCAGAGTTTCTTAATAGAAAAAGCTTGCCCTACAGATGAAGTCACAATGACTGATTTCATATTTGAGAGCAGAAACTTATTACCCACTTGCTTATGTCCTAAGAACAGATTGTGGATCTAATTTTGCTTTGTCTCCATGCTGTGATAGCGTGATAACCTCGTACCAGTGTGTGACAATTTAAAAAGAAAATGCGTATTTCATGCCATGAAACAAAAGGGCATGGTTTGACTTGCCTTAGTCCTCACATCTTCCTATACCATCTCTGTCTTTTGTTGTTTTTGAAGCAAGGGCTATTGCATATTGCCATAGCAATAGCTGTCGTCCTTAAATGTCAAACCAGTTCCTGTGAAAATGCTGCTTTCGAAAACAAGAGAATTTACTTTTCAAATCTTGGCCCTCAGCATCTTCATTCCTGTGCTTTCACCCATTGATTGTTCTTTCTGTTTCTTGCAGTGTTTTGTTCAGTTTTTATTGCATTTGGTCTTTATGGTCTAGAACATAAGGATGATATTGTAATGGCAATTGAAATTGATTCTTCACCAGTTAGTTTTGACTCTTTATTAAGAGAATTGCTTTGTGAAATTCATGTTTTTGTTTACCACTAATAGAATTACCAAACTTAACTTACTACTAGAGTTTCAAAGACTTCTAATTTTCTGTTGTCTCCTATGATTTATCTAAATGGAGTTAATTTATGCATAATGAAATTATTGAGGTGAGGAAACAAATGGAAACTCTGGTTGGAGCAGAGGAAGGTCTGAGTCACCATGCTGGGTTTCTTTTAACCTGAGCTTTTGGGTTGCTGGGTTTTTTTGGTTTATGTTCTGCAAATCCAAGATTGTCTCCTGGATGAAACAGAGGAGAGACAATTTGTTACTTGTTTTTTTTTTAACCTCTAGTGTGGTGATAAGCACTAATTTGTGCGCTTGACAGTTTATTAGCTTAGCATTAGATGATCATACCATGATTTTAGAGTGTCTCTAGCTCCAGTTAAAACCATGGCTCAGGGGGTTCTGCACTGTCGGGCAAAGTGCTAACAGGTCTACTCCCTAAAAATGGGGTGGCCATCTTACAGATTTTAGTTAAACTTAATTATTTGTGCATGTTTAAGCAGTGTGCTTTCATTAACTTGAAGTGAGCAATTCTGCTGTGGCTGTGGCCTGCTTTCCTACTGTGAAACTTGTCCATAACCCAACAAGAGAAGTGGAAGGGTTGGATAAGAGCACCCACTTCTACCAAAGAAATAAATTTGTAGAGAATTGCTAGTAGATGCAACTCAAACTGGCTTCTCAGCTTTAGGGAACCCCTTGTTGTTGTGCTTGGTATTCCAAATATGCTTAGTATCCTGGGGCTAAGAGTGGGTGGTTTTTGCCTTATCTTCTGCTGTTTACCTTGGCTGCAAGACAGTGCTTGTTATCAGGGAAGGGGACAAATTTGCATTTTCCCATTAACTGGAAGCAATAGGCAGCAAGGCTGAGATGTGATACCTCTTTCATTGAAATAGTTTGCAGGTAAAAATCTCCTTTTTGATTCTTTTGCCAAATACGACCTTTTACTTCCTTTCTTTTCTCTCCTGTTCATGCTGTTTTTTCCCCCAAAAGAAGGATTGTATCTTTGTAGGGTTGTTTTTTCTTGGTGTAGTCAGAGGCTGAGTGTCAATGCTCTGCTAATCATTCAGACATATTCTTTCTGCATTTCTCTTCACATTCCGTGGCACTGTGGCAGCTCCCTTGGTGGTTCTGTCTTGCTGGAGCAGCAGCTGTTAATACTGCTCTGCTGAGATGCTATTTGGTTTTTTTTACCTAGCTACAAGCAGAACCCTGAAATGATGGTGAGCAAGGGAAGGTTTGGGTTTTTTCCCTTGTACCTCTAGTGAGAAATCTGTCCATCCTGGTTTTTGTTGCTGATCCCTTGTGTGGCTCTGTGCCAGACATTATTACAATTACTCTCTTGCAAAGGGAGATGCTCTCCTGTGGTAACTCCTGTAACATCAGCTCATGCACTCATTTCTTCCTGCAGCAGGGAAAGACCAAAAGGAACATGCCAAAAGGAGACAATTAGGGTGGAAACGCAATGATCTTGCTCTGTGGCTCATTCATTATAAAATAATACAAAATTAATGTATTTTCATTGTGAAACACCATTCACTGTTATTAAAAACTGGTATTTAATGTGTTCTTTGACTTTATTTTCTTCCTTAAAGGTATTTTTTTTTAAAAAAAACCCTATCATCTCTCCTTTCATGAGAACTTAGAAGTAGATGCATTTTTCTGCCTCCTTGTTAGGTGTTTTAGAAGAGATTTTCTTGACAGTGCAAGGCCAGATGTCCAAGTGGTGGTCAGAGCATGGGGCTGGAAGGTGCATGAAGTACAGAAGGACTTGTACTTCTCTTGCACAGGAGATTTGCTGTGAGCCTTTTGTGTTTCTCTTGAGATTGTCATGGTTGCCTCTTCCCATCCGCTGCAAGCGTAGGTGGATTTTGGAGTCTTGTTGCTGGAAGTAGCAGTAGAGGAGCATTGCAGGGCAGAAAGGGAGGAATGGGGGATAAGCAGAACCACCTACATATTTTAAAGATTTATGTCTCTTGTTGTTGCTTCACTTCTTTTGAGTGGGAGCTCAGTGCAGCACAGGAACTATCTGAATTTATATTTGGACAACACATCATACAGTTTAAAGATGCAAAAGCTCACACTGTAGATTGGTTATTTGAAAGGAAATGGAAGATACTCGAATGCTGCCTTCCCACTTCCTTGACTTCAGTTAAACTGATCCTGAACTCGCAGGAAGTGGTTCTGGAAGCACAGTATATCCATATCCTCTGCCTTCAAATCTGCACATTCCTCTATATTCAATGTAAGCTGGTGGCTTTTCTTGTTTTTTAAATATCACAAAATCAAGCTTTCTTAGGTGGAATGAGATGCTGGTTAGAGAAGTACAATTTACTGGTGATTTCTTTTAAGGTCAAGCTAGCTGTATTAACTGTGCCTGTTACTGTGAAGTAAATCACACAGGCCTGAGCTGCAAATGCTGTCAAACACAAGTGCTGCAGGTGTTAGAACAAGGTGGTGTTGATGTAAATGGGGTGATTTACACCTGTGTCTGTGCCAGAATCCTTAAGGTGGTGTGAATGGTGTAGCTGGCACTTCACATCAAGCCACCGGTCAGTCAAGTCCTGCTGCTGACACTGCAGTGCCAGCTGCTCTGGAGGGATGTTGGGAAAACCCTGGCATACACAATTACTGGATAACCAGCCCCTGGGGAAAGCTCCTTCCAGCAGCCCCTGATGGGTGGTTAGCTGATGTCCCAGAGCAGGTGGGGACTGCTGCACCTGGACTTTGCCATGTGTTATTTTCTGGAAGGAGCTGGGTGTCCCCACCCACACATGGTAAAGCCCTGGGGGCAGTGTGTTACTGTCAAAGGAAGGTGAATTTTGGAGGCCAGTCAGCTCTTGTCTTCCTGGACTGTATTCCTAAAACCAATCTGGAGCCTGCCATTTGACTAAGTGTGGCTTCAGAGTTACAAGAATATGCAGAGCAGGAAGTTAATTTAGGTGTGCTCCATTCCCTGTTTAAAGGGAATGACTGTCCAGATGGAAGATACCAATGTATGGTTTATTATATTAGCAATTTTGAGCAGCTTCTATGTGCAGAGTTTTATGTCTAGTAATTAGGATACATTATATGAGTTCCTTGAAGGACTGAAATTATTTTGCCATCTGTGCTGAACTCGCTGGCCAAAATGGATTGTAAAAACAACACTCACAGCTGGCAAAAAGTTGATTTTGTCTAAGGCATGTTTTTTTCCCCTCTTAGTTTAATTTGGAGGTGCTCATTTCCATTTTAAGTATGTATGTAACTGTCTTTTCTCCCAAGACCAAACCAGAACTAGAGTAAAACTAGTTTAATCATGGATATTGTGAGGATGGAGCAAACCTGGGAGCCTGGAGATCTAGTGCACTTTGTTATCAGCAGCTGGTTTGCTGTGCAAACTTTAGCTTAGATGCTTAGAATAACTTTCAGATGCAAAATCTATGTTAGCCTTGCCTTGTGTTACACCTGACATCTCTGAAACCACACCATGACTGCTCGATTTCGACATGTGGACATGTGTCCACTCTCTTTTTAGATGATTGAGATATAAGTGTCTTGTGCTCAGTGTGTTTATCTTAAAAGTCTTCCACAGAAATAACGGAATTATAAATGCATGTTACTATGTTCTTAACTGTATCTTTGTGTTACATGGAGCTTAAATATTAGGGTAAATTCAGGTAACAGGTAATTCATTATAACTGTTTACAGAACAATGTTGACATTTCTAATCTCTAATCATAATACTTGAAAAATTATCATCTTGTCATTTTCTGAAACCTCCTGTGCTTATGCCACGTGTTTAGGTAAGTTGCTGGTGAGACCCAAAAGCCCCTTCTTAGCCAGTACAAGCTGGGGTTTCAGCATACTAAAGCTTTGGCATTAATTCAGCCCACAACACCCAGTTGCAAGCAGTCCTGATGTCCTCTGTTTGGCAGATGGACTGAAGGGGCCACCAAATGACTAGTCCATCTCTTTTTATTTACTTGCTTGGTGCCCTCCTGCCACTATCTCTGACAGTCCTTCTGTGCTTGTTGCCCTGGGACCCACTGCAGGCAGGACTTAGGACAGCAGTTCCCTTCTCTAGTCTTAGTCTTTGTCTTTGTTGACAGCTTTTACAGATTTCTTAGAGGATTTGCACAACTGCCAGGGATGACAAGGATTTTAAACAGGAAAATAGTTTGGCTTTTTTTTTTCTGAGAATTTAAGACACAATGACAGTGGTCTTGCTGCTGTGATAATGGTTTCTCTCCATGTCACCTTGTCATTTTCATTGAAATTGGAATTGTTTTTATCCAAGCTGCACAATGTGCTCTTTCTAGTTTCTCAAAGCAAATAGCCATGGTACTCAAGGTGAAAACAAATTTTAAACCTGAACCACTCCGAATTCAGCAGCCTAAAAAGCCATACGTTTTGCTCTGAGGAAAATGAGCCATTTAATGAAGCATCATGGAAAACATACAGATTTTTGGCAGCACAGACTGTCCTTAAGAACAAATGACATTTTCAACAGAAATGGGTATTGATATATTCCGAGATGTGTACAGTCATGCTGAAAAGTTTGGGTGAACAGCATCTTAGCACTCTTTGCACTTATTATTGAAGTCTTTGGTTTTATTTAGCTTTTGGTTCATGGCAAAAGTTGAATTAGTTTACTCTGTCTGCCACTGCTTGAGTCTCATCGGTCTACTACTGATGGTATATTTATACTGCACTTAAACCTTAGTATGCTCATTTTGAGAAAGAAAGCTGTATTTTTAGCCCAGATTGCAGTCTGCCATTTAAATACATTTCAAATCAAGTGACTAAGAAAACTTGGAGCATACATTGCAAGATGATTCCTGCCTTTTTTTTGTTGGCAATTAAAAGGTCCCCTCTAATTTTTCCCCTTAAAGTTTTTGCATCTCTCAAAAAGAAATGGAAAACATCAGAATCTCACTATGTTGTTGCTTTTTATCAAATTTCCAGCTCCTTGGGAAATAACCTGCTTTTCTTGTGAAAGAAGAGTGATTCGGCTTTGAGGCCGAGGGAGGAAAAAGGGTGAAAATGAATGAGGATTGTCTACGTAAATATATATTTAGGTAGATGTGTATTGCCGTGTTTAATGAAGCTGCAATGCTGCATTTTCCCCTAGATTAACTTTGAATTTTGCAGGTATGATGGACGAGATGAATGGCTTGTCTTAATCGACGAGTTCCACCAGCGTGGTATTTGTGCCAGAAGTACAATAGTTTATTCTGTCCTCTGAAATATATGAATGCAATGGCTGTATGCAGGACAGTCCTATTGCCTTTTTTGGTTCATACATGAACTAACAGACAACCCATTTAGCACGTAATCAGGAAAATGGTGTATGTTATCAGCAGCATGCTGTGCTCTGTGCTTGTGGTTTCCTCCGTAAGGCTGTGGAAGGACCAGCCATGCTTGGACTTGCTTCTCAGCATGCCTGGTGAAGGGAGCACAGCTTGGCCAACACCACACAGCGCTCTCAGAAGGGCTTCAGTAAGGCCAAGAGTTGGGTCAAACACCATTCTTTTTTCTGTCAAACATACAGAGTTATTGTGTATTGTCTGCTATTTTCTTTACAGACAAATCTCTCCCATCTTGCAGTGTTTAACTCTGAGATGTATTGGTAGCAGCTGTTCCTTTAATAATTAATATTATAAGTCTAAGACATGCTAGGCATTAAGTGTGATGGTTACCTTAAGTAAAGAAAAATCTGTTACAAATATATAGCTGTTATGTTTCAGCATGTTTGAGGAGGAAAGAGAGACTATTTACAAGGGCCTGTAGTGACAGGACAAGGGGGAATGGCTTTAAACTTATGGAGAGTAGGTTTAGATTACATATTACATGAAGGAATTATTCTCTATAAGGGTAGTGAAGCACTGGAACAGATTGTCTAGAGAAGCTGTGGCTGCCCCATCTCCAGAAGTGTTAAAAGCCAGATTGGATGGAGCTCTGAGCACCCTGGGCTAGTGGAAGGTGTCCCTACCCGTGGCAGGGGGATGATTTCTAAGGTCCCTTGCAACCCAGGCAATTCTGTGATTATTTTCATCCAGCTTTTCAGACCGTGGTTGCATGGACACTTCAGTCTGGCACAGATTTATCCCACTTTTTTAAAAAGTTCATTCTGGATCCTCTTGAACTCCTGGCACTTTCTACTGTGATGCAGTTTTTATTCTTAGGGAGAGTTTTCAGAGGCAGACCTGTTCCTTGATCCAGCTTCTGTGCTAGCACTGGCTCTTGGAGAGATGTTGGTAGTAAGTGGGCAAGAGGTGAAATAAGGCAGGAATTGTGCCCTGGTGATGTCAGACTTGAGACTTATGTCCAAGTCAAGGCGAAAACCACGGCCCCAGCATCTGTAGGTGTACCTCTGCAGATGGATGGGTGCCAGTGTGATGCCTTTTGGGGAATGGTGCTCCTGAGAGCTGGAGGGCTGTCTGCAGGATTTGAGTGTTGAGTGGTTTTGAGTGTTTGTTTTATCCCTTTCTGGTCTTCCTCAAGTCTCAGTGCGTGACTGTATATATGTGAGTAGGTAGTATGCTTTGTGTAACATTCCATGTTCTATGAATCATCCCCATCCCTTATGGGTGGCTATATAGCTTTTGTGTGCTGTATCTTGTTATTACCTTATCGTGTCATTATATGCTATCTTGCTTTTCCTTGTGGTGGTAGTGTTACTGTCTCCTGGTTTGTCTTCTTTTTGGGTTTTTTTTGGTGGAGACAGGTTTCTTGTCTTTCCCATTTCACCATTGTCTGTGTACTTTGGAAGACATGAAAATTAAAAATGCCGGCTGCAGCTGTGATTATTTCCCTCTAACCGTGCATGCAAAGCTTGTAGTTGCAAGCAGTGGTTGGTAGCATGGAACAGGTTTGTGTTTAGAGGTCCCTTGGCAAGGAAAATGGTATTATGCAGAGTTTCAGCTGTCAGTTCTGCAGGCAAAGGTAGAAAAGGGAAAGAGATTTCTCTTGTTCTGTAGCTTTGAAGCTGTCAGGAAGGTGATGATTTCTTGAATTTGTAGGAGGGCAATGCCCCAAGGTTGGATAGGGAAATATGTCTTGATTTCTGGGACATTCCACTTTTTCTGAAGCATTTTATTACCACTGCTTTCTAATTTCTAATTCATACAGTGGCATTATGATCCAGTTAGCTTTTATCCAATTAAAATTATTATATAGCACTATATTGAGTGCCTGCTTTAATCTTCCAAATACTGTATGCCTCTGGCGAATAAAAAAATCCCACTGATAGTCTTTTTTTATGGATATGTGCTCCTTACAGAAAATTGTTCTAGAGAGTTGTGGATTAATTATAATTGTGGAGAGGTTTCTGAATATCTGTCCAATTATTGATGATTTCATCCACCTTTTTCCTTCATATATATTTTTTTATAGAGAGAGAGAGAGCAGCTTTTTAATAGTTTAAACAGAATTTTAGATTTATTTTTTGCCTGAGTAGGGCAAGATTTTTACTGAAAGGGGTGTTACTGTAAATTGCTCACAAAAAAGTTTGGCAGGTGATTTGAAGGTTTGAAAGAATTTTAGATTTTATTTTTTCAGAGCTCTTGAGGCATCTGACTTAGTGTTGGGATTAAAACCAGCCTTGGATTAGGGAAAAATGTCCTTCTCTTGAGCTAAGACAGGAGTTTCTACTAGAAGTGTAGCATTTAGAAGGTGCATCAAAATATCTCTTAAAAAATTAGCTTTGTGTTTTGTAGGTGCCAGTAGCTGCTGCATGCATTAACAGAAAAAGGAAAAAATTACTTGTACATTAATGGAAATACCATGTTCAATTTTTTTTTCTTCTCACAGGTATGAATATTGAAATATGAATGCTGTTTATCTGGATGTGAGGAAATATTGCCTGATACAACATATTTTGCCAGCGTGGTTTCTTTCTATAAATACCACAGCAGGTCAGAAAAGCACCCATCCCGTGGGAATGTAGTGAAATTCAAGATATCCAATTCCAGCTGTGTGATGAAACCACGCAATGTTTCCATTAGAATTTAAGCCAATGCAATTTGTTTAATTTGATTCTTGTCTTGAGTCACAGGTTTTCTTAAAGAACCGTGATAAGTAGGCATTTATAAAACACCTGATTTGTCCATTCATGACTCACTTCCACTTGGCCTGGGAAGAGAGCTCTGCCAGAGTTGTGGTCAATATATGGCTTCCATGTAAATTCAGTTTCTGAGGTATTTTTTGAGGCTGTAGCAAGATTTTTGTATATTTTTTGCTCTTTTTTGTTTGAGCCAATTGCAGACTTAAAAAAATCTTGATTTTGATGAGTGTTTCTTCAAGCATCTGCGAAGTGTTGCAGCTAACCAAGCTTGCTTGTCCAAGTTCCCACACAGCTTGGCAAGTCTGTACACTTCATCTAAGAGCAAAAAAATATCAGAAGGAACCATCCAAGAGGCAGGAATTACATTTATGCTTCTAAACAAGGAATCTAAGAGGATTTAATTAGACTGATCTTATTAAAGCTAAACTTGTAATACCATGTAAGTTATTATGTGTGTATTTTTTAATATTTTAGAGGAGATTGTCATAGAAACTAATGGTAAGCTATTGCTGAGAGCACATCAGTGGATATACTAATAGGCAATTATTGCTGAAGTCTGGAGGGTGGCTTTTAATATTTTGGAGCTGGTACGGACTGAAGCCACTCTGTTGAGTGCGATGTGTTCCTGTCATGATTGTGTTCCTCTGATCCAGGTGTTTCATATGAGAGCACCACTCTGGTTTGGAGTTTGGAGCAACACAGGGGGCTGAGGAGTCTCCCAAATTCAGCCAGGTTTGAAGTTCCTGAATGTCCCTGGTTTTGCAGACTTTCAGCTTAAATATCTCGTGCTGTTGTAGCTGAAGATCTGCAGCAAGATCTGAGCTGGTCAGATTATGTGAGCTAATTTTAGAATTTCTTACCAAACCAAAGAGCAGTTTAGCACAAGTATTGAGTTTAAGCTGTTGCAGAAAAAAAATCAGGTCTCTTCCTCCTCATTTCTTCTCTGCCAAATTTTAGCATATGTCTGATCTTGCAGTGAGGAAGTTTAGGGAGCTGAAATGGCACAAAGCCAACCCCTGCAAACAAACGGGAAAAGGGTGAGTTTCCCTCTCTGACCTGCTCACCAGGGACCAGATGAGCTGGAGTGCTGATGTGGGAGAGGTGTAAGGGGAGGGCAGGGCTACTCCTCATGACACCTGACCAGAGGATGGCTCTGCTGTGGTCTTTGAGCAGCCTGGGAAGAGGAGCTTTCTAGGTATTTCTGAAGTAACTGCATCTTTCTGCCACTTTGCCCTGTGTGTTTTCAGAATAACACATCCTGTTAATCCCTGAATTTCCCCAGCAAGCTTTCTATGGTAATAGACAAAGACAACAAGCAATTTAAAGGCAAAAAAAAAAATTAGGTCTAGAAGAGAGATGTCAAATCAAGCCTAAAATGAAGAGTAGGCCATATGTTAATCAGAGATGCAAATGTGGCCCCACGATTTAATTTTGGACAGCAGTAGAAGCGTAAGTGGAGAGCAAATACATTAAAAATACCAGAACCTGTGCAGAAAATGTGAGGAAAAAGCAGGTGAAAATAGAGAAATATGAATAAGGCTGGTGTTTTTTGACAAGTGATGACAGCAGGAAGGAGAGACGAGAATTGAGAGGTGAATGAAAGACCAAGAAGTTGGATGTAATTCAGTATCCTTGTAGTGGTTGTCTGACCTGAAATTTAGTTTTCCCTGGGTCATTTGCTAAACTTTAGTTCCACAGTCTTGCCATAAGGATTTTGAGATAAAGAATATGGACTCAGCATCTCAAATGCAGAGTCCCAAATGCTGATTTTGCTGTTCCTTGTGCTTCTGCCAGGGTTCTGCAGCTGGAGGTGCAGGAGGAGTGGCTGCACTCAGGAGTACCAGCCTCACATGCTGGTTTCTAAGATAAGGATTCTTTTTCACTGTTGTTTAGCAAGCTAAAATACCGTCTTTTTCATAATGCACAAGTGGATTTGATGTTTGTAAATTAATTTATCATGTCGTGTAGCCATGTCAGAATTTCTATTTTATGGGGTGTTAGAGGGTCAGCCTGGTGGTTGTCACAAAGCTTCAGCAATAGAGCTTGCACTGCACTAGGAACTAGACACGGGGTCCTTTGGAATCTGCAAATCCTTACATTTATTTTGCTGCTTAGGTCAGTCTTTGGAGAAGGAACTTCAGTCTAGTTTAATATTTTACTTTCATGAATACTTATCTCTGAAACAGTTACACAACTAAACAACATAAACTGCTAAGCCAGAGAGCACAGTAATAAAGTAGATTGCATCATAACATAATCTTGAAGATAAGAGCATTTAAAGCTTTGATCTGCTTTTTTTAGTTTCTGAAACTATGTTCCAACAGAAGCATAGGTACAGTTCTGAGAGGTGAGAAGCAATCTCTCTCCCAGGATGAGCCAAGGCAATATGGACTGTTCAGGATTACATGTTTGTTTTTCAGCAGTTTGAAAATCCTTTCAATCGAGAACTCCTTGATTGAAATGGTCAAATTTGATTTATTTATGTTTACTTTGGTCCAATTCAGTAAACTTGGTTCCTGGGGAAAGGGTGCCAAAGATCATTTTAATTTAAATGTATTGTTTGCCAGTCTTATTGTGAAGCAAAAGAAGAGACATACAATACATTATCATATTTTCTTTATTTAAAAGTTCTTTGTGGATTTTGAAGAACTGGAAACCTTGATGATTCTATGATTCTGTAAGTGGGTCGGGATATCTGCTGGCAAGATGCAGAATGCAGAGGAACGTAGACATGGACATTTTCCAACTGCACAGTGGTTTGGATTGGAAAGCAGGTGCAGAGTTACAGTTCTTCCTCTGTCCTTTAAAATTCAGGATCAACACATCTCAGAGGATGTATAATCAACTTGGACTTTATTCTAATGTTTCCTTTGCTCACAGTGCCTTTGGGCACTTGGAAGTGCACATTCTGTTTCTGCTTGAGAATGATATCTCAATATATTGGTGTGGAAGTTTTATTGGATATGATTGGACTTAGTTATACCACGACAATGTTCTCTAGGCATTGACATCACTGTGGTTGATTGAGTCATTGGGAGCAGTTTGGTTTCTCCATTTGGCAATCATCCGAATCCTGTTGAGATTGTTATTTTGTAGAAGGAGGGGGGGGTAAAAAAAGCCTTTCATTTTTCAGGCTTTCTTGGAGTTGGTGGATTCAGTCTTTCTGTTAGGGAAGCTGGTGTCAGGGTTCCCACTGGCTTCAGTGGAGCATGCAGTACAAAGCCTCAAAAAACGTTTTGCCATCTGTGTGGGAACAGACTGCAGGAGGAAGAACGCTGGCAAGAAAATGTTCAGTTTCTTTTTTGGTGGGGGATGGAGCACTAAGACGGTATGTTCTTTGGTTTGTATGCTTCTGAGCTTCTCCTGGTACACATACAGATGCCTATAGGGAGCCCTGTGACCGGGAACTTCATGCACGTGGAGATCTGGTGCTGATACCTGTTGGTGAGCAGCTTCTATCAGAGTCTTTCTCCTTCCTCAGGTCTACCAGATTCAAAAGCCATCTCTGCAGCACTGTTCATTACCTGTAAGGGAGAAAAAATGACCCAAAAGCTTTGGCCCCTAACCTGTGCTATGTGCACAGCATGGAGCCTGTGGGTTGTGGGGCTTGCTGAGGAAGTGCAAAGACAAAGTGGGGCTGAGGGGAGACCCACCTCATGTTCTTACTGCTGGAAAATCAGCCAGGCCAGGTGGGTCTGCTGCAATAATGCAGCAATAGAGAGTGACTTTGTGCTACTTGAGTTTTTACTCTGAAAACAATAGTAATAAGATGTTATGATTTTACTCAAAAAGAGTGCAAAGCCAGCGTTAGGCCACTGAAGTGCCCTGGGAGATGCTGCACGTCTGCCACTACAGACCTTGTGCCTGTGTGCAGTCTGGCAGACTTGGAAGTCTGGTGTAGAGAAAGGGTGGTAGGACTTAGCTGCATAAAGCAGAATTTTATGATGTCCCTTTCGTTCCTTGCTTTACTTTCAAGCTGGCAGTTACCTATGGACTCCAGGGGACAGCTTCATCCCAAGGATTGTTGGCTAAAATCCCTTATTCTCAAAACGGGGGATGACTGGACATCATGGACATCATTCAGGGTCTCAGCATGATACCTTACTACTTTAGCAGCCTCAGTATTTAGCACAAAAGTTAAGTTAGTTAGGTTTTCAGTCTGATTTAGTAACTGGAAATGAAGGCACTGAACAGTCTATTAAAACAAGACAGAGTATTTACATCTTTCTTGGACAAATTTCCAAGCTTAGCAAAGCTGTTTGCAAGTGACAGTCTTAGAGACCTCTCCATACCCTCCTCTTCTTCTGTCATGAAACAAAATTGGAGAAACAGTAAGTGCAGTTTAAGTAAAAGTGAGTTCTAAATGACCTGCGGAACTTTGATGCTTTGAATGGTTAATGAAGATTCCTTAATATCCTGTATGACATTAGCTTTCAGTAGTACGTTGTGTTATCAAAGACATAGGCAGTAGATACTGTTCCCTATAAAGCAGAATATGCACCATGTATGTATGAACTGTTTATTGTATCATAAGGGTTTTTTTGCATTTGAAAATTACATCAGTCTTCAATATAATGTAAGTTTAAAATGAAGCCCTGAGTAAGTCTGTGTGGGTCTGATCAGGCTGAAGTACATTTTTTCAGCTTATTCAATTTTCAGGCTGGAGTTCATTGACTGTGTCCTAGGGGACTGTACAAAACAACAATGCTCTATTTGAAGCACAGACACATGTGAAACATGAAAGCTTTGTGAACTTCCGTCTTGTTAGTGGCTCCCAATTGAAGTTCATGTGAGTAGGCAGGGCTTCATAAAATGCTTGGTGACAGTTTCTCTTGATGAGCTTTCATGGTGAACTTCATTTCATCTGAGATGCAGTTAATGTTGGTACTGAGTGTAGGAAATGGCCTGATTTATCTTCAGCCATGTATTATATTGTCCTAAGAGAGCAGTTTGCAGGCAGAGCTGCTGTATCCGTGCAAGGCAGTGGCGAGGCACTTCTGACTACTCTGGACAGAGATGTTATGAGAAAGGACTTGGAGGAAAACACAAATTTATAAATATTTGTCAAGAAATGGTTGATTTTATTTCTTTAGAAAGGAAACCTTTGTCCTATTTTTTGCTGGCACTAAATATTCTTTGTATTTTAAAGTTATAGTCTGTATAATGTATATCTCATCCATAAGAACATGAATGATTAAAAAAACATTGCTATTTGATTTATTAAAAAAAATGAGGCATTGTCTTATTGCTGCTCAAGTAATTACTGTAGGTATCCTGTTTAAAGGACCAAGGCAGGGAAATATAAAACTCCGAATGCTGTCTCCTGTGTTGTTCACAAATAAACAATGTTACTCATCTGAATGTTTTCTGCAGGTGTGCTCCCTGTAGCTTCATTCCTCATGTTCAACTTCTAATTTTCTTCTCTTTTGTTCTGAGATCAGCTTTTATTTTAGAATATCAGGTGGTTAATTTCTGACTTGAAGATTTCCCTTTTTCTGTATTGCTTTCAGTACAGGACTAAGCCTTGTATGGTTTCCTTGCATCCTGGATGGTGGAGTACAACCACTGTTTCAGAATATGACCTTTATATTACCACTTCACATTCTTGGTTCACGAAACTGAAGTTGATTTCATGGAGAGGGAAATCACCACCGTGTTTGTCTCTTGGGAGGTGCATGCAACTGAATCTGGGCTCTTAGAGTAATAAGTTACCCTTTGGCTACTTCCACAGTAAACTCAAGAATGCATAAATTAATTAGATTATGGAAAATGTATTCCTGGGGCCTGTTGCTTTGTGACAGTTCTTGCATGGCCTTCAAGATAACTTTGATATAAAGTAGGTCATTTCATAAGCAGTGGAACTTATAAACAGAGAACTTGAATAGAGAAAAATTGCTTTTCTTCAAGTACATTTTCATAGATCTTATGCTACAACTTAGGTATGTTTTGTACTGTGACCTCCTCAACAAACATAACTCAGTCACATATGTTCCTGTTTGACAGAAAGGTGGGAGGTTTCTTTGGGTGAGGCTTGTGAAATTAGCTCAGGTAAGTAATTTGATGATTTAAAGTGCATGTTATAGCCCATTTATACTGATGATTTCTTTGGGAAGAAAATAGTAACTTTCCATGTGTAGTGGTTTTCACAAAGCTGTTATGTCTGTTTATTTCATGCTGTCAGAACAGTATCCCATCTTTGGGCAGTAATTGCTGGCACAAGATCTGCTTCTTTCCCTGCCGGCCCTTTTTGAAACATAGTGTGTTTGAGATGAAATGCAGTGTTTCATCTTCATTATGGTAATACCACAGAAAGAAAGGTCAGACATCGTTATTTGGTTCTTTGGGGTTTTTTTTTGTGTTTTTTTTATCTTTCTTTTTTCTTCTCATGTTTACTTTATTAGAAGAATAGTAAGGACTGCCGAAGATCCACATCAGCTGAGCCTTTATTGCAGTTCCTTGGATGCTGGTGCTGTAGCCAGCACAATTGTATTTAAGCACCCTTCCTGTGTATTAGTTGTCTCATGCAGATCACTGGCACTGGGCATATTGATGTGATGGAGGACCTGCTGCCAGGACAGCACTTTGCCTCACCTTCCTCCCACAGCCATGTGCTCTTGGGGAGATGGCAGCCTTCAGGAGAACCTGGAAAACCAGACCTAGGCTCTCAGGCTGCTTACACTGTCCCACCTTCCTTGATCTGGCGGCACAGTGCCTCAGGCAACCCTTAGAGAGGGATGTGGGTGGATGAAATCTTGTATCATGCCTAAAGGACGAGATTTTTTATTATTGTTTTAAACTACTTCTGGCTGCATGTTTTTGCCATCTTGGGAGGACAGAAGTTCTTGTCCTTTTTACCTGATATGTCACTTTGTGATTAAAAAATACCCTGTTAGCTTGATTAGGTATTATTCTGTCTCAAGGCTGTAATACTTAACCTTATTCATGTAGAAATTCAATTAAAAAGTGCAAACACATTAAAAAAAAAAGCCAAAAAAACCCAACCCCCCAACCCCAAACTGTTTAATTGCTCCTGGAGATGCCATAGAGTAGCGAGTAGATGTAGTTTCAACTTAAGTAGAGTGAATCTGTGGATGGGCTTGTGGTGACATGACAAAATGGACTGCTGGGTCTCAGTGAATATGAAATTCTGCCCATGGAAAAGTAGAACTGTTTGTTGCATTTAAACCAGTAAGTGCTTAGAGTGGACAGGGAAGCAGCTTAGATGAGACTGAAAGTCCAACCCTGTTTACTCTGAGGTTTTACAACATGAGAAGCTGGATATCCTCCATAATTACACAAGGGAGGCTTTAGAGACCTGATGTGGTAAACAAGAGTATCCCTGACAGGGCCAAGGTTTTGGTTGGCTTTTCTTGCTGCATACAAATGCATTTCTGCTATAAAATCAAGGCAGTGAGGAGAATGCGTTTGACCATGTAGTCTTATTTCTGCTTTTGTAGGCTTGTGCCTTCCCTGAGTGCAGAGGAAAGTGCTCAGAGAAAGTCAGTGTGTGAGTATTCAGGGTTGAGCAGGCTGCTTCACATCTGGAAGCTTTTCTGAATGCTTTAATTACAGGGTAAGTGGCAGTCTTGCATGAAATTCCAGATAAAAGCACACTAGGGACTTTTAAGAGAAGAGATCACGTATATACAAACATTCAGGTGGGCAAACCAACCCACCTGGTCCCTGCGCTAAAAACAGCTCGTGTTTCTACCACCCTAAATACCCAAAGTACTTGAGATACTGTACCAAGATTTTTTTATGTACCCTGCTCACAGAAAAAAGCAGTGAGTGTGTGTTCTCATGACCAGGTGAAAACTCCAACATCTTGATATCTACCCACATCTCCCCACCCCATCTGTGGATAATGCCTAGAAGGTTCTTCATATCCCCTCTCACACATGCACACACCTGCATGTTTTGTTACGTTTTGCTTTCCTGTGCGTAGGATAGGATTAGTAAAGAAGGAAATTAGTTTGAGTGTTGAAATCTTTGCTGACTTTGCATGCTTGGTGGTAAAAATGAAGAAGTTTACAAGATGCTTAAGAGAAGAGGACAGGGCATTTGCCTCTTAGCATGGAACTTGAGTGACTGGATGTGCAGAAAGGATGGAAACAGGAACTAACGTGATGCCAGGATGGGTGGATTGGAGAGGCAAGAGTTGGGGTGAAAAGAGTGGAAATAGTGGGTGAGTTTCATGGCATGAAACTCTTGAACATCAACTCTGTGTGTGACAGCAAAGCAGCTAAGATGTTGAAAAGGAGGGTAATTTGCCAGATGGGCCCAAAGAAATAGTTACGAAAGCAGTATGTGAAACACCTAGGTGAGGCTGAGTGTCGACTCTAGATAGTGAGGCTGCACCTATTAAAAATGAAGGATGTTATGGATGGATGCTAGAGGATGTGGTAGTATGTCTCTGGAAACTTGTCCTCAGGATTGAATTAAAAGAAAAAATTATCTGTCTAGTTTGGAAGACATTCAGCCTGGAATTTAGTTATGCTAAGTAATTGGGTGTGGTTTTGATTTTACAAATTGATTACTTCCATTTTATTTTAAACTAAAAAAAGTTAAAAGGGGGGTTAAAAGGGTGTATACATACACTCTTCCCAAATGGCAGCTCAAAATGTGTGCAAATACCTGAGATGTCGTGCTGATTAACTTGCAGCCGCAGATACTTGGGACTTGTGGTACAGGGTCAGAGCAGTTCCTTCTTGGTTGCCTTGCTACTTCTCATGTTGATCTGTGACAGAAAACTTGGAAGTTGGTCCAATGGAGCTAGTGCTGGGTTTGACTCTCCTTTCATAATTCCCCCGGAGCAAGTGAAGGTGTTGCTTGGGTTGCAGAGGATGACAGAAGAAGGTGGGATGCCAGCTGACCCTGTAGCTTCACTTCTGTGTGTAGAAGGGAGCAAGTGGCTGAGCATGGTCAGGTGTGAGAGGGCACCCTGAAGCAGCAGAGATGTGGCAGAGAAGGAGAGGTGTTCCCTCTGACCATGGGAGTGTGCTGGATAGAGGGGTGATGGCGCCTGGGCAGGGGCTGCCACAGGGATGGCTATGGAGCTGTGTTAGGCAACACTGACTGTGTAAACATGCCAGAGAAAAAGTGGAAGAGAGTAGGATGTAGTGGTTGGGAGGTAGCCAGCATGGCAGTATGGAGTTTGTCTCTTGTCAAGCACAACAGCTGCTGTTTTGGACCTCTAGGGCTCCCTGGAGTACTGAAATTGACCACAGTGTAGTGGTGGTTTTGTGTTGGTGTGTTAAAATCTCTCTAAACCTTCCATGGCTTCTGTTCTCCCTCTTGCCTGACAATTCAGTACAGGGTTATGGCCATGCCCCTAACTCTTGTGTCCATGTAGGGGACTGCAGAGCTGACATACCAGAGGTTTACTGGGCTTAATTTATGTTTATAATGGTGCTGCTTCACCTGGTTAGCCTGCAGATCAGATCAAGGGTTATGGTTAGAGCAGGTGCATGGAAAGCAAGGGTTAAAAATTTTACCTTGGGCCAGCAGCTGCTGCAGAAACAGGCAAAATAATTACATAAGCTGGTTGAAATAAGTGGCAACGTGAAAGCAATAAGCATAGTTGCATGTGGCAAGTGTATGCAATTCACTGTTTGAATTTTTTTTCATTACGTGTAAATAAGAGCATTCAAGGGAGGACCTTTCTACAAGAGTTTGTGAGGCTCATGTTCTTTTTTTTATGGATGTTTTTTAGTTTGACATGATTTTTAGCCTTAAAGTTATATGACTTTGCAGGAGTAAGTTAAAAAACCCCAAAACACAAAGAACGAAACCAAAGGAAGACAAAAAGAAACCCACAGAAAAACCCAACAAACAACCAGATGAAAAATTTCTGTGAAGATTCAACATTACCTTATACCAAGACCCTCTACACAGTATAGAACGTTGTTGTAAAAACCAATAATAAACTAGAATATTTTTACATAAGGCTTATAATACCTTTATTCTGCATATAGCTGTCTTTTTCCAGACACAGACTGCAGGACTGAGAACAGGGCATTTCATTCAGAATTGATGGTGCTTGTGTCACTACTGCTCATGTGACATCACTCCTGCTGCAGCTGATCTGGGACATCTGGGGCTCTGCAGTGTCGCTGCTTCTAAAGGCATAGAGTGGAAAGATTGCAGAGATACAAAAATCATTATCATATCTTTGCTCTGCATGGACATGCCAATTGTGTGGAAATAAGTGCAGCACATCTGCTTGTTACTGCTCTTCAGTAACAGATCAATGCAACATACTGGGAAGCATATATATATACACACACTTTAGAAAGGAGTAGAAAGAGGTTTTGATCTAACAATAATTTGTTGAACTGGAACTGAAGGCTTGTTTTCATAGTTGAAGTATTGTTTAGCTATCCTTCAGATATGATTGCTGCCAAAGGATGTTTTCCACAAGCAATTTTGAGACCACAGTCTTCCTAATGACTGGTTATTGAATGTGTATGTTCTTTTGTGCTTGTAGTAACTGTTTGCAGATTACTTCACCGAAGTTATAAAAACCCACTTCTTTGTTCATTTGAAATACAGAGGTAGGTAAATGGTTACCTACCTACATGATTTTTGTTTACAGTTTTAAAAAGCAAGTTGTCTGATAATTTCTGTGATCAGTTCAAAGTATTAAAGTAACATCTATACTGTAAATTACAAAATATTCGAAGCACAAATTTACATGGTCCAGCTGGAAGCAAACTTGTCTACAGACTAACTTATATGGTTGGGTTTTGGTTTTCTTTTCGGGGGAAGGCTGTGGGAAGACAGCACAAGGAAAGTCTGGATGTAATCAAACTTTTTCCTGGTTTGATTTATCTTCCTGTATAAAAGCATTCAAATGATCCAGGTTGCTAAAGATGCAACTGCTAAAAATTGCCCTTGTTTTTGTTCTATTTACAACTGCAATTCCTTCATTTCTTTTTATCTATATGAATATTCTGGGAGGGGTAGTGTAATTCAACTTGCCAGAAGTTAACTGAAAGCATCACACAGCTTATACGCATTTTAGTCCTAAATCCCTGTGTCATCGGAGCTGGTAGTGGTAAACACAAGTGCAAGCGAGATTATATGAAATTCTTAGAAGCCTGAGTGGCTTTTTAGATTGTTTCTACAGTCAGTATATGAGGATATCTAGTAATGAAAATGGAAGTAAATGAAGATACAGCTGTAACTCTTGATTGCCAGTTAAATTTTCTAGATTAAGTTGATCTCTGTTTCTTCTGTGATTTCTTTTGAGATGTATTAAGGGAATTGCTCTACATCAAGTTGTGATAATATTGAAAGTTTGGATCTCCTGCAACTTTCTAATGCCGCTCATGCTGACTCTCTAAAAGGAACAGTGGCTCATTAGGGACACTATAAATAAATATGAGGCTCATTTTTCTGTGCCACTAAGTAGGTCCCACTTCAATTCAGAGCAAATACCTTATGTAAGTCTAGTGAGGGGAACTTTCCTCAGCGCATACACTGGCATTAACCTATTGATAATGAAATTCAAAGCCTGTTTTCCCTCGTGAAGGGTGGACGGAGCTTTGTGTGAGCTGTCAGAGGAAATTAGGGGTTTAGTAACTGATGTAGAAACAGAAGAAGAGGCTTCTTTGTATTTCTTTGTCCATGTGTACTTTTGACAAATACTGTTAACTATTTAGAATTTGGTCCAGTGTACTAACTAGCAGTTAAAATGGTGGTTGGGGAAATAGTAAAAATTAAAATACTATATTAAATTATTTCCTCCTCTAATGTTATTGTTTCAGCGAGGCCCTATAGTAACAGTGCACTCTTACTCATAAGCAATTCACCTCAGGAAAGCAACTGAGTGTGTGTTTGTTCTCATGGATCAAATTCCTATCTTCTGTTGCCTTAAAGCTGTGTACATCTTCATGTGGATGAATTAATTGGTTTGAGTTTTTTGTCTTGATTTTTTTCTGAAACATTCCGGTTCAGCCATTGCAAAATGTTCTTAGTTGTCTTTGTTTAAGGCATTTACTTCCTCTCTTGGTGACAAGTGACACTTAACCCTGAGGAATGTGCAGATGTCCCCGATGAGAAGGTGTTGGTGACACTGTGATATATCAAGCGCATGGCTTGTGACAGCACCCAGTGTTATGTAACTGTGGGCTGGAATTACTGGAATGTGACGTTTTCAGAGGTATGAATTTGGAAGAGTGCAGCATGGCAGCACTAAAGGCAACGTTCAGAGAAAATCAAATCTTTCTCTTGCATCATGCTTGCTAGCTCTTCAGGCAGCTCTGGTGCCTTGTGGTGTGGCATTTACACAGCAGTTAAGGTGCGAACTTTCTTGCTGGGTGACCTCCTAATCCATTTTGGCAGGTCTGTGACAGGAGTCAAGAGCATGTGCAGATCTGTTTGGTAGAACTGAGGGGACCCAGGGGAAAAGATAAAAAGCTTGAGGAAGAAAAGGGAACTTTCCTTGAACCTTGCTGTTCCAGTTCAGAGTTCAGGATTTGAAGCACTAGTGGAACAGAGGGAGCTGCAAGTTCCTCTGGAGCCATTCCCAGCAAGCAGTGTGAAAATGGTTCTCTGTTTGTAACGTGGACGGAGGCCATCAGCCTTGGTAATGGGCTGACAAAAAGAACAAAGCAAAGCTGCAATATTCTGAGGGCAGGAAACTCTTAAGTTTTCAGTTCTGCCCTGTGGTCTTTCTTGAATTGAGCTGTATCTCATGTGCTGGGTTAATGTCCAAGGCTGTACCTTCAGCCATTGGTTGTAGTGAAGGTGCCATCAAAGCTGGCAAAGATCTGTCAGATGGCTTCTGTGAAGTGCTTTCACAAGACAAAAAGTATCTGATTAAAAATTTCTATTTTGTAATAAAGACATGGTTAACATTCAATCTCTTCAGCTTAAAGTGCATTGCTAAAGGAGTGTTCACTTCTGTAATTGTTTCCTTGGCATTGTTATTGTACCTGCCCTTGTTTTGTGCATTAAACTCTTAATATAGTTTGACTTTACAACTGTACTAGCCCCTTTGTGTCTCTGAGTGAAAGTAAGAAGTTATTTTCAGTTATTTCCAATCATGCTTTGATTGCCTTCTGTTGTTCCCATGCATGTAGACCAGAACACAGTCATTCAGAGACTACTGATCTCAAATCTGGGAAGGTTGTACTGTTGTTTGTTAGTGTCTTTTAAAGTTTGAGACTTTTGTTAAAGCTGGAGTGAAATAGTCTACTTGCTTCATTTTTTGCCAGAGTTAAATTTTAGCCTTTGGTCAGGGAGTGCCAGGAGGCCCTGGCTCTTGGCTGCCATGAGCTTGGTGGAGATTTCTGATTCAGACAAATCCTTTTTCCTTGAAGCAGGGCTGTCCAGGTTCTTACAGTGGTTTTCCAAGCATTGGTTTTGGACTCTGAATTCACCCAATCTCAACTCAGCTCTCTCTCTTTGGGATTGTGTTCCTTCTCTGCAGGACATTTCTGGGCCATCTCCAGTTACTTCAGGCTTGTTCCTATTCCTGTTTTGCTTTTCCACTAGTAGATATGAGTAGACAGTGGTTTTCAGTGCACCTAAATCCTCAGATCTGACACAATCATAAATTGGTCAGGACTGCTTGAGGAGAGGCCAAGGAAAACCAGAACCACTTTTTGAGTTTGACATAAGGGCTGATAGATTGCCAGCTTGAAAATCAAAAGCAAGAGTCATGGACTGTGTCAGCAACTGCTGTGCACTGAACTGGGAGCGTGGAGTGAAGCAGCAAGGGCAGAGATCCACACTGAGTCCACTTGGCAGGCTTTGCCTTGGCTGGCCCTGGCTGGTGGTGTGGACTAACCACTGGTGAGGTGTTGTCCAGGAGCACATGTTCTTGTTAAGTGTTATCTGTAAGGAACGTGGTTTGGATACTCTGAAATTCCTTTACACAGTGGTGTGAGTTAATGTGCTCCTGGTGGAATGAAATCGGAGTTTAGGAAGTGACTGGGAGATGGATCTGCACAGCAGTCAGGGACCTATCCTTGGTGAAGGTGGTCACTTAAACCATTATTGACAGTAAAATTGGAAGAGGGGGATGGGATAAAGGGACTGAGTGGGATAAAAAGCTGAAGTTGTGGTTTGCCAATAAATTAAGTCAGCTTGTTTGCTTTGGTGGCTTGGTTGTGGAAGTATAAGTGTATTGCAGTATTAAAGCAGATAAAGTGTTGATCTCAGCAATTTAGAAATTGGTCATGTAAACCTAACTATGAATAACTGATTCAACAGGCTGTTGATATTATGCAGTAGGAAAGAATTATGGTATTTGTTAAAATGGTTGAGATAAGCATAAAGGCATGCTAGTAATTTTAGTTGTATGGAGATCTTGCCCTATAAATATGGAGTTTTTGCAATGGCCAAGACATGGAGGAGAAGGTGTTTAACCATGAAACACCTGTTTACCTGATCTTTAGCTTAGTCAAGTATAACTGACCAAGTTATAATTTTGACAGCCGGGTGTAACTACCATGATTATTCTGAGCTGGCAGCCACGTGCTTTTAATGATGAACAGGCACACCAGCTTTCCAGGTAAGTGCACGCAGTCATACTGTGAAGCAAATACATTACACAGCAGAATAGGGAGAAGAGAGGAAAAATGGATATTGTGTTGTGATACCTCTGTTACAAATACCTAAGACAGTATTGTATAAACCAGAGAGAATATTTGTGGTAACATTTGTTCTTTTTCATCCTTTTAACTCTAGGTTTACCCTGAATTGCAAATCACCAATGTTGTTGAAGCCAACCAGCCAGTAACGATCCAGAACTGGTGTAAGAGGGGATGGAAGCAGTGCAATGGTCACCCATATATTGTGGTTCCCTACAGGTGTTTGGGTGAGTGATTCTGTTTCAGTCTGCTTTTCCTGCTCTTATTTTTTTGTCTCTTCTTGAAAAGGATAAAATATCTGCAAAAATATCTTCAAAAACTTCAGTATTACCGTCTTTTCTGAGATGGGTTTTGTCCAATTGTGCAGTCCTTTGAATTAACTAGAGAGGAAATATCGTGCTCTTCCCAATGCTATATTCATGAGTGACTGCAAACTAGCCTTCTCCTTACTTCTCTGATTTTTGTTATCTGTCCTTTCTACTCTTTTCTTCATGTATAGACATGCATATGTACACACCCAGTTTACAGGTTTGTTTGCTTATAAGCTATCCATCCTTTCCCCAGGCGATACTTTTTCCCCCCATTATTTTTTGGATATCTCATATGTGAAAGACAATGCCAATCTGTTTTTATGGGGTAAAAAGCAAAACCTAGATTATAAATCCCCCCATTTCTTTCTGCAGTTTTATTTTTGTAGCAGTTGCTTAGTATTCTCTCCTGTGTCCTTGGTGCTTTGAATCAATTAAAAGGGAGGCTTGGGCTTTCATTTTTTTGGTAAGCCTTACTTTTGTCAGCATCTGAAAAATGGAATCCTATTAATTTGCTGTTTTCTTTAACATTTTATGTGCAATATTTTCTTTCAACTATTCCATGAGCTATTTAAATATGTTGCTTTACCACCACCACTTGATTTGTGATAAATGCTGGAGTTCAGAGTTAGAACTTGGCTTTTCTACTAAGCCAGAGCAGCTAAAAAGGCATGGAAAGCAACTTGGACCAGTTATTCCCTGAAACAAATAATGAAAAAAATCCCAAAAATGCACAATGTTTCTAGAATTTTTGTTCATTTGTGTAGAACAGGTGAAACACATGGCACTCTCTGTCTGCTGCCCAGGCAGTGACTGTGTCATCTTAGGAAAGCTGGGCCTCAGACTAACAAGAACATTACCAGTCTGGTCAAAGATGTCAAAACAGCAGGTGTGCAAAATCTGTACTAAGTACCAGGGAAGTCTTATTGTTCAGTAGAGTTTCTAGATCTGATGTTTGTTCATGTGGATACAAAGGAGGTGTTTCCAAACCTTCAGAATATTATTGTTGGTGCTATTGAGGCTCTGCAGGACTAGTTTATTCTGAGTAAAAGCCTTCAAAGAGAACCAAATTCAAGACTTGTGGTGAGGAGAAGGACCTGCCTATATCAATATGAATTCTGACTGCAGGAAGGAACTGCTGCATTTTTGTGTTTTCCAGAATTCTAGGAGAGATGAGTTGGTCAGTTCCACCGAAGGTTTTAATGCTGAAAGGGTCATGCTCTTCTACCCATTTTTTGCTGAGTATTTGTTTTTTCACAGTCAGGATAAAAACATCAGTGTGTAGTGTCAGTACATGTGTAGAGCCAGATAAACAACTTGTAGAGGTGAGGCAGAACTGCAGTCTCACCTAGAGCTTCATCATGATATATTTAATCATATTCCATGCTGAGTGCACTTGCACTAGTTAAGAGATGTAGCGGAAGAACATTAGACTAGTGGAACTATAAAAACTAATTTTTATTACTTACTGTCATCATAAGCAAAACTCTGAATTAAGATCAGGGAACTGTCCTTGTATAGATTTGGTCAGCGCCCTGGAGAACTTAAAACCTAATTTAAGCTAAAAGACAATGTCATCACAAGAGCAAATGAATATAAATTGGCCATGAATAAATTTAATCTTCAAATTATAAGGAAGTATCTGCAAACATAAAGAGCTCTAACGGTAAAAGGTAAAAAGGAGTAAGAAGTCAAATCATGTAGAAGGAGGTTCATAAATTTATGAACAGAACTATATGCAGTTCCTTGCAGGAGTGAGGACTTGAACTTGGACTCTTAAGGTGTCTTTCCTCAATTGCAGTTTGGAAAGAAAAATTATTGCACGTTGTATGTCTGTTACTTAAGGCAGCAAGGTAGGGTTTGGAGGCAGGAGTTTTAAAGTCTTTTAAGCACTTCGTGCCCATTAGCCCTTAGGTCCTGTTTTGTATTTTAAAATCCCCCCATTTTATTTTGTATCTGATTTCATTGAAATTGAAGTTTATGTAGTCATGTCTACCAGTGTTTGTATTTGTCATCCTCCTTCTGTGGTGACATTTATCTTTTGACCCTGACTAGAATAAGCCCTAGATACCAATGTTCCCGAGGGTTTGCTGGGGGATGTGTGGCCACGGAATTACTTTCTCTGTAGGAAAAATGGTGACACTGTGGTTATTATCTGTAATTTCTCTGTTAAGCAGCCCTCTGCTTGTTGTGTTTGGTTAATGTTGCACTTTTTTGCATGTGGTGAGAACGAATTGGTGAAGTGGGTCCTTTTCCCACACGTGGGGCTGGGAGTACAGTCTTTATAAGAAGTCATTCCCACCCGAAAGTCCTATTTGGGTTTCTTAACTGAGTATTCATTTACTTTTCCTGTTAGACAGTTACCCTTTTAAATTACTTCGACTTTTCTGTAGTCAAAAAAGTTGTGGTCAAATATCTTGGATACTCTTGTTGCCTTGTATGTCAAGCGGGTAGACTGGAGGCAGAGAGCTGATTGAATTCAGTCTCTCAGGTTTCATGGCTTTGGCAGACTATCACTTTTTATGATTTTATCCAATATCATATTGGCTTGTTGGAGTTTTTTTTGGTAAGTAATCTTGTAACCTGAACTAACAGCTCAGTGTTACGAGGATACTGTTTTTGTAAATTACCACCATAAGCAGTACTGTGTCTGTGTTGGAATACTTTTTCCTAAGTCTTTTATTTTTTTATGGAACTGAGCAGTCTAGAGAGCTTTCTTATTTCTTTCTCTCCTCGTAGTACTTCTTCAGTGTTAAAAGATAATTTATAAAAGCTGCATCTTGCCTGTCAGCTCTGCATGTTCCTCAGCTGTTCTTAGTGTGCTAGCTGCTAGTGGGCAATTTCAGAAGTTGGGCACTGGTAGTTCCCATTCCTTGGTAATTTTAGTGCCAAATAGACCCTTGCTGTAGACCACTGTTAAATCCATCTGGTAAGAATTAAGATGCCATAAGTACATTTGGCAGTGGGCAGCTTATTGTAGGGTTGAGTATTAATTTTACTTTGCTGCGAGAATCACCTCAGGTATCTTGAGTCAGCTCAGTAGTTTCTTCCATCTTGACATTTATTTTTCTCAGAGTTGAGAAGCAGTGAGTGATAGAAATCTGGCTGCTCTCAGGCCAGAGCATCTTTACAGTCCATTTGCATTGCAGTCTTCAGCCAAGGCTTTCTGGAGTGGCCTTTGGTTGCTCCAGGGTTTTTTGGTCTCTGATACTCATGGAGGACAGTTAGTTACAGCAGTTATTTGTAGTAGTTTATTTTAGTAACATCCATCAGATTGACTAGATTATGTAGCTTCATATTTTCTTAAAAGAATGCAGCTAAAGCATAAAAGCCGTAATTTAAATAAAGCAGAATTAAAGCCCCTTATTTCAATCAGCCATGTGTCTTTGCAGTGACCACAGAAATAAGAAATATACCCCCTAAAAATATTCCTATTTGAATGCAAAGAAGAGCCTTTAATAAAATAAGGTATGATTTTTGTGCCTGTGTGCAGGACTTTGCAGTGTTCTTAAATCTGCAAGCTTTGAGAAAATGGTCTTCTGCAGTAAATCTGATTTAACAGTGTATTCATTGCATGCTCCCAGGGACACGGGATTATTGTACAGTTTCAGTTTGTTGAAGAGGGGAAACTTCCCGTGAAAAGAAAATTGTTCAGTAAATTTTAGTTACCTTTCTGAACACACTGCAGGCCTTTGCCTTAAAACTATCTTCCTGCTTTTAGGAAATGTCTTCCAGTGTGTCCTTATAATGGCTCCAAGCTCTGTTAGCCACTTTATGACAAATCGGAATCTTGGTGAATATTTAGGTCTCTTGAATGTGGTGTCAGACTGTTGTCCACAAGGGGAAAAAAAAAGTGGGATTTGAGATTTGACTGGGTTTTTTTAGTAATGCAAAGCTTAAATAGTTAATTTATGCTATTTAAATGAGGGCTGTGCTGCTCTGAGTAGAGCCATGTGTGTGTTTGGATGCTCAGGCGGAGATGATGAGCTACATTTGTACTGGTGGAAGGGTAAGGATCTGGAGCACTCCCTTTGCACAGTGTCAGTGTTTGTGCTGCCATCCATCCTCACACCTGCAGCAGGCACGAAGCACATGCTTCTAAAGCTGAGCCCTCCCAAATGGTGACAGTAGACTTGCTGTGTGGCACAGCTGCAGAGTTGCATCACACAGTGCCAAGAAGCCCATGATTTCTGCTTTGCTTTATGGAACCTGTTCTTGGGGAAATATCGTGGCCACAGACCTGGCTCTGTAAATGTTGGTGGGAGATCTGCCACCAACAGCAGGAGGGCAGGATTTCTGCCTCTGCCAGGGCAGTGTAGACAATAAGCAGTTCTGGTTTATGCTCTGTCCTCTCTTCACTGCTTGCCTGAGGAAAAGCAGCTGGCGAATTTGTGCAGTGTGAGCTGTGAAGTGAGGTAATTCATTCTGTGTTCCTTGCTGGTGGTGGGAGCAGGCATCCTTCTCCCAGTGCCATGACTCTTTGAATACCTTGGAGAAATGCGTGACTGTGCTTTTCTGAATAGGTGACATTTCATTTTTTGTTTGTGAAATACACCCCCAGAGAGCTGCTTGTGGTGCATCACAGTCCTGGAGAGGGAGGAAAGGCTCAGTTAGGGGCATGTTGGTGGGTCAGTCGTGGACATGGCGAGGTGGGGTAAGGGGGGAATTACCAGGCATTGATTAGCTGTGCTGTGTAAAGTGCTTATTCACATGTGATTCTGCCTCATTATGCTGTTAATGTATGCTGCTATGCGCTGCAGTCAGACAGTGTTTGAAGGATCCAGATGTATTGGAATCTCATTATGTATATAGCCTCTGTCAGTCAGAATGTGATTACTTGCAGTCATTTGTTCATAAACAAGTGGATTAGGTTATATGACAAGTATATTTTGGTGTTTGGGTATGTAGTGAAAAGCTGGCTTCTGTTTCTAGTTCTAACAAAAACATCTTTGAAAATATTTATTAACTTGTAATGCTTTATTATTATAACAGCTTGTGAAGTTATCCACTTGTTGATGTCAGAAGAAATGGCACACTCAAGTTTTGATATGCATGCCTAGCCAATTAAACTAGGGAAAACACCAAGGTTATGCCTGGAATGAATCATTTAAAGAGATATATGTAATTGGCAGCTATTCTGCTTCTTCTAGTAGCTTACTTGAAATTTGAACGGTGGAATTTTTTCATGCAGCCATGTGAAGTCCCTGTTTATTTCTGCTACATGACAGAACTTGCTATTTTTCCTCCTCTAAGTGCAATCTAGTGCACCTATTTCTGATTGCAATGGCAGAGCTTCTCTTCTGGATGCTTTGGAAGCACTTTGCACTAGCTTTTCCATGCAGTGCCTAGTCAACAGAATGATATTAAATAATTGTCTGGAGTTTTCCTGTCCCTGTTAGTTTAGCTCTCCGCCTCCAGCTTGCCTCAGTCTCTGCTCAGCCATGTGAGTGATGGAGACAAGCCTAACACCACACTCTGCTTAAAATAAAAAAAATCTCCTAGTTTCAGCCTACACAGCTACATCATGTCTAGTTTTTCTGACAGTGCTAGCTGACAGAAAGGAGAGGATCTCCAAAAATATTGACAATCTGAATTGCTTAGTGGGGAGACCATAGGTATTAGACCAATCTAGGTGCAGTGGAAGGGCGTAACTGCTCATTGGGGGGAATACTTCATCTCTGTCTTTGCTCCCTCAGAATTCGTGCCTACTAGTGGTATTTTAGGTAGAGTGCTGACAGGTGGATGAAAAGGCTCTGCTTGATGAGATGAGAAAACTACGCACATTTTTTTGGTGAAACTTCAAGCGCTGCAGGAATAATGAGGTGTCCCAACACACTGGCTTCCTCCCACTGCAGCAGGACCTTGGCAGGTGCTCCCAAGCCAGGTCCCTGCCCAGGTTCAGAACTGCGCTTACCTGCATGGTGACATCTCTGTGGTGGTGTGATGGCAGTCAGAGTTCTCTCCTGTTCCTGTGTCCTCATTGCTAAGCTCACTGCCACAAGCTTTTAGGGCCTAGATCTTGCAGTGTGTTCTTAAATGTGCTTCTGTGCAATGGTGTAATTAAGAGCATGCCTTGACATGCTTCAGTGAATAGAAATGGTTTTCTGTTACACCTGAACTCTTCTGGCCTGGATTTTACATTCAGCTCCAGTAATAGAGAAGAAAGTGGCTGTTAAGCATCATTGGGTTACTGATTGTTCATACAAACAATGAGTTTATATTTTTATTATAATTCTAAGTAGCTCTATTGCCTCGTGGTTTATAACTATGTCTTTTCAATTATTTTTCTTCCCAAAGTAGGACTGTGTAAACCACTTAAGTGGCCTCTGACAGGTTTCAGGGGACAAAATATCAGCTGGAGGAAAAGAAAGTGGGCAGAGAAATCCTGAATGAGATTGCCCACCAGCAGCACAAAAGCTCCCTCAGGCAGTCACAGCTCTGTTCTTGGAGGCTTCCACCTCCTCACTCGAGCCAAACATCAGTTCAGCTGTTGGTTTAGCCAAATTCTAGCTGGAGGCGTAGAAACCCTAAAGTGAAGAGATAAAGCAAAATTAGCATTCTCCTGGTGACCAGAATGTACCTTTATGTATGACTAAGAGTAAATACAAACCATATTATTTTTGTATAACAAGACCAGAAGAAGAAAGAAATCTGAATTTATGTATTTCTGTGCGTTATTCAGGTGTGCATACATTTAAGTTATTTGGTGAGTTAAGCTTTTAATAAGAACCGGATTTGTGGAACAGGTCATGGCACAAAACTTTTTTGAGGTCTTGAACATCACAGCTCTGCAGACATACTTCTGAAGCAGTAAAAAAAATTCTATAGGTAAGCAATGAAAATGACGTGTATTTGTCACTTTACAAAGACAAAGGAAACCAGAACATCTGGTATCCACACTTCAGAAACAACTCACAGGACTTGGTCACTGGTATGTGAAAGTCTTCTTAATAGCTTTTTACTAAAGACAGCATTAGTTTTTGTTGTATATTTGGGGGTGGTGGTGGTTAATGTTTAGGAGCTTAAAAAGATAAATCATTTTCCTGCTTGAATGACCAATGTTAGCTGGATTGAGTTTTCTGTCACTTATAACTCTGCCCAGGCTGAGGTAAAAGCAGCGTGTTCCTAGTTTTTCTGCAGTACTTTCATATAAAATAGAGTTAACCACAAAAAGTAATGCTGAAAGAGTATTAATAAGGTTAAAAAGAGCTCAAAAATTAGAAAAGGAGAAAGCTAAGGTGCCCTCCTGATCATAGAACCTTCCTGTGCAAGGGGTACCAGGGAGGCTGGTTGTGGTGTGGCCCTGTCTGCCTGCTCTGTCCTGCTGTGGGCACTTGAATGAGCTGTTCCATGTTTTCTTCAGACCTCCTGGCCTGGCCTTTCCCATGCCCAAGTTACTGCTCACCACTCAGATCCTACCTGAAGACACAACTAATTTTCCTCTCAGAAGTTGCTCTACCCTTACCCAAACACTTTGGAGATCATAGGTTTTGTTTCATAAAGGTCAGGAGGGAGAGGAGTGTCATCCCATATTTGTAGTTGAAAAGCTGGAGAGAAGCTTAAAATGGAAAGTATCTGTTGATAATTGGGGTCCAAATTGTTAAGCACTTGAAATAACCTTTATGGGTATGTGTGAAGCTGCTGCATAAGTTTTGTAGCTTGTTCATTGTGTGCATCCAGCTTTTGGAACAGACAGACCAGGAGCTTTTCATCTGAGCGTCTCTGTAGTGCCACAGAGCTGATTCATCCTTTTTTTTTTTGTGCTTTCCTTCAACACAGAGCACTTAATTTTGCAGTGGGAGAATCCTGCTAATTAAAGTGTGCTCTTTGTTTTAGCCTCTTAGGAAGGAAGGATGGGGAGAGGGACAGAAAGGAAGTGTACATCTTACCAAATGGCCATTAAATTGATCTGCGTATGTAACATCTTCCCAAAAAATTTTATTACCTGACAGAAAGTAGCTCTAAGATCTCATACTAAATACATTCCCGTCTCGGAGTAGAACTGAATGTTGCTAAAAGATTTGATGCAGTTGTTAACTGCAGAGGAAGAGTCAGTGATGGGAACCACTGGATTTCTTTTAAAAAGTGCTAGGGAATATTCTGGAAATACATTTCAGTAAGCCTATTTGGGAAGGGGGATGCTTTTCTGAAGTGCTGAACACCCAGGACTGTTGGACTTGTCAGTGAGTATGATAATGAGCAAGAGATTTGTTTTAAAGGAGTAGGTAGACAAATGGATGGTGTGTCTCCTATGGTTTTTCAAAAGAAACTTAACAAGGTCCATTATCAGAAGCTATTAAAGAATTTAATCTACCGTGGAATAGAAAACTCTTATGTGGCTCCATGAAGAGAAAGGTAAAAAGGGCAGGAATTAATGGTCCATCCTCAAGGTAGAGAAAGGTCACCAGCAGAATCTCAAGGGATCAGTTCTTTTGCCAGTGATGTTCAAAGTATGTGCGATTTGAAAAAGAGGGTAAATCATGAAGTGACCCATTTGATGAAGGTTGTAAGTTTTATTCAAGGTAGAATTAATAAAGGCAAACTATGAGGAGTTTCAGGTGGCTCTTTGGTATTGATTGACTGGATGTAAATTGGCAGGCAAAAATTGATGTAGTCAAAGCAGTGTTCATGGAAGAAGCACAAAATGCATTGATCTTACCTTAGTGTATATGATGATACTGTGAGTAGCCTCTAACTTCTCAGGATTGAGACCTTGGGTATTACTAGCCCTGTGAAAACATAGATTCTTTAGTACCCAAACCAACAGTGTTAAGGATATTAGGAAAGGGATGGGGAACAAGACAGAGCAGTTCCACTGTACGGACTCACTTGTATTTGTGAACTCTGTGTGCAGTTCTGGCCTTTCTCATAAGGAGTACTAAGTTGAGGTGAGTGATGATGAGTGCTTGAAGTATGACGTGGCTCCCAGAGAAGAAATGACACAGTAGAGGAGATCTTTCCAGCATAGAAAGGAAAATGACTGGAGGATCAGACAGTGCTTTGCAAAGTCATGGGTAGCTTGGAGGGGATGGATGAGGAATGGTCACTCACCCTATATTTGATGGAGAGACCTGAGATCTCAACTGAGACTTGCAGACTTTAGGTTTCAAGCAAACAGAAGTTACTACACAGTTGTACATTTTGTTGCATGGTGTGTATATTAGCTGCTCATCCATCTGCCACATCTGGTTGCTGAGACCCTACAAAGTTTTGAAACCCAGCAGTTTGCTACAAGATAACTCATCGTCTCGGGGAAGTACTTCTGCATGCTGTTATGTACACCTTTTTTTATATAGTGTTGTAGGTACTTGCGGCTGACCATGTGAACTGATGTTCTTGTGGACTGAGATAGACATTCTCATGCTTATGTGTGTTCCTTTGCTATATCAAAGTGCTTGCCATCAGATTAGTTGGTCCTTCCCCCTTTCACCTGCTGCTCTCCTGATTTTGTGTCTCTCTGAGGGATGTTGCCTCTGTCTAGTCCTTATCAAGTCTTTCCCTTCAGATTTTCCAGCCTTGTTTTCTTCTTTGGCTCACCAGATGCCTCTGTCTTGTCCATCACCATTCCACTCAAGTCTCCTTGCCCCCAGACACTGATGTTCCTTCACCTCTCCTTTCCTTCTGAGTAATATTCTTCCTACCTTGATATCTATCTCTTACTCTCATCAAGTCCTATTCTTTCTCTCAGCATCTGCTATCTTGCATTTTGCAATGTTTAATTTGTATGTTACTATTATTAGCTTCAAACTTCCATTTCTATCCTATTAAGCTGTCTTTATCTGTCTCTTATTTTGACATCTTTCCCCCTATTTCTCTCTCCCACCCCACTGGGAGGAGGAGGGTGTAGGGAGTAAGTAAGCAGCTGTGTGGAGTTCAGCTGCCTTCCAGCCTAAACCACAGCAAGCACTTATGATGAAATAAAAATACTCTTCTGTCACAGCAAAGAAAATGCTCTGGGTTCTGAGTGTTAAGGTGTTTGTGCATGTCAGTGCTTCGTCAGATGGAAAGAAAGCTGTAATTACCTCCAGGTAGTTTCTATTTTATTTTTCACCAAACTACAGTAAAATTTGCTTTATTAACGCATTCTAGATTATAACTGTTAAAGATGCAGACTGAGTGTAGTGTTGCTTCATTTGTGTTGAAGAAAGATCCTGTTGCTCTGTTTGTCAGATGACCTGACTGCTGTGAGATACTCTACTTAAAGCTTGGCTAAGATGATATTTTAACAAAAATGGCCATTTGTTTCCCCTTGGTGGCATCTGATGAATGTTTTAAATGGTGTTTAATTTTCGTTTTTCACTGAAAAATGCAGATCTGTTTTTCCATGTTTCATTATAGCTGCATTTAATTCTTGTTTTAAAACCAACCCCAACCAAAACCTTCACCTTAAGATATTTTTTTCTCCTCATTATTTCTATCCCATCTGTGGCTTATAACATTGGTTGAACTGAAGATTTCCTTAGTGCTTTTGCAGAAAGACTCTGTTGCCTCTTTTTTAAGTGCTGGCATTGAAACTGAATAAAACAGGGCAATTCAGAATAATAATGTTTCAAGCTCTGAAATTGAAAGGTGAAAAAGCCGTGGTGGTGGTGGGCAGAACTTGGGAAAGGAGTCTCTTGATTAAGAGTGATGCTATTGAAACTGCATTTCCAAAGTCTTGTGGAGCAGTGGATTGGACCTGTGATATGCTCCTAAAATACATGTTCCTTGTCTGAGACTGCATTGTTTCATATCCCACATACTCTGGCAAAAACCAGCAAGGCAGAAATTCCACTGGGGCTTGACTTTTTGCAGGAGCAGATGGGTGAGTTCTTTGGGAATGCTGGGCACGGTTCCTTGTTTTTATAATTGTGTATGTCTGTTGGTTTAGGAACAGCTGAACCACCTCTCATTGCGTGAAACACAAATTAGCAATGCTTCAGGGTGGCTGCAGCCTCTGAACGAGCACTCTTATTGTGCACTTGAGTTGTATGTTATGTCTGTGTTGGGTTTTTTTATTGTTTTCAACAGTATTTAAAATTAATATTACCTATGTAATTATAGAGGTGGCCTTGCATTTAAGCTCTATCACTTTGAATTTAAGTTGTTAAGTGGTTTCTAGATTTGGGTTTGTTTTTGTTTTTTTATTATTACACAATACTTTCACCAAAACATCAGAAGTACTTCTCAGGAAAAATGTGTCTGTTTTTTAAGTAGCACAGTAAAATGCTTCTTAATTTGTTATTCATAGCAGCAAAATTAAAAAAACATACATATATGTACTGTTAGCAGCAGTATATATAGTAGGTTTTCTGTTGTCAGAGTGCTGGTAGGACATCATTTCCATATTTTTCTGGTTGATTTAGGCAAGCAAAGCCCTGTGTTTAATGATTTTGAGTGGCTTTCTGTGAAAGGGATTTTGTCTTTCACTGAGAGACTTTAGACATTTGTTTATAAATATGCTCTTACATTCTCATCCTTAGTGGAGAGCCTGGCTTTTGGGGAAGGTTTGTGTCAGAGACTTCATCCATAACCTTGGAAAAGTGTTTGCAAAATGACTTGCAGTAAGCGTAGGAAGGAGTTTGGTTAATTTTCATTCAAGTACTTCTCATTTAGGGCACATTGCCCTTCAGGCAAAGATAAAGCTGATACTTAGGATATGACAGCACAGTTCTTCAGCATTTGTCTGCCCTAGAAGGATAAATTGTCCATAACTGGAGAGGGGCAGCTGGTGCTCCAAGTGCTGGAAGCCACTTTGGTCTAGCACATGTTCATTCATCAGATCTTGTCGCTGACAGCCTAGGGACAAAGGAGGACATGGCCTCACATTGGCCAGACTCGGACCCAACAGCATTCCTGGGAAGTGGCAAGCTGGGATTCCAGGGCTGCAGGGCTGTGCCCACACAGCTGTGCTAGGGCACCACCAGCCACCTTCGTCTGGATGGATCACTGCACTCTGAGTGTGTCTCTGCAGAAAGAGTTACAGCACTTCAGACTTGTGTAAACATCCAAAATATTCCAAAATGAACATGCTGATATTTGAAGGTCATGCATGCTTCAACACTCCCAATCCCTTACCCACAAGCGCAGGCATCTTTGTCATGCAATCTGAAATCCCCTTTGGGTTCCTCTCTCTTTCACATGGAAGCCTTTACTCATGGTTGATAGTAAGAATGGCTGTGCAGCCAGAGACATCTTGTGCTGAAATGTGGGGGTTTATTTTCTTGCAAAAAACTTCTGCAATTGAAAAATACTAGTTGAGAATGGTTATACATGATTTGTAGGAATCAAGCATCCATTAACTATCTAGGAATTCAGGTTTTGATGACTCCACAGAGATACTAGATTCTCTTTGAAACTGGAAAAGCAAGGTATTTTTAGTGTGCTGGTCATGGGATGAGTGGCAACAGGAACCCAAGAACTTTCTGACATGGTTGCATTTGGTGTTTTGAGTTTCTTTAACAGAACTCTTTCAAAATCTGTCATTTCATACTTTTGGTAACTTTTTTTGGTGGTGGCTTGTTTTGTTAGTTTTTGTTTGTTTTTTTGATAGGTTGGGGTTTTTTAAGTTTGCTTCTCTTGAAGCTCTTCAAAGTTGGACTCATGGTTTTTCAACAGCAGAGAAGACTGAAAGCTGAGTAGCCTACAGCTAGCAGCCCTCCATCCAAGTCATCTGCCAAAAGAAGTGGAGCAGTAGTGAACTTTTCTTAAGGAGCCATTATGACTGCATGTGAGGTTTTTGTGCTTTGGAAAGCTGTGTGAAGGCTGGGCAAGGGTGTAAGTATTTGGGGAGGGTGGGTGGTTTGGGGAGCCAGCTTGGCTGCAGGAAGCTGGGGGGCTGCTGATAGGTGGATATTCTGCCCCCTCCAGGGAGAGGTTTTGCTTTGTTCCTACCACCACTGGCTGCCTGCCAGCCTTGGCCTGCGAGCTCAGGAGATATCACAGGGTTCTGTAGGGCTACTCATCCCTGTTGTTAGAGGAAGGTAATGGAACTGTGGTACCCAGGAGTGGGAATGCACTGGCATTCACTTTCCAAAGCAAGCATCTCATGAGAATATCTAGGTGTTTCTGTTTAATCCTATGTGTGTATTTACTTACTTTTTCTCCATGAGGAGACTTGCATTGGCTTATTTGAAAGGGACTGTACTCTACTCTTAACCACTTCTGCCTTTGTTGGGTTAAAAGTGAAGGAAAATACCTGTCTAGGGTGGTCACAGTGTGATGGCAGTGCAAAATCTGGTTCTGCAGATTAGTTGTGCATGGCCAGTTTGGCTTTAAACTTCCTAGACTTGATTTGTTTGCACATAGGTCATGCCAGCCCTTGAATCCCAGCTTGCTATTTCATGGGAATGCTGCTGGGTCAGAGCCTGGCAATGCCTTAATGATACTTGCAGTCTCCTTGTTAACAAAATAGCTTTAATACTTTATTAGGTTTAAAAAATTGCTGCTGATTTACTGATTGCGTTATAGTCTTGTGAGCAATTTCATCTGTATTAGTGAATGTCTGAGCAGTTCTGCATTTTGCTTTTGCTGTAAATTTAAACTGTATTCCAACATTTTGAAATTTCTTACTAACCTCCAGGCTGAGAAGTAATAGTTGGGTATTTCACTATGTTTAGAATCACATTGAAACTTTCTTAGTGATCACTAAGGGAACTTAAAGGGGAATTTGTTCCAGTTAAATATGTGAACTTGAAGCTAACATAGTCCTTCAGTTTTAGTAGAACATATGAGTGTGCTTCAAAAAGAAAAAAAGCAATAAACTTTCTAGACCTTGTGATTTTCTGTTACTTTTTTCCACTGAAGAAGTTTATGTACCTAAAAAATGTGGAATTGATAGGTAAGAATTTTAGTTCTTTACTCAAGCTGAAGTACTTAACACAGCCATTAAAAATGCTTCCTAAAAGTTCAGTATGAAGTACTGAAAGACAGCAAAAAACTGTACTGGGGTAATGAATCAGGGTCATGGTTATTGGAAGTTATTTACTTTCTGCATTACTGTGTTTGATCTTTAACTCCCAGTGGCTTTGTCAGTGAGTTCTTGATGTGTAAAATATTTAAATTACCCTTTTTTTTTTCTAGTAGATCACTGCATCTAGGTCAACAGAAAATTGAATCTTAACCACTTGATATCAAAGTTAATTTTGGTAACACAAAATAATTTTGGCTCTGTAGTAATACCGGCTTCTGCTTCTTTTTCCAGGAGGTACTCAGGTGAATACATAAGCAGTGTCTGCTTCTTAGGAAGTCTGATCCTGCATGCTGTGAAGGAGGCTGGTCTTTAGTTTTTCCCTTAGCTGTTCTTAATTGAGTTGGTCTTAGATATGATGTATTTTTATACCTTTTTATTATAGTTTAATATAGGATGCAATTTCTGAATATCTGTTATTTTCTCAAGTCATTCTTTCCCTTGTGAGTGATTATTGACTATTCATGACTGGCTCCTGTGACTACAGCTGTCTGGAACCAGTCCATCCAACAGAGATGACAGACCTTTAGGGAAAAGAACTGTCTTACCATTTTTGTTACTTAACACGGGGAGCACCCTGTCCTAGAATCACAGAATATCTTGGGTTGGAAGGGACCCACAAGGATCGAGTTTCAACTCCTGGCCCTGCATAGGACCATCTCCAAGAGTCACATCATGTGCCTGAGAATTTTGTCGAAATGCTTCTTGAACTCTGCCAGGCTTGGTGCTGTGACCAGTTCTTTGGAAAGCGTGTTCCAGCACCCAACCACCCTCTGGGGGAAGAACCTTTTCCTAATATCCAACCTAAACCTTCCCTGACGCAGCTTCCTATGATTGAAAAGCGGGTTTCACACTACGAATGAGAAATGATCAACAGCATGCACAGGAGCCTATGGCTAGAGCTGTTTCCCTTTGCCTATTTTCTGGGATTTGTTTATTCAGTCTGCACAAAATATGTGGTAGACAAACTCCTTCCCTTTGCATATGATGGACTTCTTGTGTGAGTGTATGTGTCTCATCTTTTTGGAGAACAGTGTTCAGGAGTATTTCTTCTTTACACTGAAATCTCTTACAAGTTCTGTAATCAACCTAGTTCTGCTTCCTGCATACCAGGCAATTTTTGTTGCTTCTGGCTGATCTTGAATTATGTCCTTTTCTTTAGTCTGCAAAGCAATTAAGAGTTTGCCTCTGCATTGCCATAGAGAGGCCAGTAGCCATCTACGAACACTTTGCTGGAGGAGAGGTGGAGGATGCATTCAGAGGTTGGTGGATTTGGGGTTTGTCTTCTGCTGCCTGTCTTTCAACTTTCCCATTGCAGCTCAGTTGGTCTTGATTTAGCAAGGATCAGTTGGGAAACAGTTTTGGTGAAGTGTGAGCTGAGATGACAAAATAAATAATCCCCAATTGCATTTCAGAAAGGCATGTCTCATCTTGCTGATGGCATGGTCGCAGGTGTGGTCATGCTGGCAGGAGAAAAGGCTGGGGATGTAGCTGAGGAAGAGGAGAGCTTAGAACAACCTGTTTCTGAGAGAAGCGTTGGCCTGGGTTGGGCTAAGCCACATTTACAGTATTCACAATTCATTGAAAATGCAAGCTCCCATGCTCACCAATGACCCATAAAACATTTGGTTACCCAGAGCTGTTTTTTTCTAGCTCTCTTGGGTTTTATACTCTGAAATATTGGCTTGACTTTGAAAACAGCAAACATAGCATGTGTAAATCACAATTATTGTATAGTTGTTGTAGAGCACTGAAGCGATAAACCTTTCATGTTCCTTTTCCTGTTTCAGATTTTGGCCAAAAGTCAAACTTTGATCTAGTTACAATATGAACTTCCCTCTACATGTCCCTCTGCTTCATTCTGTAAATAATGAACACTTTAATGCGTCACTTTGTTGTCAGTTAGTATAGGAAATATGGTTTTTAGTTTAAAATCTGATTGAATCTTAATCTAGCATTTTTCTGTAGCCTATGCAGAACCTTTTTAGTACTTCATTTGTTCTCCTTTATTAACTAACAGTGATGCCCCAGGTTAATTTGACATATCATAAAGGAGTAATACTGAAGTCTCATGCACCTTTCCTTTTTGTGAAACTCTATAAAATGATAGTCAGCTGTAAGGTTTTGTTTCAATTTTTTGGTTATGTAACTGCCCTCAATTTACAAAATGTCTCCTGTATCAAGGTGTTTCAAGAGCAACTTTGAAATTCTAATAAGAATAGAAGGTGTAATTTCAAGTTAAACTAATACCATTTTTATTATATGTGAGCAATTGCCTGTGTACAATTACTGTTATCTGGTCTGTTACAACAGAACCAATTTACAGCAGGATTTCGTATATTATCAGGTGTAAAGCTCTTAAATGAGATCTAGCTGTGCTGAGGTCAGCTGGTTTGGTTAAGGACATTGGAGAAGTGGAAGGATGTCTTTCAGAGCCTCCAGAGTGCTTTGAGGTGTCACCTCTCCCCATTTGTGCCCTCCCTTCTTCCAGCAATGGTTTGTAAGGAAGGTGTCTCTGAGGTTGCTCACTGGCCAAAAATCCTCTCGTTGGCAGCTGCACATCACAGGAGAAACTCTGAATGCTGTCTCCACTGTGTTTTGGCCTGTGTGCCACACCAGGAGATGTGGGATAACTCATGCCCCGACATTCCTCTTAGAAGTTGTGTATAGGTAGGTGATACCTTCCTGTGACACTGATGCCTAGAACTACCCTTCCTTTTGTTCTGTCTCACTGCCATAGAAATTCCCAGTATTCTCTCAAGATTTCTGTTTATCACATGACAGCTGTAGCACCTTTGGGAAAAACCTGCTGAAGAAATGGGCTTTCTTTTGGCAAAGCTGAGTTTTTAAGTACTGCTGAAAGTGTTTGTTTTGCTGGACTGGAACATCCACTCATTTGACTCTTCTGGCATAGCAGGTTCAGATTTCTTTCTGAGCAAGAAGGGCTGTGCTGCAGGAAGTGCTTGAGCACCTTTTCTGCTCCAGCAGTCCTCTTGAGAAGGGCCCACCTTGAATTTCTCTTGGCAACTGTGGTCTGAAACCTTGGTTAGACAATAGAGTCTGGGCAATATATCTAAGAAAAAGAGATTTTAACTGTGACAGTCTGTACAAAATTCTTACCTGAATCATTAAATCGTATTTAGGTGAAGTTTTTTGTGTTAGTGATTTGACTTCAAAAGCAAGCAAAATTCTTACTGTCCTGTTCTGTCAGTCCTGACTGGAGTATGTTATGAGTTTATTGACAGGGTTTCTCCTCTGCTGGACTTTTAAGAAGAGCAGAGACAAGATTTGCTTCCAGGACAGTTAGGGCAGACTCACCTGGGGGAAGAGGCAGCACCACCAGCAGATCTTGCAGTGTTTATTCTTCATTTTTAGTTGCCAGCACAGCTAGTTATGTATCTGCAATGCTGCCTTGCTGCTGACATCAGAGAAACTGTAAGTTCTCATCTGCCGTTCTGAAAGTTTTTGCTCCTGATCATTTATTAACCTGTTTTTTAAAGCTGACTCCTCCCCACTGTCTGTCCAAATGGAATTTGGGTTCTCCTGATCACTGCCAATAAACCACTTTGGGTAGTCTACTGTTCTCTTGGTGTGGGAACTCATAAGATGCATTTCAGCTCATATTCATATTTGACAATGTGTATATATATATATAAATATATAATGCACTGACTTTGATTTCTTTAGTATCATTCTTGGGTTGTCTTACCTGAGACAGGTGCTTTGCCATTGAATTTTTTTCTGTGATGATGCAGCTACACTTGACTAGGGTCAGAAATCTGCAAACGATTTCATTATAGAAATAAGCTTTTATAGACCTTTCAGATACACTAGAAAATGTTCCATTCCAATGTTTAATCTTGATTTATTCATTCTAATGTGGTCGTCTTTGCTGTAGGCCTACAGTATGATGCATTTACTGTTCTTGTAGAGTTTAATGTCTTCCTTACTGTTGCTCACCTTACTCTGAAATCCATTTACTCTCTTAATAGTTTTATCTGTTGATGTGATACAAGGTATTTGAATTTAAAAAAAAATCTTCATTATGATACTGTAGATTAGACTAAGACAGTAGGAAGTGTTTCTGAGCATAAAGTCTCTGTGCAAATAGCAAATATTATTTTAGTATGTACCTCTTATTGTTTGCATGTAACATACTATTTATATTAATTCTTAGTCAGGACTCAGTTCTCAATAGAGCTTGATCTTACATGGTAATCCTGTCTTGGTTTCTGTCCATAATGACTTGATGTGCCATGAAGGGAAAAAGGTAAAACAGGTTGGAATTAATCAACTGGTAAAATATAACATCATCTACCAGTTAATTCTTACAGTGCAGACTGGAGGGGAGCAGTTTTGTTATAAAGTGGGTGGATGTTTTTTGTAGGTAGAAATATTTACATTGAATACTTACATTGCATTGGGCCTTCACAGAAACTGTTGGCTTCCACCAAATGCAGAAAGTGTGTTACACTGACTTCTGGGTTATTGGGTGCTCTTATGGGAGGATTCGTGGCAATGCAGCTTTTGCCTTTTAGTTACTCAGAGCAATTCAGCCCCATCATTAGTAGCAGTCATTAGTTTCACATCTGAGCCTTGAAATGGTTTGTGGAGAGTTGGGTGTTGGTGAACAGGATCCTGCACGCTTTCCTCTGTCAGTGTGTTTAATGATAGAAGCCAGAAATTGTATTTGCATTGGGGTTTTTTTTAAAAATATTTTCTGATATCTGGAGTGGGTCCAGAAAATTTGCATAACTAGTGAGGCAGGTGATTTGTCTAATCTAATGTGCTGTCTTCCTCATTAGCCAGTTTGTCTTACCCGCTTTGACAGATACATTAAACAAAGCAAGTGCTGAAATGAAGCCCTGAGGTGCGGTACTTGTTACTTCCTTCCAGATCAAGGCCATGAGGACAGTGTACCCATTGAGCTTGACAGCACAGTCAGTTTTCACCCATGCAAACCCTATGCAAACCCTGACATCCCAGCTGGGATACAAAGATGTTGTGAGAGGGAGATATGCTGTTGCATTCCTTGCTAAAGTTAAGGTAGATTGTATCTATTGCTCTGTTCTTAGGATCTTGCCATTTCATCCTAGAAGATGAGTCAGGTTGATCAAGCATGATTTACCATTGTTAAATTGGTTTTGGCTATTGTGAACCATTGTCATCTCCATGTGCCCAGAAATGGCTTTTACTAGGGCTTGGTTCATGATTTTCACAGAAAACTGGCCTGTAATTCCCAGAGCATTTTTCTTGCTAAGTGGTTGCAGCTTTTGTCTTTCTCCAGACATCAGGAAACTCCCTCAGACTCAGTAATCTCTAAAATACATAGATCAGTCTGGTTTTGCTCGGAACCTTTTATTTGAATTTGGTTTGTAAATCGAACAGCTTGAAGCTGCTGACCATGGAGGTGTTCTGTGCAAAACCAGTATGCTGTAGACAGGTTTCAGGGAGTTCTCTATTGCCTTAATACTTAAAAACCTGGCCATTCAGAACTATCATTACATGAAAAAATACAAGTGTTTATCAGTTGTGTTTTATTTCTAAAAAGTGCTTGCTGAATGCAGAATGTGACATTGCATTCAGTCCACCCATCTGCTTCTTTAGCTTCCTTGAGTTGCCATGTGTGAGTCAGCTCTTCTATTTCTCCCAAGCTGTCCCATCCCAGCTGCCCTCGTGGCTGAGCTGCCAGACCACACTGCCATCCTTCCTGCAAGATGGGTAAAGGCTTTGCTCTCTGTAGAACAAAATTGTATTTTGTGAGGTAATTTTTAATCTGGTTGCCTGTGGGCTTTGCAAAACCTCAAAGTGGTTTCTTGTTTTCCCATGTCACTGGTAATATGGCACAGTCCTTCACCCACAAGTGGGAACAATTTCAGTGGAAGTTTGGTCTTGGCAAATAAAATATTTAGTGCTCCAGGGTGTTACAGGAAGTGGTTGCTCAGGGTGTTAATAATCAACAAGGTATTTCTGCAAAGTTGATCTTCAACTGCTGCTTATGGAGTTATTTATTTCAACAGCTGCTTATGGAGTTACTTATTCACTCATCAGAGCCTTTGCACAAGAGGATATTGCAGAAACATTTACTGCCTTGATTTCATGCTGATTCCTGTTCTTTTCCAGGAGAGGAAGAGGGAGAGCAACAACTGAATTAAATTACTACTGAAGTAAAAAGAATTCAGATTTTTTTAAAGAAGCATGTCGTATGAAGGTGTTTAGGAAAGGCTGGGGTAACAAAACTGAAACCTTGCTGAAGTTAACATTTCCATGTGTAAAATGTGGTAATTTTCTCTTTGGAATGCTGGCATTTGAAATGGCTTTTGAGGGCCAAACCTTAAATGTCTGTAGCATTTTCATTCTTTCCACCTATCTATGGGCTTATGGTCATTACTCCCCCTAGACATTGGTGACTAGTGGGGCCTTCTCTAGCCTTGCTCCAAATACCAGGTGCTTTACTCCAATTACCAAGAATTGCCCATCAGAAACATCTCATCATATAATAATGCAAAGCATGGGGCTTACTGGTCCCAGTTGGACTGCATTATTTCCAAGCATCTCATCTTTATTCTGCCTTTCCATTTGATTGGTGTCTTTAGCAAGTTACTACTACAAGTACATAGGGTATTAATGAATGAATCCAATTACCTCTTAACTGGATGTTGTTGCCATTTCAGAGCCCATTTTCCAGGTACATCTTATATAGTGAAGTGCATTAAGTGCCACTTCAGCCAGAAGGGAGGCACAAAATCTTAAACTGCTTGGAGTTTTGTGTTTGCAGATCTTGCTGCAAAACATGTCTGCTGTGAGAGAGGGAGCAGGAACACTGACAGCCAGCATGCAGCTCAGCAGCAAGAGACGGTGATGTTAATAGCTGCAGTGTTAAAATTTCTGCATTTGGTAGCATTTATGAAGCATGATCTGTTCCAAAATTCAGACATTTTATAGCTTTTGAAAACCTGAAAACAGCAGTGGGGGGAAAAAAATCACAAATACAAGATTCCTAAAGGTTTGGAGTGTATCTGCTCTTTTGAAATACCATTTGAAATTATGCTTGGTATTTATATTTAAACATAAGGAAGAGCATTAAAATGGGTGCTGCAGTGTCAGTCATCTTCATTGTATGTTGTTCAAATTTTTTTAATAATTTCTGAAAAGATTCTTAGAGCTGTTTTTTTTTATCTAAAAGCTGCTGGCTTTTGTTGTCTTTTGGCATTTTTGGAAACCAACTTCATAAAAACCTTATTGTATACAGAGAAGAGGGAATGTTGCCTTGAATCTGGCAATAGTTAATGGCTTTCATGCTTTAGATAACTACTTTCAACTAGTATGTTAAATAGTTCAAACTGAACAGGGGAGATTTGTCTTTATCTGCTGTCTCACTAGTGAGCTAGTAGGCTGTCCATTATCAAGAACATGCAGCACCCATTCATATTTCTTCTTCTTGAGCCTTCCTGGATTAGTGAGTCCAGATAGTGTTTTTAACCTCTAGTGCAGAGGTTCTTGGAAAATGTGCTTTCTTAGAGGAAAAACTGTCTTTCAACCAATTCTCCAAATACCTTTTGGTGTTGGGATATACTTTGTTTTACTTGATAGACTCAGCAGCTAAAGCCTAATGACTCTGAGGTGCTGGGACCTGCCCTGTGATGGCTTTTGTTAGCTGAGCACTATGAAAAGAAGTAATGTGAACAACAGAAGGCCTTTGGTGGATTTAAACCCTGGGTGATGGAGAATTGCTCTATATTACAGCCCTGTCACAAAAAGAGGGATAGGGCCAGAAGAGTCTTAGCTTGGTAAAAGAAGTAGTCCCAAATATCTGGATTTTTTCCTGCTGTGCCATTCTGGTAATAGGAAGTCCTCAACATATGAGGTGGAGTTCAGAAATAATTTTATTTTCTTTCCTTTTGTTTCCCATTCCTTGCACCCTACACATAAGTACTTGACTGGGGTGTGTGCACTTGAACGTGGAAGCAAAAGAATTCAACTGTCTTGAAGGAAAATAAATATTTATGAGGGAGACATGTCAGGTTTTGTCTTTCATGACAGTTTTCAGGGGCATGAAGAGTAAAGTTTATCTCTTGTCCCTTGCTCTCCTTTTTCAGGCTGGGGTGGTCAGTGCTTTGAGGAAGGACATTTCTGTGTTTCACTGCACCTCACTGTACAAAGCTATACAGGGACTGGATGTTTTTCAGAAGGAATGGCAGTGGCATGTCATGGAGGAATATAACTGCATCTTTTAGGCAGTACTGTGTAAGCAGACTCTCAGGGGACATACTTCTTTTGGAGTGAAAGTGCTGGTGTCTTTGAAGGTCCTATTTTCCTCCTGGATTTTTTTTTTTGTCCTGCTGGGTTGTGGCCAGAATTCTGATTTGGGAGAATCTGGACAAAATCTTATTAAATCTCCACAAATGATCTCATTAAGCTTTTCATATTTCAAATTTGTTCCTTAAGAGTTTTCTTCTACTGTTCTTTTTGGGGCTTATTCCTCTCTGCGAGTTTTACTGACTTTTCTGTAGATCAAGCAATTTCCAGTAATTTTTTTGATTGTTCTGTCTTCCCACTTGAGGAGCCCAGTAATTCTGTCTGTTATTTTGTATGCAGGATCAAGCAGTCCTTTCTAACTTACCTTGACTTTCAGCACCTTCCAGCTTTTCATGGCTGGCTCTTTTTATAGTGCTGTAGAAGACCTGTTTTAGCCAGGTATACTGCTGTCAGTTTAGGATGGTACCTGGCTTCTTGCTAAAATCAAGCCCTCTACTTCTAAAACCACCAAAAAGCCCTGCCAATGACCCTGCAGCAAGCACCCACGGGTGGCATCCTTCACTTTATAATCCTTTTTTCCACTGTTAGCAGCTGTGCTTCAGTCACAGATATGTTCACCAGCCCTCCAGAGCAGCTGAGCATGTCCTCTTACAGATTTGTCAAACAGGACTACTGCAATGATGGAGTGAAAAGTAAAAAGTGGATCTGAAAAGTCTGCTGCAGCTGCAGAGGAGGCAGAGGAAGGAGCAGTAAGCAATTAAGCACAGTATGAAAGGAGGAGAAAAGATTTTTACTTGGGCAGAATCACATGGAAGCTCTGTGACTGAGGCAGGATGGAGTCAAGCTGTCCAGAGTGACATTTCTAGTCTTCATTATTCCTTGTATTTCCTAAGTCAATAATTCCAATAAATTAGGCAGGATTGTATGATTAGGAGGGAAGGGGGCTGTGTCTGCAACAAATACTCTCCCATCTGTGGGAGAAGGTTTGTAGATGTAACCTGTGCACTGAGAAATTGGAAGGGATAGCAACTCAATCCTGAAATTTCTTGTCTTACCCAAATGAACTTTGCAGGCAGCTTTTGGGCCTGTTCTTGGTATACTGTGTTTGAGAGGCAACATTTTGATTTGTGATGCAGGCCAAGAAAGTTTGCTAGTGAGAGTGGTTGGTGCCTGGAGAAAGAAAACTTGAAGGGAAAATGCATCAGGGTCGCCTTTTTTGGGGACATCCTTTGCTGATGGTCACACTGCTAACATCTTCTGGGAGGATGTTTTTTGACTTTGTGACCTTTTAGGAAGGTGGGACAGGAGCAGGAATCCCACTATGTGGCACAACTCGTGGCTTTAGCACAGCTCTTTTATATTGCATTAATGAGCAAGGGAGGGACAGAAAAGGCATCTTAGTGAACTCCCAGCAAAAATCTTCTATGAAGGTTGGGGAGACAAGTAAAAAGCAGGAGACAAGTAACTGAGCTTAATGCTGCAATGAACTGTTGAGGTGCTGTGGACTTTTAATGAATGTTTATATATTTTGTGTATAAATATGCCAGACTGTGTGCTGATGTGTATTTGAATCTTCTTGCATGTAAACAAATGTATCTGTTATTGCTATAATGCATCAAACCTGACCCTGCATTCTGTGTGGGAAGGAAAACAATTTTATCAAAATTACCAGAACATTCAGTCAAGCAAAAAAAATAGCAAAGTGAGCAGAAATTCTATTTATGTCTGTGATGGAAGTGCTACACAGGAAGGAGGAAGAAGTTTTGAGAAATAAGGCTTTTTAGTGTATAGTACCATATGAAAATGAAGACGTAATAAGCACTATGAATTAAATACATGTATATTTCTTGGTATATATTTGATTATTTTAATCTGAACAAATGTACTTTGATGGATTGTGCCTAAAGGGTTTTAGCCCTTTGACTCGAGAGTTTTGTGTGAGGTATTTGCATTTGCCACATAAATATATCAAGACTGCAGCTCCTTCTTAGGTGCATGTGTGGATATTTAGATGATGATGAGTCCACTACAGTGGGGTTTTTCTTTACTTTGATATTGTGTCCCAAATGTATGTTTTGTGCAGTCACATTGTTTGTGAAAAGTACTTAATTGTCATGATTTCTCAACATTGTTATAAGAGCATCAAGACACTAAGGTGTTGCCTTATGTAGCCTAACACATGGATAAATGTTGTGAATATCGTGAGAGTTGTTGCATCAGCATGTATTTGTTGCTCTGCCTCCTAAATAAGCAAGCAGTAAAATACTTTTTAGTGGTTGTACTCTCTACCTTTTCAAGTTTGGTTGAAAGCAGGAATACAGAAGCATTCAAGGACTTTTTTGAAGCAGAAAAGAATAATAAAGCTATAGGCACTTGCTTTGATGCTGTGAAAATATCTGTTGGAGGACCACTGACCTTACTTTCAGATGTTTAAAACACAATGGATGACTTTGCTCAAAAAAATAATAAAAAACCTCCACATCTGTAGTTATGGGAAATAAAGTTCTGGAACTTAAAGATGACATGGAGACCCTTCTAAGGTAACCTGGTTTTGGCTGAGCCTCTGGAAGACAGAAGAGCTGCAGCTGTTCCCACTTCATGACCGAGAGGTGGATGTGCAGATCATGCTGTCATTTCTGCTCGTGCCCTTGCATTTCAGGTCTGCATTGCTGTCTCTCTGCAATGCTGTGGGTTTCTAACTGAAATTCATGTTGTACGTTACAAATAAAATGGAGTTGGAACAGCTCCTGCAGAGCTGTTTTTGGAGGTAGTTTTATGGACAGGAGTTAAGTTGTTACTCAACAGAAATATATGCATGGTTCAAGCTGCTGGGACACAGATCTCTCATATAACCAGCACCACCTTGCTTTCCTGTTGGCTCATGATTGAGTGTTAGGGACAGACCTTTAGCTTCCATTTAAAATTAAATTTGAAGTTGAAGAAATCTGCAAATCCCTTTTTTACTATAGACTGTTAAAATCCTTCACACTAGACTGAAGACCTTTACCAGTCTGGCTTAACATGTGTTGTGCCCAAGTTCAGAGGAAAGCCATGCTGTGGGCTGAGGCAGGCATCCATCCTGGGGGGCTGGGCACAACAGCAAATTCTCTTTCAAACCAAGTTGACAGACACAAACTCCCCCTTCATCTGAAGATAAAGAGTCTAATATAGTGAAGTGCACTATGGTTCATTTTTTCACTAGGTAGTTGTGCTTACTGAACCATTTCACTGAAAAATTAAATGCATTTTTAAAGTGTCTAGATGCTTTGCATCTTCTCTGCTTTTCTGGACTTCTGAAGAAAAGAGAAAGCATTTTAAAGAAAGCATTGCTGCCTGGCAGTTGATACCAGTGTGTTTGGCTTGCACTCTGATGCAGATTTCAGCTAACTTTTAATTGCCAGTGTTATATGAGAAAGCATCACACATAAAGACTTTTGGGTAAGCGTTGCACTTAATAATAAGTACTTGAAGTTACATGGCTGCTTAAATAGATGTAATAGTGTATATGTAGCATAATAGGTAATAAAGAAACATGGCTGGGTAGGCACAAGAGCTGTCAGAGCAGTGGGGGAGCAGGGCAGAGCAAAGCCTCATGACAGTGGGACAAGGAAAGATGCAGGACCAAGTGTGTGATGGCTCTGGATAATCTACGCATATTCACAGGGAAATAACACATTTCTATGAATGTTCTCAAATAAGTACTGTGCAGGCACTTGAGCTTGTAAATTTGTTTTAGAAAGGCCCTTGTTCTCATCTGTGTCACTAAAACAAAGCACTGAGCCCTAGAGCCTCAGCATGTGTGCTGCTTCCTCATGCAAAATTTAGCACAGACCTTGCCTGAAAGTACTCCTCTGAACATAATTTGAGCATGCTTATTTTTTGGTTTGGAACCTAACTATCTGCAGCCATCTGCTAGCAGGTGTTTGTTTTTGTCATGGATTTTGTTTTGTTACCTTTATCACTTTATCTTTTCTTTGTTCCTGTGCAATATTGGATGGTTACTCACATCCCATCTAGTTTATGCAGTGACTGGAAAATCTGCTGATCAGGACCATGTCTCACACAGTATTTTTATTTTGAATTACTTTGCCCCGGTATCTTCCATTAACCAGACAGGGCAGTCATCTTGTTATGAGTGTGCCCACTTGCTGAGCCTTTTTCTTCCTAGAGGAGATTTAAAAGAATGTGTGAATGGTTGCGTTCACTAGAATCCTAATTATTTTATTAGAGGTTGAATCTTAATGTTTTTCTTAGTAGCTGTGTTGAAAAATGAAATTTCTAGGCAAGAACTTCTGGTCTCAAAGCAAAAAATCTATTCTTGTTCCAAGAATATTTTTCAAAGGATAGGATATCCTTGACTGAAATGAAGTTATTAAATAGTAAAATGTGGAATTATAACCTCTGGCAAATCTGTTGTTGAATGATATGTGATATACCAGAATGGGGCAATCTGAAGAAATCTGCTACAAACATAATGGAGAACTGGGTATTAAGAGGAGGACATTGTCGGGGGGGAAGGAAGAGATTTGTAAAATGAAATTAAACTGTGACTCATTACGCTGACACAGTCTGTGTTGCAGAGATGTGCCGGTAATAGTGGAAGGCTTGAGCTGGCAAGAAGCAACTTTCTTTGCAGCAGGTTCTTCGCCTTCAGCTAAATGAGGGGTAGGCATAGGCTGGTGGTTTTTAGTGTGGTAACATGACCTCTACTCAGAATTGTCCTTCAGGGCTATTTTCTCCAGATGGCCAGAAACTCACAAGCCAGCAGGGTCTGGTTTTGTCCAACCTTTCCCTGCAAGACTGGGTAAGCAGCTACTGGAACACAAGTAGCTGGTTTATTGGTGTGTTGGATCACTTGAGGGAGTTCAGTGATTTATGAGTTCACCAGCAGACAAATGGTGCCATCATGGTTTATTATTTAAGTACCTCTGCAGAGCACAGATTTCCAGCTGTAATCAAAATACAAGAGATGATGAATAAGGCAGAGAAGTACTGGAAAATAGTGATAAATATAAGGCTGAGGTAGTGCTGGTAGTGGTAATGATACCAACCCTTTGTGGTATGGATTTGGTACAAATTTTGCAAGCCCCTCTGTCAGTGGTGTAGTCAGGGCTTATCTATGGCTCAGTGGGCAGGTGGGGGGAGAGCAGAGACAAGGTGCAGGTAAGGGGAGGGGACAGTTTGGGGCCAGGGGGGTTTTTAAGGCAGTGCTGCTGCCTGGGGCAATGCTCATCCAGCTTGAGGGCTGAGGACAGCCCAGTGTGATACAAGTCAGTTTGTTGCTATGCTGGAAGAAAAAATATTATTGGAGTTGAATTTTGGAAACCTGGCACCTGGACCTGGTAGTAGCAATTACAGCCAGCCCTGGGCTGGAATTCGCCATTGATCAGAAAAATGTACGAATGCACAGTGCTCTCAGTAGTGGTATGTGCTGGCAAGGAGAAGCAGTGTTACACTTTTGCCTTATTTTTAGAGCCATACATGTTTCTCCCTCTCTTTGTAGGTGCAGGATTGCTCTCCCTTCATGTGTGCTTGTCTCCCCTGTGTATTCTGTGGGTTACTCGTTCCAAAAAGCAAAGAATCATTGAAGTCTTATGACTCAGCACCATTGAAAGTTAAATGTGTATTGGAGTGATACAAGTGGAAGCTTGCCTGCAAGACAAAAGTGTTAGAAGTGCTTCTTTCTGATGGATTTGTGTATCTATTAGACTAGCCGAGGCAAAATAAATGTTGCAGTTGTCAAGAGAATTCAGTTTAGTTCATCAAACTGCTACTTGAACAGTAATTTATTTAAAAGAACAACAACAAAAATAGAACAAGAGTTCAAAGCTTTACATTTAAAATTCAGTAGTAATTATCATGAAAGTATTGAAAAAAGTTTCTAGAACATGAGCTTTGTGTATGTCTTAATAATGGACAGATTTAAATTTTATTTGTAATAAAAAATAAATAGAAGGCAATAGAAATCAAATGTAAAGTTGCAAGTGGTTGTTGTTGCCCAGATTTTCGCAACCCTAATTTATTATAGTTCTATATAATGAGAGAGTGCCACATTGAACAACTATCCTTCTTCCCATTGATTTTAGTGTGCTTTATTTTATTAATTACATACTCATGCATACTTTTCATACTAAGTCTGCCCTGGCTGCAGTGCCCAAAACTTGGGATATACAAGCTTTCCTTCTTACATTTGGTGGCTGTAACTCAGCAGTGGATCATATTTTTTACTTTTCACAGAATCCCGGAATGGGTAAGGTTGGCCCAGGATTGCATCCAGATGGTTCTTGAATATCTGCAGAGAGGGAGACTCCACATCTCCCTGCATGATCTGTTCCAGAGTGTGGTTACACTGCAGAGTAAAGAAGTTCTTCCCCATGTTCAGGTGGAGCTTCCTGTGCATCAGTTTCTGCCCTTTACCTCTTGTCCTATTGCTGGGCACCACTGAGTAGAGCCTGGTCCATCCCCTGACCCCTCCCTACAGACACTGACAGACATTGATGAGATCCCCTCTCAGCCATCTCTTTTCAAGGTTGAACAGCCCCAGCAGCTCCCTCAGCCTTTCCTTGTAAGAGAGATGCTCCAGTCCCCTCATGATCTTTGTGGCTTCCACTGGATGCGCTCCAGAAGCTCCATATCTCCCTTGTGCTGAGAAGCCCAGAACTGGACACAGCACTCGAGATGTGCCTCATTAGGGCTGAGTCACCTCCCTGACCTGTTGGCAGTGCTCTTCCTAGTGCACCTCACAATCCCATTGGCCTTCTTGGCCCCTAGGACACACTGTGGACTCCTGGACAGTCTGTTGTCCACCAGGATGCCCAGGTCTTTTTCCGCAGAGCTGCTTTCCAGCAGGTCAGCCTCCAGCCTGGACTGGTGCTACCCAGGTGCAGAACCTTTTACTTGCCTTTGTTGAACTTCAGACTGTTCTTCTGTGACCCTCTCCAATCTGTCTGAGGTCCTTCTGAAGGCCTGACAGAGCACTCTGGGGTATACCATTAATTGCCTTCTAACTTCACACTCACAGTATTCTGGTGATATTACAGGGTGTTAAGGGGAATGGAATAACTTTGTGCAGAGGTTATCAGGTCTGTTTGTATTTGGACTCGTGCCCATGTGTGTCAGAAATCAGATGACAAGTTCACACTCAAGTATTGGATTGAGTTTGCTGGAGTAAAACACACTCCAGGATTTTTTTTTGTTTTGTTTTATGGAAATATTTGCCCTAAAGACTGCTTTGAATGTTTTGTGTGCTTGGACAGCCAGAAAGGTATAACTTCAGTTCTGTATGAAGTCATCACGTAGTAGGAGGGCAATGCCAACATGCTCTTTAGTCTTTAGCAAAGCACCCCTATGCTTGCCCACTGCTCATGTACTTTATTGAAACATTAACAATTGCTGGTTACTTATGCTGGTTACTTATTCGGGTAAGTGGCAGGCTGGTCCCCTACAAAGCTGCAAAGTTATTCAAATTTCACTGCAGGATTTGCGAGTGATGCCATTGGGAGCAGAGACTGTTAACTGAATGGGCAAATTTTGTATTTTGGGTTACCAGAAAGTGTTCTAACTCATTCTTTTTGCAAGTTTATTTTGGACGCCTCTAGAAACCATTACTGTTAATAATTTGCAGACATTAGAGTATGTTAGGGAAGGATAGAAATAAAAAAAATCCTTTTTTTCCTAGCTAACTGACTTAAGTAAACTAGTTACTGGTTCCTGTAAACTGGCTGAATTAAAGGCTTGAGATCAAAAGCATTGAAGTACAGCAAGGAATTTCACGTGTAATACACGTATTAGGGATTAGCAAAGGCATATATTTAAGTTCTGCTTTCTCACAGTGCATTAGGTCTTGGTTAGTTTTAAAACTGACTTTTTAATTGTAAGCCTCAAGGGCCACTTCATCAGCTCCCAGAGACGACCCTCTACTGAACAGTAAACTTGTAGTCATCTCATTTTGATTAATTAACCTTTTATTACATCCTTGCATTCATTGGACCACCTTGATTCTTTCATTTAACACAGGCTGTAGTTTTTGGAGGTTACAGGCTACAGGTCTTCAGGGAGCTGATGATTTATGCCAACTGAGTCATATGCTTTCACAATCCAGTGTCTGTTCAGTGTATAGACTTCTTGAAAGTACTCTGTAATTTTTCCCTTAAAACGTGCCTTGTGGGGGTTGGGGGTTATTTAATTTTAATACCAGAATTGTACAGAATTACAATGATTTGAGTCTAATAAATCATATTACTTACCAGCTGCATTTCTTCTTATTTGTCAAATAATACTGAAGCTGTGAGGATTGATTATTTCATAAACATGTAAATTTTTGTTCTACTTTTGAATTCAGAACAATCTCTGGTCAGTTATGTGCTCGGTGAAGAGCCTTTTTTCTCCACTTCAGTCTGACCAGATACTCTGGTGATCATGAATCATCTTGTTCCCTGCCTGATGAGCTCAACTTGCTTATCAACCTTCTGGGCTAACCCAAATTCATCTGGCTGATGAAATGAGGTTGCAATGAACAGTCTGCATCAGTAAAATAACTGAGCTGAGTGTGTTCTGTTAGTGCTGTGATTCAGGAGAAATACTCTCAAACTGTTAGAAAAAATTTGTTGGTGTTAGATTTGTTTTGTGTGGAAAAACTGAAGTATTTCAGAACCCTTCACACCCTCTCCCTACTGCTATTAAGATGCAAAATGTTGTTGTCCCTCCCTATCCCCTTCCTGCAGCTGGATCCACCAGCTCTTGACTTAATTTTGCACCACAGAGGTCTGCAATGGATCCTGCAAGTTTCACCCTGGGTATATGGAAGTTAGAATATTACACTGATATTTTCATAACAGAATACCTCTGCGATCAAAGATAGGAGCTACTTCCCAATGGCAAGTTGGAAGAAGGTTATAATGGAAGCACCATTTCTCTGAAAACAGACCCTGCTGCTCACAAAAGCTGCTCTATTCCCAGCTAGAGGTTTAACAGGGTTGAGGTATTGGAAGCAAAATTAATATTTTCTGTATTTCTTTGTTTTTCCCCTTCAGTTGGCGAGTTTGTGAGCGATGCCCTTCTGGTGCCAGACAAGTGCAAGTTCCTTCACCAAGAAAGGATGGATGTGTGTGAAACTCACCTGCACTGGCATACTGTTGCTAAAGAGGTATATTCACATCTTAAAATTTCCTGCCCTTCTTCTTTGAAGCTGTGTCACTCTTCTGAGGATGACTTTAAATAGAGCATTGAAATGGAAAACAAAGAGCAGTATTCCAAATGTTTGAGTGAATGGTGTTTTGTTCTGCTTTATAAGGGAGGAAATGGGAATCTGAGCACATCTGAGCCCATGATGGGATACTTACCATTGACCTTTGAACAATGACCCTGTTACATAGCNCCTCCTCTGGCTTCCTGTGTCAGTGCTGCTCTGGAACAAAATGCCGAGACTTTGCCTTTAATCATCATCCTGGATGGATATGATCCATTATTTATTGTGATATTGGTATGCCAGGTGCCCACAGAGATCAAACAGGACTCAGAGAGTGCAGTGTATGAAATTCAGCAGAGAAGGGTAGGAGAGCTGATAAGAACTAGGACTAGCCAAACACATTTTACAGTCAGGCACAGAGTTTTTACAATTTACTAGTGCTTTACTGAAAACAGAAGTAAACTTAATGCTACAATTGCTAATGCATTTTGGACATTTTTTTCTTATGTAGAGAGATTTTAGGAATAAAAGCTGAGATGAGCTTCCAAGAAGATTTCTGGCTGCTATTTTGTTTGGAACCTCTTAGTTTGTATGTTATCCCACCTTCTGGAGATGAAATTTGAAATGTGCTCAGCAGCTTCTCAGATTTTCAGTTTTTGCTTGGATCATACTTAAATGAAGCATTTAAGGCACCAACCTTCACACAGGGAAATTGTAGTTCATTTTAACTACTGGCAAACTTGGAATGGCAGTAGCCTGGAAGAATGCTGTGCACTACTGGACTATTTTCCTTTTTTCACCTGTCTTACATACTTTATCTTTCTGTCCTGCATCACTATATCTTTAAGGTATAATTATGCACGACTGTTTTCCAAACAAGGCTAGGAGGAAATCTGCTGGCAGACATGTCAGACCAGATACAGTATGCTGACAGTATAACAGGTATTTCAAATATTAATCTATCCTATAGTGAAGTCCTCAATACCATTAATGCATCAGGATTGGGATTAATACATCAAATTACTGTTCTGTCTTCAAGTTTGCTGTTTATGAGGCAGAGCCTGTGAGGATTTTAGACAAGAGGACATGAAGTTGTCATGTATATGAGAGGAGACAAGTCTTCCTGTACTGGGAAAAACTGAAAGAAAAGCTTGCTGCTTATACTGGTTACGTGGACACTGTCAGGGAGATACCCACAGTCAGGTAGTGAATGCACACATGACCCTTCTAAATCATGTTTCAAAATTCAGAGATTGTGCAGTTCAACAGCTTTGCCTTCCTAAGGCAGTAAACAGCCCCTTCATGTTTTCTCAAAGTCTATGACAGTTTTTTCCCCTCTCCCTCTATGACAATATTGTTGCTATTTCTTTTTTCTCTTTTCTGCAGTCCTGTAGTGAGAAGAGCATGAATCTGCACGACTACGGCATGCTGCTGCCCTGCGGGATCGACAAGTTCCGTGGTGTGGAGTTTGTCTGCTGCCCCTTAGCAGAGGAAAGCGACAATCTTGATTCAGCTGATGCTGAAGATGATGATTCAGATGTCTGGTGGGGAGGTGCAGATGCAGACTATGCAGATGGAAGGTAAAAGTCACTTTGTACCCTTCAACTTGTTATAAGCGTTATATTAAAGGTGCCAAAAATCTGTCTAAAAGACCTCAGTTTAGAAGAGTCACTGCTCCATATACATGAACTTGCACCTACGGTGATTGAAAGCATCAGGGTTCTGTTCTACTCAGTTATTTTATCTTTCTACAGAAAAGCTTATTGTTAAAATAGTTACTGTGCTTTTTGATGCCTTTGTAATTTCTTCAGAAGTATTGCTATATTTATAACAAAAACGCTTAAATACATGCTTTTTGACTACTAAGTGATAAATAGTGATGCTTCATGTGCAGTCTGGGGTCCTGCACCAGGTAATGGACGAACATATAACCAGTGGAAGTTTTGAAATACCTTCATTTGTAATAGGCATTATTACTGTAAGAATGCTTTTCTGCTGACAGTTAGTTTCTAAATGCAATCTAAAAGTAAATGTGTTTTAATACCTAGCCTTTGACAGATTCATTAACATGCTGCTGTTAAGGTGGAATATGGAGGTTTCTTTTGCAATACAGTGGTGGAAGGGAAGATGCCAAACTTGTCTTTACTGTTCACATCTCCTGTGCACATAACTCTGCAAAATTGCTTTCTTCTTAAAACTGAGGTCTGTGTTCAAATTCTTTCTGTGCTCCCCAGGCTTTTGTCACTTCAGACTGTGTTTCTACTTCTTAGGTGCTGATGCTGCCTGTTATGCAAATCATACACCAAGTCGAAAACTTGGGGCTGATTGCAAATGGGTTTAAGGAGAACCCTGAAAATAAATGGGGACCAAATTACGTGAATAATGCTGAAAGTTGAGTTATGTTTTTAATAATCCAGATGGAAAAAATTGAGGAGCAGTGCAGAGATGCAGAAGGACAGAGATGGAATTGCCATAATTTGCTGTGATGAGATGCCATTAAGACATAGAATAATTAGAAACCATGTCATGGTGGGCATCTAAATCTTTTGTGACAAAACATTAGTAAGCATTGCAGAGAAGAGTCCTTTGTGAATAAAGGAACAAGTTTAAAATAAATATTTCCCCATAGTAATTTCCAGTTTTATGACTCCACTCATAAATAGTAGTGAATGGTCAGGACTGTTTGAGCAAGAAGCATCAAGCAACTTTGCATATTTCATCTTGATACTTTTGGGCTTTCTTCTGATTTGTACCATTAACCTGTGTCAGTGTCACTGTTTATAACCTCTTCAGCAGTATTTGTAAAGCAGCCTTTTGACTATTGCTGTATCACTTCTGTATATTTCATTTAGATTTTGATTGGATGTTTAGATATTCTCTTAGAATACTGAGTGCAGAACCTGTTCTAATTGGGACATTTAATTTTTTTCATCATATATACACACACAGAAGATAGATACATAGATCTATCTTTATACACCTATTTCCTGTGTTATATAGGTAACTTTTAATTATTATCTATACACCTATATATAAAGTACATAAAAATCTTTTGTTTCATGTATGTGATCAAAGATTCCAAAATTACTTTAAATAAGAGAGCTCACAGGGGTATATATAGAGTACTTCTGTTTGCAAGACAGATATCCCATTTATTTCTGTCTTTTTTTGTGTTTGTCACTGAACATTTAATTTACTATTCTAGTCCATTTTGTTCCTCATAAAGTAGTTTAATATCTGAAGAGATGAGTTCAAGAATAACTTCATAAATTTTGGATCCTCTAGGAATGGGAACTGTAATTGCATTTCAACCCATTTCTGAAGTCCCAAGCAAATAATGATTTATTTTTTCCCCCTCCCACAGAAGTGCTTGCAAGAGGAAAATGAAAGATCCTTTTATGGGGCACTTGTACTTCATCTGCAGATAGAGAGCCAAGCAACTGGTAGTTCTTTTAGACTGACTCACTCATATTTCTTGCTGTCTCTTCAGCTTCCCAGCTACATGTAAATTGTGTGCATTGGAACCAGAAATACCCCTGAAATTTAGTCATAAACAAAAAAAATTAATTTCTTATGCAGCAGTGGGTGGTAATTTAAATTTTATATCCATTGCAGTGTTTTCCTCACTCAGGAATTGTGATGGCTTTTACTTGGGTCAGGTCGGCTGAGCACAGTTGTTGGTGTCTTCCAGCTGACTGCCTTTAACACACGCAGGGTGTGCTCCACATCGTGGGACAGGTGCTGTGCCTTCCAAGGGTGGCTCATTCTGGGGTGTTCCTATGTTTGCTCTGCCTGTGATTTTGGTAGTACTTTGCTACAAGTACTGGAAACACTTTTGTTCATGCAAAGATATGAAAATCAGAAGTTGGTTCTTTAGGAGAAGGATTTTGTGCTGTTGCTCTGCCAGAAATTGGGGGCAGGAATTCCATGGCATTCGTGTTGCAGCAGTTACTGGGTTGGCATATTTTACTCTTTTCTTCCCATAAGTCATGATTTCTGGCTAAAATTAGTTGTCGATACCTCATGACTACTAAGCTGTGAGACATGCAAGTCAGAGTGAAGGTGATGTGTATGAGGTAGAGGTGACAAGCTGAAAAGCAGATTATTATATCTTCATTTCTCAAAACTCTATGACAAAGCAGAATCCAACAAATGTAGGTGGTGTATATTGAAGTAACTTTATATATCAAGCTATTTGGATCTAAATTTTAAAATATTTGCATTTATGATTCTGAATATTTAGAGGAAAGGACATTGCAGCCATTGATTTTGCAAATGCCCTTTTTCAAACTGTGGGTTTTTTTCACCCCCAGCAATTTTCCCTGGAGCACTGCGTTTTCTTTTCTGCTTTGTTGAGGGCGTTTTCTTCCGTGCAGGGGGAAGCAAAGCAGTGCATCCATGGACTGACATTCTTCCTCCTCAGCATTTGACCACCACCTGGGTGTGGCTGTAAAAGGATGTGGCTTGCTCATGGTGTGGCTTGAAGGCAGGTGGGAGGATGTATTTTGGTGACATGTGATATATAAATACATACCCCTGTTTTGTTCATGAAGCCAAGAAGCAGGATCCACACATGCTTTTGAATTAGTGTCATATCATGCTCATCCTGAAATAGCCTATAACTCTGAGAGGTAATGAGCATTTGTCAGAAGTGGCATTCCTTGTTGTTATCCACACCTTTAATTAACATTTACCTTGGAGTCTGCCTGAGGGACAGCCAGATGCAGGTGCTAGCTTTCAGTATAGCTGCAAAGCTCTCCCTGCATACCTACAGCTCAGTCAAGTGACCTGCCAGCTCTGGCTGCCCTTGAGACTCAGCACAGCCTGGTGGCCCTCCTGCCTGTACCTGGGCACTTGCTACAGGCTTTGGTGTTCTTGATGTCCAAGGTTGAACATCTTTAGGAGTGACAGCCAAGCTCGAAACTTCCAGGTTTTCTCTGTCTACATCTGCCTCATATTTGCCTCTCCTCATCTTCCAGTCAGTGAATGTGAGACCTCCCAGGCTTCGCTTCCCACTGGGAGAACAAGTCTGCTGTGATTTACCTTTCACAGCAGGGAAGCTGAGGCCCTGTGAGTCTCACTGTTAAGAGTTGTATGGAGAGCTTGTCTTTATATCCCATAGCTCAAGAGCAGAAGGTAGTGCCTTAACTTGAGCCAAGTCTCATTTTTCTAGAACATTTGAATGTATTTGCAAGGTCCAAAGTTGGAGATTTAATTTCTAATTCTTTTCCCTTCAGTAGGTTAGGCCAAATTAATTTTGTTTGTTCGGTGTGTAAGAAGTATAAAAAGCTGATATAATGATGGGGCAGTGTTGTAAGTGTCCCATTTGTAGGGAGTAGTGTATTTTATAATGATTTGGTTTACAGTTTCTCATAAACTTCTGACAAGTTTTATGGTTTATTCATATTTTCATTAGCACAGTTAATATGGAAGTTTTTTTGCTACAACAAATAGTCCAAAAGGATGTAGTCCACTTTGTGCTGATAAGTAGGCATCTGTAAACAAAACTTAAACAACTCTGTGTTATATAGCATAATACTCATGTTGTTCTCTGATTTTGCAACCCTGTACCAGACTGAGCTTAAGGATGAGCGCTTGTCTCTCAGATGCAGCAAAAAAATAGTTAAAGTGACTCTGTGAAGAACTTAGGGGTTTTTTTGTCAGTGGTAGCTGGAAAAAATTACTTTTGTCTTAATTGCATCTAATTCAGAAGTCCTGAAAGAAATTCAAAACTGGTCAGTTTTTCTAGGGGTGAAAGCAGTATTGTCTATGTGCCTGTTACGCTGAACTGCTTCCAGGTGAGACCCTGTGCTTCCATGGGGAAGAGGAGTCACAGGGGCCCAGCAGAACTGCTGTGCCAAGTAAATTGTTAGAAAATCCTCACTTGAAATAGAGGAAATGTGTATTTAATTTATTTTTTTTCTAGCTCTTTTTACATCCTTACCTATGACTTAAATGTTACAAAGTTTTAGCCAGTGACTTCCCTTCAGAAATGTCTGCGAGTTAACCTCGGCATCAAATTAGTTGCAATCTGAATTCCCCAGAGTGCTGTCCTTAAGTCATGCAGTCACAAGGTGTGTTTAAATTGCCTACAGTCATCTGGTGCCCTGACCTGTTCTAACAGCTCGAGGACTCCTCGTGGTATGTCACGCTGCTGCACTGACAGAAGGTAGCCAGACAGGCAGCTGGGGTATCTGCCTGCGGTACAAGTTTATGATTAAATGCCTAAAAGTCAAAAGAGTGACGTGTAAGCAAGTAGGTTTTAATAGGATACAAGAGTTCATGTAAGAATTTTAAAAGTCAAATCTAATGGGAATTAGAAATTTCTATTTCCCAAGTATAGTCTTTTGCCTTGCAGGTGATATTTTGATTCTCTCTTTCCTAATTTCCTTTGTTTGGGTCTTTGCATGCCAAAGAAGTGGGAGATGTAATGCAGACCAGAGCCTGGAAAATGTTGATGCTTTGATTGTGAATGCAGGTGAAAGCAAGTAAATGCTACAAGCTACATGGTGTTCTATATACTCATGGGATTCATTGGCAAGGACTGCTCAAAAAACAAAATCCTCTTGCTCTGTTTCTCCACATTACATCTCCCTTTGATCCTCACAGCCTTCTTTTTCCCCTGCTCATCTCTCCATCCACCCCCAGAAAATGTACTTGGAAACACAACATGAAAGGAAGGCCTTTGCAGGGGGAATTGTTTGACCCAGGTATATTTCTGGCCATTGCATAGTAGCTGACCAGGGAGATTAAGAAAAAGTAACCAAAATTCTTTAATCTACCTTATCTATGGCTTTGGTTTTCTTTAATTTATTTTCTTTGTCATTTGCTGGAAGAAGCAAACATGGCTTGAACATGGAGAAGAAAAAGCAAAACTAGGAGGATTGAAGTGGTGGTGTCATGGGCATGGAGGATTGCAGAAGAAATCATGGCGGAGGGCCAAGTCTTTCAGAGACTCTTATTAGTTAAATCCTTTGATTTCTGCCCGCTTCCTCATGCTGGTATCTAGTATGCAGTGAAATTGTGTTTCTTGACCATCCTTTCCTCCTCTTCCTCCTCCTCCGTTTACATTGTTCTTAATGTTGTCTTGCAACATTGAGTCAAAAATATGAGCCTTAATTGGAAGTCTATCTCTGAGCTCAAAAGAAAAGAAAAATGTCAGAATCACAGAATCATCAAGGCTGTCAGAGACAAGATTAGCCAGACCAACCATTAACCCAGTGCCACTGTAGTTACCCGTAAGCCATATCCTCAAGTGCCACATCCAGATGTCTCTTGAACACTTTCCGAGACAGGGACTCCACCATCTCCCTGGGCACCTTATTCCAATGCCTGACCATTCTTTCAGTGAAAATTGTTCTCTAATATCTAACCTGAACCTTCCCGGGTGCAACTTGAGGCTGTTTCCTCTCGTCCTTTCACGTGGCAGAAGAGACCCACCCCCACCTCAGTACAACTCCTTTCAGGGAGTTGTAGAGAGTGACATGGTCCCCCCTTGAGCCTTCTTTTGTCCAGGCTCAACAAGCCCCGTGCCTTCAGCCACTCTTCCTCTGAAGACTTGTGCTCCAGAGTCTTCTCCAGCTTTGTTGTCCTTCCTTTTGAAGCTTTTGCCATTCTAAAGCTAAAAGTGTTAATTCATCAAGAAAAAGAGAGGTGCTGAGGCTAAATTCTTCATTGAAAACATGTTCGCTGGAGGAAAGAGAAAATTAACGTTTTGTCTCTTGAGTGTTCCTCTGTTTTCGAGCCATCTTGTCACTCACATTAAACAAGAATTCTCATCAATGTAAGCTTTTTCAATAAATTGGAAAGCCAGTCTCTGAAATTTCAGTGAGGAATGCTCCAGTGGGAATCTCCTAAATGATTCTTTCAGAAACCATAACATTCAAAAAAACCCACCCCTTATTCCCCTACACTTGAGCTGGTAAAGCTGAACCAGACATGAAGCTGGACAAAAGGTCTGTACTGCACATTCTGCCTTAGAAACAGGAAATTACTTGGATTTGGATGGATAAAAAGATTTCCCTTTTTCCATTCTGTGTGGGCTGAACTGTAGACTGTTCATACCCCTGAAAATTGAAGGAAAACTTGTGCCAGCAGTGGGTCAGAGTGTGCTTGGTGGGGGCTTGGTTGTGTGTGACACAGGGGCACAGCCAGAGGCAGTGTTTTCATCAGCTGTCATAATACAAATTGTTCCTAATTGGGAGTCAGTGCCCTAAAATGAACACTAGGAATTACAGACTTGCTTCGTTGGGGTTTTTTTACCTTGGGTTTTTTTTTCCCCTCCTCTGAAGTTTGCCATCATTAGAGATTAACAACAATTATTGAAATAGGTGAATTTTGCACTAAAAGAGTTATCCATCACTAAATTGGTGTTTCTGAGAAACTGAATGAATTTAGGAAGGTAGCGGAGAAGGTGTTTTGTGATATAATATTTCAACTTAATTGGTTAGAAGTACACATCATCTTGATTTTTGTGGTAGAACTGGTAGAAACTGAAATAGGAAAAAATGCTTTATACCTAATCTAAAGCATTATTAATGGAAGAGCTTATTTAAAAACTTCTGTGGTATTATAAAACCTAATCATTTGTCTTTATAAATTAAATCGAGGCATCACTAAATTGGAGGGATAATGTTACTGCTTATGTTGAAGAACTCTAGAAGTATTCTGTCCTATTCACATATTTCCTATGCTGTTAGCAAGCACAGTCTGTATCTCACATTTTTATATTAATTGGGCTTGTCTCATGTTAGCTGTTACTTAATGTTCAGCTAGCTCATTATATTTATTTTTAACAACTTTTTTACTTTTTAACTTGCAGGTTGATAAAATAAAATTCAAAAAATGTAGGAACACCAGAACAGTAATGATTCTAGCGAGCCTGGTAAATGCTGGTTTTCTTTGTAGGACAGGGAAAGTTAAAATGGAATTGAGAGGTCGCTCTGAGAGGTAATTACAGCAATGCTGAGCTGGCAAATCCAATCACCATTTGAGTGTAAAACATTAACTGAAGTGATGGATGAGGCTCTGGGTGGAGGAAATTAATGTAATTGAGGAAGTGATGGGTAGAAGATACCTAGGCTTTTGTGACCCCTAGTGAAAGCAGTTCTTTATCTGGGAAGCCAACCTGTATAATTTAAGTGAATGTTGAGCTTGTTTCAGGATGCTCATGGCATCAAACATGCGTATTTGGTAGAAGATTGACTTGCAGAGAAGGGTTATATTTTTTGACCTCACAAAACACAGTCATCACCTGCCACGCTTTTTTTTCCTTAAGTGACAGGCAACAACTTTATAAGCAAAAATTTTAAGGTGTCAGTTATAATGACTGAAATGTGGAAGAGAAATATTCCTGTAGTAATCAGTGTGAGAAACCCTTCTGATATATTTGTGAGAGGTTCTGAGAAGTTCCTGTGACACTGTGATCTTTACTGCCCCATTTAAAGTGCTCTACTACTAATAATGGGTGAAAAAAATGGAAAGTGAGAAGTTTACGCCTGGGTTTTTCAACACATACTGTCACAGCAGCATGACTGTGCTGGTGGATGTATAGCTGGATATGCTTCATAAAGTTATCCAGCAGTTCCTGCTCTGTTGTATCATTCAGTGATACCCGTGGTCTGTGCTAGAAATAAGAGTTTGGATGGTTTGTAGGAATTTCAGAATTCCACATTTTGTGAGGCTGTGCTTTAACAGGGCAGTGTAGTAAAGGATTTTCTGTGGTAAGGACGTTTTTTCCCCTTTGCCTTCTAACAAAGGCTAAATAAACACTTGGCATACATGGATGAAACAGCAAAGGCATACAGCTTGTTGTTTTTTTCTGGCAAAAGAAGGTTCCAATCTTTGCATGCAAATGTTTCAGCTTTGATTATGTGTTGACGAGACCTTCATCTCTATTTTGATCACTGCTGATGAAAAAGATTGTGACCTGAGTGAAGAAGAAAAGGCTAAAACAGTAAAATGTTAACCTGGAGAATTGGATCTATGCTTGTTTCTGCCATGAAAGTCTTTTGCCAGGCTTGGCATGCTGTGACCATCATAAAAAATTTAGTATGAAAGGTGCCCCTTTTTCTTCTGACTGTGCAAGTGGAGATAATCTGCTCTGCAGAGGTCCTGGCCTCTTGCAGCTGCTGCTGGTGGCAGCTGTATTTAAGAAGTTTAAGATGACACATTCTTTAAAAAATGTTATTCAGTGTCTTAAATTGGACATCCCAAATTATTGCATGCTTCTGATATTTTTATTTTTTTTCCTCAACTGTAAAACAAAATTATTCTTCCAGTTTTACCCCGTCATGATTGTGTGAAGGTACCAAGACGATGAATTCCACAAATGGGGAGTTCACACTGTCTGCCTCAGATAAGCTGTAGGATAGCAGATTGGACAAAGAAACACTGAATATTCTGTTCTGGGTACAGTTTTGTGGAAACAAACGTGTTGTAACAGATGTAGAATTTTCTGCTGATTCTTAAGCTGGCTCCAGCAGGGCTGTGCAGGTGATCTTCCCTCTGCCCTCTTCCATCACGTTCACTCTTAATACATTTCTGCTGTCAGGATTTTGAACATACTATTTATTCAGTGTCATCAGGCTCACAAAGCCTGATTTTTGTGCATTTGCAGGTATATTTAACTTTCTAGTTTTTAAGTTTCTCTTTAGCAAAAGTAATCAAAGCAAGAAAGCGTATGAGTTAAATATATTATTACTCTCTTCCCTGAAAATGACATACTTCTTGCTTAATCCTTCATCTTCTGAAGAAAACTGTCTGAACAGCAACACGAGCAAAGGTTTCATTTCAGAAACAAAACTAGGTCAGTTTTGAAAAAATATTCTTGCCTATCAGTCAACAGGTACCTTCTGTAAAATGAAATGTTACACCCTACCTTGTACTTTCTGCTTGTACCTTGGTTTTTTAAGCAGGTCAGCTGTGGAAAGAAATTTCTAACTGTATAAAATATGTTTAATTATGGGGGGAAAGGTGAATGTATCTGTCAGAGGCAGTAGGGCAAAGGAGGGCATGTTTGTTTTTTGTAATTGCTCCATTTAAAAATTAGATTTGAAAAATTTTTAGTGCAACTTTTCTTGTTTTCTGCAAATGTAATGGAAACAGGCACAGCTTTGGTATTCTTTTTGTTTAAAAGGTTAGCTGCAGTAAAAGGAGAGAGACATTTTGCAGCACATAATTCAGTTGTTTGAAAAGGTATCAGAACTTAGAAGCAACCTTTGAAACAGTTTTTTTGGGTTTTTTTTTCTATTAGAATATGTGAAAATAAAGGTAATTGTAGTCTCTGCAGTAAAGGAAAACACAAAGGAAGATGATTAGAAGTGACAAAATGAATGTCTGAAAAACGCTGTGTATATGAATTCCTCGTCCTGACTTGTTGTGCAATGTAAGGTGCCCATCTCAGTTCTTTAAAGTTTAACAACCTCCTAATGGGTGTTTATATGTCCAAATGTGACACTATTTCTTCCTCTTGTGAGACACCTGATTTACTAATGTAGTGTAATCCCACCCTAATTAAAATAACCGAGGCAATTTTTGAGCAGTTTTTGCTTCTGTGATCACTTAACAGACAGACCAGAACCATTGCTATGGGTCAGACTTTCAGTTCTGTAAGTCACTGTACTTTTCCAGACTTCAATAAGCCATTTAAAAAATCAGTTCCATAGACTGGAGGTCTGGCATAACTCTTTTCTTTCTTGGCTCTGTGCCTAATCTCACAACTGCAGTGCAGTTTAATTCTTGCCCTTCCATCTCTTCCCACCTTCCCCATGCTACCATCCCTGACTTGTAGACTTTCAAGGTGCATGCTGAAGTCTCCATTTCACACTTGACTTTGACTTCCTTTTCTCTCTTTCCCCCATGCAACACTACTTTGGTAGGCCTTGTTTAAATCTCATATATGGATCCTCAGCATTAGGTAGTTACTCTACTCAGCCTAGCCTTGATGTCTGACAGTGTGTCAGAGTCAAATAACAGTGTCCGGTCAGGTGAGTGCTCACATGCCAAAATGCATTGTTCACTTAGTTTTTAGATTTAAGTAGTTCCTGTGTTGACTCAAATGTTTAATTAGTGATACCATTCACGAGGACTGAGGTGGTGAGATTAAACCTCCTTTCTGAGAAAACTCATCCTTTGAGATTTGAGTTCAGAGCTCTTTCTAGCATCCAAGGTTTGGAAAAATGTTAGGTGGAAAATACCCAGGCCTCAGATGTGTAGCTTTCTTGAGGGAGAATTTGGTTCTTTGCCTGTCAGCTTTCTGGTTTGCTTTTAACCAAAAGCCTGGCAATTAGGCACCTCAAATGCACTAATCCTCTTGTTTGGACTCCGGGCATGTATCTTACTCTTGTGATTTGTTTCGTGTTTTCTTTTAAAGCATTAACTCTTCAGGCATGTAGAGGTTCCCCATTGGGTCTGTCCATTTCCTCTCCCACAGCTGAAGAATTCTGCTCTGAAACATTCCTATGCACAAAAATAAATATGTATCTGTGCTCATCATTATTCATCAGCTTGGAAGCAAAGCTAAACCCAGGTGGAATACTTGACAATCCCAACCCATCTTTTCTGAAAATTCATTTGGAGTTGCTGTGGGGCAGTGGGGGCTTATACTTATGGGATGTAGAAACACGAGAGGGTGGACACAGGGATGATGACACCTTCAGTGGTAAAGGTTACGGATACATAAATTGCCATCAGCTCAGCCTGCTAGGGTGAAAGAGCACAGGCTGCAGGTTATGTGCAGCAATTGCTTCTCCTGTGCTAATTCTCCTGTGCTAAGCTGTTTGGGGCCAACTGAGATGGCCTTGCTGCCTATGGCCAGGCAGCAGCTTGTTGCTGGTGATGAGCTGGTTCCTCTCCTGGAATTAGCTTTCCCCCAGCTATTTGCTCAGGCTCGGTGGCTGGTTAAAAGCCACAGTCAAGATGGTTTATCTGCAATAAAATACAGTTGCAAAGTGTACTGAAAGCTAATCTTTCCAGATAATGAAACATCTGTCTTGAACACCTTTGCATTCTTTCTGTCACTCCCTAGTGGAGTATATGTTTTTATTCAAGTTACTTGGCAAAATCATGGTAATAAATACATCAAAATGGATGAGTGTTTACTGCAGACAAACACGAGCCACTTTTCAATATTGGTAATTAGTCCACACTTATTTGTCATCCTAAATTGAAAGCTTTGCCACATTTTTATCTGTAGTTAATAGCTGCAGACAGGAAACTCTTCTGATAATTTACTTTATGCTGTGGCCCCATGAATTCTGAAACACTTCTAGAAAGAAAACTCATTATTCTTGCCATCTGTGTTCTGCCTCTGCTACAGCTTATTGGAATGCACAAAAACTTGCATTTGCTAATGTTTCCGTATTTCATGAACAGCAAGCAGCATCATAGCTCACTTTCCTTCTCTCTCATTTACCCTTCCTTCAGTTTTACCTTCACAAAGTAACAAAACGATACACGCTTCTGAGTGGAGGGAATAAATACTTTGGTGCCGGCTCTTACCACAGTGATGGATTGGGAAAAGGAGGTTACTAGATATACATTTACAGGTCCATGATTTAAACATTCCTTGTAACTATGTGCTTAGACACTTACTAGCAGGAGCTGTACAATGGTTTGTGTTTTGAAACCAGAAATATGTTGTGTTTTAAAACCACTGGACTAGTTAGTTTCTGGTAGAGTCGGGAAGGAACCAATTACCTCTTAAGGCTGCCTGGAGCCCCAGTGTGTCTGTGGCATCAGAAATAGAACCGAAACTACCAAACTTCAAATACCCTGATTTGTGTTAATGACCCACTGTGCTACTTGGATGCTCAGGAGGAGAATCATTTCCCTGATGGGGGAAATGGATCGTGATATCCTGTGTGTGAGGAGGTTGAAGCAGAAGGGTCAAAGCCAGGATAGCCTCTGTGTCCACTCTAAAAGAAAAGTGCTGGCCCTCCTTGCCAGAAGCCTCCACAAACAGGAGACTGAGCTGTACTAAAGTTGGGAGGGGGGTGAAGGTACATTCATGGCTATGTTCAAGCCTTACAATTTGCCTCCATTGCTTACTGCTGAACTGTTAAATTCAGATGATGATAATATGGCTTTATGAATCTGTGAACTTGTCAGAGCATCAAGTAATTTTTTTGATAAGCCTTTGAAAAATCCTGTCACAGGCACCACTAAGCTAAGGCGATATGTCAACAATTTCTTGTAAACGAGACACTGCAGTCTGTGGTGCTAATAAAACCCCGGCTGGGATGGTATCAAGGGGATATACAGAAAAAGCTGTCAGGGTATTGTGGTTCCAAGAGAAACAAGTCTGAGTCATACTTGTTTACAGAAAAAGATAAAATGTAATAATAATACCAGGAAGCAAGCACACCTGCTACATACATAAGTAAAACTCGAGATTTCTGAGAAAAATACCAGTATCCACATTAATTTGGTAGTAAATATTTGCTTGGAAACAGTAGATTTTAACTGATTACTGAGGTGAAAGGTGTGCAGAAGTGAGATGTGCTGTCTGGGAAACAGAACTGTGATGGTGCTAATTGAGAAATGAAAATGGTTAGAGCATTTACCATGGTGGGGAGAACAGCTCTGCAGGCTGTGCAACAGGGAGGGGTTTGCACCCATCTGAAAAGTTTCCAGATGTTATAGGTGTTCATTCCCTTCCCTGTAATTCTCTGTCATCCTTCTCACATGTGTGCTCTTTGAAGACGAGCCATGATGGTCTAATCCAAGGGAAAACACCCATTTTGTCATGTTTCTTACAAGCCATATTACCTTTGCTAATACTAAAAATATGCAAAGTCCACCTGCTGTCTTTGTTTGTTTGCAACAGAAGCACGTCAAGATGGAGCACTGTTGATACTAAACCCATGTCCTCAACCATGAGGCTCAAAATCCCCTGATCACTGTCAAACACTGGGAGACCCCCTGGTTCCCTAGGGCCCTGGGGTGGTGTCATCTCCTGTCAGCACTGCTGAGCATGGCTATTGTGATTGACTCTTCGGAGTGAGTGACTTGATGGGCAGCCTTGATCCTGAATGTGGAACTTGCTGTTGCTCCTGCTAAGCCCTGCTGGGCTCTGGCCCTGACTGGTGTGTCAGTGCTGTTTGGACTGCTGTACTGCCTGGTATAGCTGAGCTCATTAAACCATCAGAATAATGCCAGTCCTGAGAGTTTCTTAAACATGCTAAATAGGGAAATGACTTGGTCATTTCAGACATCTTACTTCTATAAGTATAGAGCAAGGCTTTCAATTCCATTGTGGTATCTCAGTCTGTGGTAAACCCACGTCCGTTTCCATTGCGCATTTTTCTTGAAATGTGGAATAAAATATAATTCTGAGAAATATGACCCTTATGATGGAGCCTTGCAGAATGTGTTGGTAGCAGAAATACAGTTTTTCTAGGAGTGATCAAGCCAGTAGAAAGAATATTTTAGTATGTTTTTGTGCAAGCTTTTTAGCATGTTTTCAGGTGCCTGGTGACATAAACTATTGTAGTCTCCTACCACTTCTGGCTTTTTTTACATTCTCAGATGTCTTTAATTTTTGAGTGAGCAACAGGTCTTAAAGGGGAGGCAGGTGGGGGCTACCCTTCAAGCATTTGCTTTTAGTGGGTTATTGAAGAAGGAACTGGAGCCCATTGTAGTGGCAGGCACAGCCAGCAGTGCATGCAGAGAACTGTCCTCTTTCATCCTGCCCTCTTTGTCACCATGCCCCCTAAAAATTACAATTAAAAAAAAAACTAGAAAAAGGCCAAAGATGAAAAAAAAGCTTGGCCTTGATGCTGAGAATCTCACAGCAAAATGCAGTGGACTGACATAGCTGAGTTGATTGCTTTTGTGTAGCTGAAAACAGATGGATATTGAATGCACGCATACAAATTATTTTTGAAATGCTTTCTGTGTGACTAATTGACTTTCCTTTGTTTGTTTCATTAGGTTGTTTCTGTTGTCCTTTCTTACCTTTATGAGCTTGCTGGTATCTGAGTGTGATCATTCATGTGAAAGAAAGAGGAAAAATAATTGCAATTTTTCTTAAATCATGCTGTGTTTGTAGTTTAGGTGAGAGCAAGACAAGAGAGCAGCTTTCTTTAATGTTGAAAGGCTTATGATGTCTGATGGTCTTGATCAAAAATCTGGATGTCTTATCCTCAGTGTGCCTAGTTTAAATGTCTGTAGTGAGCCAAGGCTTGAAGCCCCTTAACCTGGAGATCAGCAGCAGATGCTGGACTTGACAAATGTACTTCTTGTAGTTGAAAGGGGATGGTGTATGTATACTGTTTATTTTGTGCTTGTAAAAAGGTGAAATACTTGATAAGGAAAATAAAAAGAGAAGAAATGCATTGTTCAGAAAAGAGTTACTAAACAGGAAGCTTAAAAATACAGACATAGTGAAGTTAGTTTTCCAGGGAAAACTGTACGGTGGAGATGGTGAAATTTGTAAGCCAGTTTTTAGAAATCAAGATAAATAAGAGAAGAACCAAGTGGTCTGGTGCCCCTTTTCCAGTCTTTCTCCCATATAAATGGAAACAGGTTGATTCTTGCAGACTCTTCTGTAATGTGGCTTTAACCCCATTCATTTGTGTAACCTAAAGGGGTGTTCCCCAATGGAAAGCTTCACTACTACTTTTACTCTCTCTAGAGTTTCTAGAGGCAAGACATTTTGGGGAGAATGGAACAGGGAAATCATTCTTCTTTGTTTAGAGACTTAATTCGCTCCTAGTACAGTAAAGCTGGCGGCACACAAAAATTTTATCAATGCTTTTTAACTTCTTAATACCCTATTAAAAAAAATTTGATACTGTCTTCCTTTTTGCTGGGTTCGCTTTCAAACTTGTGGGAGGCAATATATATAAAATGAAATATTACAGACTTGATCTCCAAACTGAGGTGGAGAAGTTGTTAACTTCGCATAGAAGGCTGTTAGAGCATATGTGATGCTATGAAAAAGATTCACACCCACTTGTGCATGAAGGTGACAAAAAGTCACTGCATATTTGAATAGTTAAAGATCATTTATTCATTAGTAGTAAATTTCAAGCAGAAGATCAGATTAACAAACCTGAAACCTTGCCACAGCTGGTCACTGAGCTTAGGAAGCATTTCAAATGCAGCAGTAACAGCAGTCGAGTGCACATTTTTTGGCCTTTTCTCTGTATAATTCAGAACTAAGAGTGATCTGAGAAAATTCTTGACATATTAAGCCACCAAATGTATATGATAGTTAATTTCAGTATGTCCTCCTGTTGTCCTGTAGAAGTGCCCTTTCCATTCACACAGCACTTGCAGCAGCAGAAGAAAAAACTCACCAGTGTAGTTAATTTGAGGTCAGTTCAGCACTTGGTAGTCCTCTGTGAAAGCCATGGAGGTAGTCCACAGGAACCCTATGGATAAGCTATCTGGGCGTGAGAGAGTGCTGAGAAGCTCTCTTGATCCTGTGTGCTTATCAGCTGAGTACATTTTGAGAAACTTGACCTTCTTTCAAAATAAAAATTGATTGGCAGCATGGAGTGTGCATGTTTACAGCTGTCAAAATATGGGGTTTTTTTTTTCATCCCCATGTAAAAGGCAAAGCTCCAGTGTGGCATCTTCTTGGTTTCCCCACTTCATCGCTAATGTTGACTTTTTTTAGTTTGTTTGTTTGGGTGTTCAGGTTTTTTTGTTATGCATTTCTGATTTCTAACTATTTGGGACACTTCGGAGTCCCTGATTCTTCTCTATTTAAAGGGAAGGGAGGGAAATTGAGGAACCAGTAACTTCCTGTTCCCACAGAGTTTTTGAATAAAATGTTCTCTCATGTTATCTTGAAATAATTTTGTTGCTGACACATTATGACCATTTTCTTCATTTAGTGATGATAAGGCAGCAGAAGAACAAGCAGAGGAAGATGAGGAGCTAACAGTTGTGGAAGATGAAGATGCTGATGACGATGATGATGATGGTGATGAAATTGAAGAAGAGACAGAGGAAGAGTATGAGGAGGCAACTGAAAGAACTACCAGTATTGCAACCACTACCACCACAACTACAGAGTCTGTGGAAGAGGTTGTCAGAGGTAAATTCATGGGCATTGGGCTTGGGGCTGGAAAACTGATCCTGCTGCTTTGCATGTTTGCCCTTTACAACAAAACAATGTTCCAAACAGCAAAATATCCAAAGTATTGTTGTGTCTTGACTTCTGTAATTTGCACATTTAATCCCCTTGCCTTTCCCTTCCCATTACAAATATTCTTTGGAGTTAGTTCTGCCATGACCCTTTGGGCTTTCTGACCTCCAGCCCTCCTGGTACATGGATGGTGCAGACGCGCTGTCCATGAAGTGTGTTTGTTGTGGATGGTGTGGATGGAGACAGAAGGGTTGGCTTTGTTTTAAAGTAACCTTAAATAAAATTTGACTGCCATATACAGCAAGGAACATGGGAAAGCATGTGTGGGTTATCATGCACATGCTGAAGGATAGGCAGTGTCAGTTCCAAGCAGGAAGAAGCATGAACTGGTTTGGTCTCTCATATTAATAGCAGTGATGAGTCATTTTATGTGATTTCTGTTAGATACCTGTTTGCAATGTTTCTCCACTAATTAGTAATTCAGTAAAATTACATTAATTTAGAAATAACTATGCAGAAAAGTGATCCTAACAAGTGAGGTGTATTGGGCAGGGAGAGAGGAAGTAGGAATGTATTGTCCAAAAAAGAAGACATAGAGTGAGAAAAAACTCCACATTTCTAAAATTTGATTTTCATTATATTTTGTAATTATTAACATAACTGCATTTTAAACTTTGAATTTTACCCTAGTTCATGGAAAACATAGCAACATAGTATTTTTAAATGCTGCATTTCTCCTACAATGCATAATTGAATTAATTATTCTTGTATTTCTATTTTAATAAGTACAGTTCAGTGTGCTATAAATTTTACTAAGATAGAGGCCAGTTTTTCTACAGTGCTTATATTTTTACTGATAAGTGCTGGACGTGGTGGCAGGAAATGAGATTAAAGACTAGATTTGAAAAGAAAGGAGTTGTGACATGCAGGAGGCAGAGGAAAAGTGGCAGCAATTGGGGCAGTTGTGAGACAAGGCAAAAAACATCTGGCCTGGCCCCTTTCCTCTCCCCGTGCTTTCCCACCTCCTGTCTCTGGGGATGCCTGGGACTTAAGTGCCATCAGAGTCCCACCTTTTGCATGTGACAACATCCTTTTCCCTTGAGCTGTGATGCCAGTATTTGTCAGAGCAGGTTTGGAGCAGAGGGTGCTGGCTGTGATTTATCACACCTGTCAGGTACAAAAGGGTGTTTGGGAAAAAGCAGAGATACTTGGTTTAGATTTTTCTGTCCACTCTACATGGAGATAAACTCTCTAATCCAAAGCACTAAAGCTTTGCTAAAATCACTTGCAAATGTTTCTTTCTAAGACTGGCAATGCAGTCTTGTGCATTTCTGTCTTATATAACTGTTGAGTGTTTTGCTCAGCTGCTGGAGAGCCATTTCAGTGAGGAGGGGGTGGGAGGAGTTTATGTTTAAATCTTTAAACCAATTAAATATATTTCCATATGTGAGCTTTTACCACCTGGGGATAAAATGCCGTGTTCTCCCTAGTAAATGAATACTGAGAGGAATAAAAAAAAAGGAAAAGAAGTACTCTTGACTTTAATGGGATTTTGGATGAGTGGAAATGAGGACAAATTAGGTAGAACATGTTTCTTTTCTGAGGTTGACATTTCAAAGAGGTTAAGATGCTTAGCCTTCAGGAAAGTCTTGTGTAATCGCATGAATGAAAAGTATAAAAAGGAAGAGGTGAACTACAGAAGCCACCTTTTAGAAGTCTTTTAGAAAGGTTCTGATTTCATTATCAGAAAGCTGATCATGAAATAGTAGTGTGCTATTTTTCCCAAGTCTAAAATTTCCCACCTCAGGTGACTGTGAGGGAAACATGCCTTGGTGCAAGTGAGGTGAGGGCAATCTGTTCCCAATACAAGTTTTCAGTGCCGTTCTGCCACAAACCTTTGGGCTTCCTGACCTCCAGCCCTCCTGGGGCATGGGTACCTCAGGGACTGTCCCTGGGTGTGTGTAAGTGGTATCTGACAGAGCTGCACTTTGCAAAGTGCTGATTTATAAATGTTAAACTTGGATCCTTGGCCTTTGCTTTTATTCCCTTGCTACACATGAGAGAAAGCTTCCCACAAAGGTCCCTATTGTCCCGAGGCAGGCAGCAGATCCAGCTTAGGAACTTGAGTAGTGAGCATCCGCTGGTGTCTTGCTGCTGCAAACAGAAAAGTTTGTTACTGTCAGTGTAAATGAAAGAGGCAGGAGGACCTTGTAGGCAACATACAGGTTAAGAAGTGGCCCATACTATGGAGACACCTTGAAAGCCTCTCAAAAGGATTGACATGTTGGAGCTTCATTCTTGTATACGTAGCTCCATTCCAGGCTGCTTTGCCCAAGCATTTCATAAAACGTATCCTAGGATGCTCTTCACAGAACCTTTACAGCCAGTTTTATGTGTGCTTTATGAAACTGTAACTAATATTATGTCTTTAGCATTAACGAGCACAGAGAGTGGCTTTGTCCAATCCAAGAGGAGCCGCTTTTCATATGTGAAATCAACAAAGAGCTACTGTTCTAAAGCCATAAATTAGGATCTCATTGTGGGCTGGTACTGAGCCCTTTCTCCCCCAAATCAGTGGAATGGTTGCCATCAGCCATAAATAATTGAAAAGCATAAATGTAAATGTTATACTTTAAAGACACTTGAGCTATTGTAGAATCAATTTTTCAGGCAATTTTCTTTTTCTGCATATTTTAATGAATCGTGACCAAAATAGCAATAGTAGAGCCACTTGAAAACTTATTTTCAGTGAAAAGGAAATTAGTCTTGCCTAGAGAATGAGGGAGGTCCATTGGCAGGAGGATAGTATTTTTATTCAGTTTCTGCAGCAACCATATTTTTGTATTTATTAAAAAATGTGAACAAACTTTCCATAGCCCAGTATTTGCTAGTATTCACTTTCCTGCCTTTTGTAAGAGACCATTTTTACTCTCAGTTCATATGGAGTATAGCAGCAGACCCAGTTTAAACTTTTAGATATGCTCTTGCTGGGCTTCAGATGTTAAATGCAGGCAGCTGTGGGACTGAGATTATAGGGATTCAGATGGTGAAATTACTGTCACATCTACATTTTTCACCTTCAGTCACAGGGAAATGTTAGCACTGAATTTGTGCCGAAGAAAGTATGGCTCATTCGTGAGCCCTGCATGAAAATTATGGGTCTTGGTTTTTGTCTCTCTGAGGAGCAAGGGAAGTGACTCCACGGGCCATGATTTAGGCAGGGGAGTGGTTTGATCTCTGCTGTCATTGTCACAGTGTCACGGGTGTCACAGAGCTGCTCCTGAGGCATCCAGGCTCCAGGTGATTCTTCCAGCATGTGACCAAGGCAAGCAGGATCGCTGCTCCCCACTCTCATGCAGCTGTTTGTGATTTTGTTTCTGCTCTCCTTCAACATAGGATTTGACGAGAAAAATCAGTCCCTCTTGCCATACTACAAAGAACAAGCAATTCCAGCTTAGTGCTTCCTGTCAGCATCACAGTCAATCAGACCTCAGTGAAGGGGAGCAGCAGGGTCAGCCTGGCACAAAACTCTTGGCAGCTTCTCTCCATAACTCTCAGCAGATTTGGGGAATTGAACAGCGTAAGCCTCACCTGCCTCCTCTAGCAGTGCAGTATTTCCCTTTGGCAGTTGGTTTTGCTTTCTCTAATTCAGGTGGATTTCTTTGAACAGTTAGGGAAGAATTTAAGCTGTGCTGCCTGATGCGACATTTTAACTGTTTACAGTCAGGATTTGTAAGCGAGAGATCATATGCTGGTTTCCTGGCAAGAGGAAGGTAGCCTGATGTTGTTATGGTACCTCTTAGCATTAGTGATATAGCATGGGGTTTTTTTATGAAGACTTTCATTTCTGAAAGACTTCAGATCCATTCAGTGACGCCCACCATCTATTTTAAGGCAAAGGAGGTTAACCCTGATTGCTAGACCTACCAGCTGGGAATTTTGGGATATTAGTAGCATACGCTAGATTAATTGGGCTTTTTTTCCCATAACTTTTCCCCTCTTGCATAAAATTGTAGAATCATGGACTGACTTGAGTTGGAAGTTGGAAGGGACCTTAAGTATTGTTTCGTTCCAACCCACTGCCATGGGCAGGGACACCTTCCACTAGACCAGGTTGCTCCAAGACCTGTCCAACCTGGCCCTGAACACTGCCAGGGATGGTGAATCCACAACTTTTCGGGGCAGCCTATCTTCTTTGAAAGGTTATTATCTTCCTGTTGAAGTAACAGTTCCTTGTTCTTTCCAGGCCTCAAGACTGTGCAATATGCTCCAGTTGGAAAGGGATAATGTGTGATTGTGTTCCCTATCACGAAAATATGATAGGTTGCTATATGAACAGTATACATTTGGGTTTTTTTGCTATGGGATCTTCATTAAGAATGATCATCTACTCTAACTTATGAACGAGAGCTGATAAATTTAACCTAATGGATTTGCATTACACTGATAGCTTTTAATTACACATTGTAATTTAAAGCACAGCTATTCCACCATAATATAATACTTCATTATGTTTTGCAGTTGGAGGAAATCTTTTTTATGGTCTGGTAATCTTGTTGACAGAAACGAAATATACTATTACTTTCTTGGGTCAAGGGCAAAAGTACTGAAATACTGAACACAGTAATAGTGTTGTTTTACGTGAAGCTGGAGGGTGGAGAGTAGTTTGATTTGAAATACATCCTGCCAAGGATCTACCAAGAATCTGTTTCCCTGGAGAAAATGTCATTTACTATATTGAAGCAGTAGTTAATTGCATTTTTTTTTTGCTGTGTAAAAAGACTGGAATGCACTTTTGTGCTAATCCTCATAGTCACTGTCTTGCCATGTTTAGCAGAATTGTGAAGTTATGTGGAAATAATACCTTTTCTAAAACATGCATAAATTCATGAAACTATACTGACCTACATTTAAACTCAAGCTGATATTTTTTTTGTTTAGGGTCTGGCCATCAGTGGTAATTTTATAGCACCTTAGTTCCAATTGTAGTTCTATTGTGCACAAGAAGTAGAAAATATATTTTCAAATATTTTTTCCCCTTCAAAATTGTAGGGCTTTGTATTCTAGCCAAGTATACAATTAATTTTTTTTCAAAAAAAAATTCTAAATATGCCCTTGCAGTAGCTTAAGAATAAACATTATAGGGAGAAATTCAATCTTAATTGCACAGGATGGAAGTTGCAATTTTAGGGTATTTAACAGTTCTAGAAGAGCTGTCCTCAGTATTGCATTGAGAAGTCGTCATTTAACTTCTCTCTGTAAAAAGTATTTTAGTTTGTGCACCAACTTTGTTCCTAGAGCTTGTGCCAGTTTCACAGCTGTCTTCTCCTGAATCCAAAAACCTCTTCTGAAATTAGCTTTTGTCTTTGAATGCTCAAACTAAAATTTGGCTGCTGCTTCTAACCATATATTCAGAATGAGGAAGTTTTATTTCAGTGAAATTATCTTTAAATATTCCCTTTTGATTAATCCATTGAGTAAAACAGTATTGTGCCTTTTTAGAACACAAAGAGTGTAACTAGAACAGTGCATCTACTCTTGTCTAATTTTACTCAGCTAGTTAAGAAATTAAGACTAATATAGATACATGCATATTAATATCCTCAAACTACAGCAATCAGTTCCTGGAGACATGGGAGCCAAAACTACTCCAGTTGTAATATTATATATACTAGTGCATGATGAAGGGGATCATATACCTCATGATACGTCTTTGAGAGGTTTATTCCTTTGGCTTCTCTTGCATTAATCAGTTAATTACTCTGTTCTTTAGTGAGATATAAATAGTAAAATATAAGATTGTGATCCCATATACTTAAGCAGCTTAGTGTTTTAGGCCCTTGTTCAGAGTTGTTCAGGTCCCATGTGAGTGTGACACACAGTCTGAACAGGCAGCAAACACATACTAGTGCTGGTGAGCTGGTTCATACCCTCAGTAAGATTTATTTGTGCTTTATGTGTACTTGAAGATATCAACTTCAAGCTTGAAGGCTGGTAGTACAGAAAGGGTCATCGATACAATATATTTTTCATTACCGTGGCGAATTTAAAGAACTTTCAGTATTTATAAGCTGGCATGATGGTACCTTTCTACTGTAGCATTAAGGTAAATAGGTTTCTCAGAGGTGTAAACTACACATAGGACCTAACTTCCAAGACAGGTGGGAGTTACTGGTCTTAACTCCTCCTCTCTGTCCTTTTTTCTTAAATATCTTCAAATTTAATTTCTGATTTAAGGTTTGGGGCTGACTTCCAGCATTTAAATGAGCTTAGTTCTCATGATCATGTAAAGAAATTCAAATCCTGAAGAAAATATCGGGTGACCTTGATATTTACAGTGATAGAAATATGTAAATGTAGCTTTAATTTTTTTCTGTATTAGAAGTTTGCATTTTATTTCAGAGTCCTCAGTTGAAAGTGCTGGTGTTCAGAGTGTAAGTCCCATGTGGCAAAAAAAAAAAGAAAGCATGGAGTTGAGATTTTAAAAGAAAGCAATTATAATTTCCCTTTGATTTGAAATTGGTTTTCTTCAAGAAACAGGAAAAAAATATGTGGTAATGAAAAATTTAAACTGCCATTCAGAACTATATTTTATTTTTCCTTCTGTAAAAACTGATCATCAAAATTATCTAAAATGTTTGCTCATAAATTCTAATGAGCTCTGCTTACAACATTTTGGTAAATGAGTGCTTATGGAAGTACTTCGTGTAAAGCCACTATAAATCAATGTCCACATACTTGAAGACTGTGTATTTCCTAGGGTGCTGAAGTCTGTGCTTTTCAAGGAAAAAAATAACACAGTCAATGCCAATGTTTAATGTAACTGATTAGTTTTCAGTATATCACTTATATCACTTCAACTATTTAATTTAAAAGCAAATCAGCAAGCTTTGCCACTGCACTGTTCTTCAGGGAATGATCCACCTGCTTGGTTAGAAACAACTGGTTTTGCCTTAACAGGCTGAAACAAGGATACTTGAATTATACTTTCCTGATTGTCTCAAGGTAATTTACCATATCTCAGGTTTTGGAGAACAGTGATATTGGCAACTGTGGTCTTCAGTTTAGGACAAAGAGAGGATGAGAGAAATTGTGACTCTTGGAGAAGGATGGTTTAAAAACTGTAAGCAGCTGAAAACAATTTGGAGTGTTTATGAACCTGGATTGTGACAAAGGCTTGTCCTCTTCAATTTTATCCAGTTTCTTGAAGTCAAAGGCAAAAATGTATCTTTGGAGAGCAAAGAGTGAGCAAGTCCTTTAAGCAAAGCAAAGCTCACTGGATACAAATTATTTGTGGTATCAAGTAAAATTGAATTAGATAGTGGCAAAAAGAAACTCATCTTTTGCATCAGTTTTCAGCAACAGGATTAGTATATGAAGCAAAGACAGCTTTTAATTTTTTTATGAATGATTTAGCAGTGTGTGCTACCTACCTGTTCCTAATACCTGTTAACATGGGTGATCCATCCTAGGCATTAACTGCTGCACTTGGTAGCAACATAAGGAAGGGGAAATGGCATTTGGATTAATAGCCCAAGAAAACCAGTTGAGTTTCCCATCTCGACACTTCATTTACCCATTTTCTCAGCTGAGGACAGAATGTGGTGGCTTTCTTCTGTAAGGACAAGTGATGGGGATATGGAGAGGCACATGAGGACATACCAGCAGGAGTGGCAGGCATGGCCCAGGCATTGAGGCTGGTTTAAAAATGTATCTTTGCCCCAAAGAAGGGGTGAAGAAGCACTGCTCTGAACCCTGCAGAGTGGTGGATGGACTGGGTGACACTGGGAAAGGGATGACAGGAGTGAGAAGTTTCTTGACTAGACCAGCACCAACTTCCCTCAGACCGAGCAGGCATGAAACAGTGAACCAAAGCATTTCCCCTTCTCTTATTTATTCTTCATAAAGGTCATGAACATTAGAACACAGCAGAACATTTCTCTCTGTGATGTGATTACCATTTAGGTCTCCCCAAGAGCAACAGGGTTGGCTGTGCGGGCTGGGGGGAAGGATGTCACCACCAGCCTGGTGGGAGGTGACAGGTAAGGCAGGAGGCCTTTCCCCAGTGTCAGGATTGCCCTGTGGTTTCCTGAACACTTGTTCCAGTGCATCTTTGTCAATAAATGTCTTAGGTTACCAAAGAGCCAGTTTCTTGTTGCCACTGTTGTCAGTTATTTGATAGACAATTACCTTCGCTTTTGCACATTCAAAGAAAATCTTTGCTGCTGTTTCTGGGAGAGAGGTACCTAGAGGAAATTTCAGATTAAATCTGTGAACTGTTTTCTTCTTGGGAACACTTAACAGTGCAAAATGAAATAAATCAGACTTTACAGCAGAACTAATATTTTGAGGGAAACCTAGAAGGTGCTTACTGTGTGGGTAGAGGTTGGCCCACAGTCAACATTAACTATGAAAAGACTTGAGTTGTTGAGACCTTTGTGTTTTTTGAAATGACATTTGCTGTCAGTAAAAATTTTTTTGATTATACCTGTCTGTTTAATGTCAAGAGTCACTATTCATTTTTAATTGACGTGTGGCAGCTCTTCCAAGGCTGTGCAAAGTTAGCTTTGTGTGAAGATTTTACTGTATAATTGGGCAGCAAGGCTGGATTTGATTTTAAAATAAATCAAAAGAAACACTTGTATACTAAGTATGGTCTATGATTAATCATATGGTAGTATACAATTAATTTTAATTAATGTGCTGTACAATTAATTATGCTTAACTTTGTTTTTTTCTTCTCAAAATAACCTTAGTATTCCTTTCCCCCTAATTGCTTGGTACAGAATTGCAGCATTTGTTGTATGTCCTTGATGGGTCCATACATTTGGATCTGTTTCTTTTGAAAGAAATACATGCATCCTAAATAAATTCTTGTCATTACTTATAGCTAATATATGTGAATAACTTAAATACATGGAAAATTGTAGTTATTTTCTATATTTAAGGAAACGTAGGTGTGCTGCCAGTGATGATTGGACATAAGAATCTATTTATAAATAGCAGTGCTCCTGAGGATAGTGAATTGATGGGTCAGGACAGACACTGAAAAGTGGGATTCCTTGTAGCCAACATATGAGACTCTGCAGGAGATTTCCAGGGCTAATGCACTGATATTTTTTCCTACCTTTCAACCCTCAGGGATCTGCTTTCCACAAAATTCAAATGTATGCAGAGACTTGAGAAGCCTCTAGTTGAACGTGGCAGTTTGTCTGCCGATGCAGTGCGTGGGATGAAAGCAAATGAGGGGTGCACTGGTGTTTAACATTATGTAGATATAGAATGACTTATGCAGCACGTTGAAAGATAAAACTGTTTTTGTCTGTTTGGAACATTATTGGTAAAGGGCTATACATTTACATGTGTAATTGGCTGAACTCCAAATTGCAGACAGAATTTGCTTTGTCTTCCTTTAATTTGTGTGGTTTGGTTCTTCCCTCAGGTTTTCATGTGTTGCAAGATGTAGGCAGAGAATGTGGCAGCTCACAGTGAACATAAGCACAAACCATTTCAATTTTTTTTTCCTGTGTGTATATTCACTGGGGATGAGATTTCATCCCATGGATGGGTTTAAGCTATGACAGTGATTTTATATATGTGAGCCCTTAAACTGTGAATTAAAACCCTATGCTGAGAGTTTTGGAAAAGGGAGTTTCTTCAACAGTGACTATATATAAATAGGTGTCTAAAGAGAATTTGTCTTCCACAAAAAAGCATAAATAAGTTTTGCTGGTTTTTTTTTTCTTTTGTATAGGCTAGGAAACCTTCTCAGTTTGGTCAGGGAGGGGATATATAGCTAAAAACCAGTAGGAAAATGTGGTTCCTCCTGATTTCAGATGTTCCACTTCCAGACAGGTACTGAGTGGGCTGCTTGGGCAGGAATGTGCCCAGGGCTGTCGGCAAACCCACAGTGAGCAGTGGTTGTACCCTCTGGCCTGGAAGCAGATGAAATGTCACACTGTGGCACCATGGCCATCAACCTGGAGCTTGTTTGAGGGCAGCACCTCTCAGTGTGGGTGGATAAAGTTGCTAAAACATAAACCATAAAACCATAAAAGTATAGGCAAGCTTAATGGCAGGAATCTGAGTCAGTTCAAAATTTCCCTTCATTGACTCTGGGGAAGGGTCTCCTGTTCCCTGAAACACCTCCTGGTGCACCTCCTTCCTTGCTCCCGTGTGCGGGCGTGGAGAGGCACCTAATGAAGAAACCGAGACGATACCATTTCCATGCTAAATGTGGTTCCTCCGGGTCTCTGTGACTAGAGGTGTGCTCTGAGCAAGCTGAGACGGGTCCATGCCGCGCGATGATCTCCCGCTGGTACTTTGACGTGGCCGAAGGCAAGTGCGCGCCCTTCTTTTACGGCGGCTGCGGCGGGAACCGGAACAACTTTGACTCGGAGGAGTACTGCATGGCGGTCTGTGGCAGCGTCAGTAAGTGCCCTCCTCGACGCCTGGGCTCGCACTAACCCCGCCCGCGGTCTGTCCACACCTCCGCTCACACCTAGACCCTCCTCAGCCTCTGCTAACCCGGCGTGGGAGTGGGTGACTTCTTTCTTGGTGCTCTAGCTGGGCTCTGCAGTAGGTAGTCTAGAGCTTAACACTTCCTTAGGCGAGGCTTCACGCTCACCTTCTCTTAATTTTCTGTCCAAGAGTCCTGATGTTTTGTCTGTCTGTGTGTGCACGTACAATGCATGTACAGAAAACGTCACTAACTTTAGGGAAGCCTCAGGTAAGTTTAAAAGTAGCTCATAGCTTTCACAGTGTATTTTCATGTATTGCTGACCTTTTTTTAATCAAAGCTAAAAAAAAATAACAAAATTATTATTTCCAGATCTTTTCCTTTGGTTGATTTTAGTTTTATTTGAATGCTTCATGTGTGTCTGCAGTGAAAAGGGGAAATGACATTTGATTTTTTTTAGTTTTCCCTGCAGTGTACGTGAATGTGGATCACCTCCCACTTATTTTAACTCATCCATAGGTTTTAATGATCATTTTCCCTGAAGAAAGTGTGTTTGCACTGTTGAGTTTTGGTTTGAGAAAAATGGCTTTCTCCATCATAGGGCATTAAGGCTGATGGATTCGATGCTAGATTTACCAGCAGGGTTTTGTTTTGGAGAGCCTGTGGAACACTCCCCTCCCATCTGCCTTGCAAGCACATACTCGTGGGAGAGTGTTGGCTGCCATTTACAACTTGCACATTAAACAGTGAGTACCTGTGTTGCTGCCCTGCCTGCTCACAGGGCATGGAGGAGCAGAACAGAAACAGCATGTTAGGGCTCTTTTTAGTAAAATATTTTCCAAAGTCAGCCTAGGAATGTTTGCAGTAAGTACAAGGCTTAAAAGTGCACACAGACAAATGCAGAGCCCTGGCAAGGGGTGCTGTGCGGGTCATGGAGCAGAGGAGCTGATCTCTATTTTATTGGAGCAGAAGTACCAGCACTCCTGGAGGCAGGATTGGCGCTCTGGTGCTCTGACTGCATTTCATCTCAGCATCTTTTAGAGCAGTTCATGGCAAAGCTCCAGGGAGGGACATGGAGAAATCTGCCACAATGTGAGAGAGGAGGATACCTCATGGACTGCAATCAGCTTCTGCAACAAGATACAAGATGTAGTGAAAGAGATCTGTGCAGTGGGTTGTAGTGAAGTCTAATGCATTTACTGACAAAAGGGTTGTGTTAGTTAAGATGTTTGCAGAGATGCACAACATGGTTTGTCTCTGATTGCATCTTCTGTTTGTGAGGATAAATGATCTAAGATGGGCAGTTTTCTTGCAGCGTATGAAATCAAAAATGAAATAAGAAACAGTTTCCAAATTTGCCATATGCCATAGTCATTAGGCTATTCAGACAAGCCCAGGAGATTCTGCTCTGTCTTCTGTAAGTTGTTGGGTGGGGTGTTTTCCCCCTCAGATTCATTTCAATAAAACAGTGCCAAAGCCATTGCCATTTGTGTTCTTTGCACAGTTCTCTTGGTTTATTTTGGAATTCCAAATTTTTGGTATGTCATTTTCTCTTTAAGGAATATGGAGTTAGATTGAGTACTTGAGCTGCGTTTTCACAACTCAAGCTGATTTTGTATCTCCCAGAGGTTTTTCCCTGTTACTTCTTTTCAGTAGTTTCTCGAACATTTGAGTCTATAAGGGTATACTTTCCAAGCTATTTTAGTTATATTTTTGTTCCTGCTTTTTCATGTTATATCAGTATGTTCTGTCCCTGATCTCCACACCTGTTGTTTCTGTTCCTAAAGCAAGTTTGTTTTCTTCTAGTTTCATGTCCTGTTTCTGTCTCAATGTGCTGTTTCTCTTTATGCTTTATCATTTTGCTGAATAGAAATGTAATGAAAATAATTAGAAGCTCTGAATACAATGTCTCAGCACTAAAGTGACATCTTGTGTTTAGTACTGATATAATGTTGCTGAAAGAGGTACCACAGACACCACCCTCATCCCAATCCCACAGATGAAAGGAAGAAAAACAGTGAAGAGTTTCCATCTAGACCGCTCCTGTCTTTTTTTTTCGCCTGTCACACCTAACTTAATCTTTGTTTGTTCTTTGTGCCTCCTCCTCCCCCCTTCATGGTTATTTATTTATTCATTTCTTCATTCCTTTTCTCTTAATATTCACATTATTATTGCTCCGTTGTGTCCTATGAAAAAAATCCCAGTGAACCTCTTAGGCAAGAGACAGGAGAGATATTGAAGGATGTCTTTAGCTCTAGTTTGCTTTTCAGGATAAGCTAGTTAGATTTTTACAGAGTAATATGAAATAGTGGATAGTGTTGAGTTTCTCTTGTACGGTGGGCAAAGGAGTGAATGGGTGGGATGTGAGTCAGTTTTTCTGCTAATGAACAGAAGTTGGACTGAACCAAAACGCGAGGATGTTCTGTTGTCACAAATACTCATTTACTATGGAATCCTACACTGATATCCTGAAAACTTTGTCTTAAAAAGAAATACCATGTTTTATTCTGCTTCCTTGCTGAAATCTCTTTGCCATGACATAAAAAGGTGAGTCTGTCCTGTCATGCAAAGCCCTAGACTCCCTCCACAATCAGTGGATTTGACTGCTGCTCTGACATCTGACAAAAATGATTTCTCTGTTGGGTAGGAGCTACTGCTGTCACATTTTTTACATTCATCACCCAGCTCCATGGAAATTGATATATAATTGCCCTAGAAGCAGAAGGCTTGAAGGATGTTGTTACCAGTTCTTTCCTCCTGCCAGACCACATGCTCAGTCTCTTGATTTTTAATAAGAATGTTCAGTGCTGTCTATGGTTTCTGTTCAATATAAGGATTCAAAATTCCAAGTGTGACTGTCCATAATGGCTCCTTTGAAGTCATTAGGATCTGTCAGGCAGTTAATTCATATTTAATGACCTCAAAATGGGTATATATTGACAAGAATAATCAAAAATTATATAGTGCTGCTATCAAAGGAATGATTTCTTTCTTATTATCATATTAAAAAGTATTGTGGTACTTTTTTTTTTTACTCGTCTGTTAACTGTTGCATTTTAAACATCCTTAAAGCTACAGGAAATGCATGTTTTTTTAATGAGCACTATTTTGAAATTACGTTCATGTTCAAGTCCTAATCTGGGGACTTCAAAGGTGAGAAAATCCATTATCTTAAATGTGTTTCATTTGTCAGCAATTCCAGACAGTTCTCCCAGCAGCTCCTGCAGATGAGGTGTCTTCAGAGTGGAGTGGAATTCATGGCACTCTGTTTTCACTTGTGCCTCACCTAAAGTGAGAATTGACTGTGCTCTGGTGGTACAGTCACTTTTTGTAAACTGGTATGTCGTTAAAAATTACCTTTTTCAAATAAGTGAGGGGTTTTATCATTGTACTGAATTTATGTAGCTCCCAACAGAACAAGGTTCAGTGTTGTCAGTTCCCTCCTTCCTTGAGTAAACACTGAGGGTGAGTAGGAAGTTTAAATGTTAACAAATATGGTTTTGGTTTTGATCGTTTCAGGGCACTATCCCAGGTTTCTGGGTGAGTTTAGGTAGAGTAGCATTTCTTCTCTAGATGAAATCCTGTGAATTTGCAAATTTGCTAAATCTCTTGGTGATTTTTAAGTGGCAGATACTTTATTTCAAGTGGAAGATACAAAAAAAAACCCCACACTAAAAGCTATAGTTTAATAATATAACTGGAATTGCACACAATGTAGATTAAATATGGTACACAAGGCTAATATGTTTGGGAGGTATATATGGAGGGTCTACTCATCCACTCTTTCTGCTTTTCATGTAGGCAAACTTCAGCTTGCCTGCAGATTAGTGCCTGTCTCCCCTTGATACTTTTGAGATTGGTCTTAATGTGTTTCCAGTTGATGCTCTTAAGTGAGGGGGAAATTTATGACCTCTGGTGTTCTGTAGCTTTAATTTCTCTCCAGAGGTGTACTGGGAATAGGAATCTGTACCTTGTACAGCAGTGGCTTACTAAATTATACACCTGTTGTTAGTCTTTTGGTTTTGGGCTTATTTACTGGGCGATTGCTCATTTTATGTACAATTGCAGAGATTGCTTGAGGTTGGGTAGGATGTCAGAGACACAAGGCAGGCCACATCTGGAGCACGGTCTGTACTGGGGCTTTGCTGCTCATAAGCTCTATAGGGAACCTGGGGGGCCTCTGTCTATAAAAGCAGCAGAGCTTGCAAGCTGCTGCATGGCAGGAATGTTTGTGAGGGTTTTTGACATTGAATGTAGTGGTGGAAAATGCTCATCACAGCAACCAGCTACAATACTAATTTGTCACAGCCAAATGAGAGATGTAATTTAAAATACAGAAGTCTAGTGATAACATTTCAAATCCTAAAAATCTTCCTTTATGAGTAATGATATTGCAATGAAGTCTTCCACATAATAAGTATGGAGTCTTTTATTTGATTAAATAAAATTCCCACGTTACTAAAATTCATGAATCCAGTCACACTGGGTCAACTTATTGCTCTGTCACAAAGGCTCTTTATATTGAATTGTCTTGCTGCTTTACCTCACAAGTCTTTACTTAGATGTGTCCCTCTTCCATCATCTCCATCATGAATTGCCTGTATTGCTGGGGTTTACTTTCCATAGTGTGAAAACTCAGCTGAACTGGTAAAATTGAGAATTGGTAAAATAGTGTGAAGATGAAATCTTAAGAGAAACATATTTTTACAGTTCTTCATTCCTTGTGAATGTTTGACCCATATCGTTCAGTGCGTAGGAGATGTAATGGGATGAGTTCTAATATTGCCTCTTTAAGTAGTTAATTTTGACTACGACCTTTAGTGATGCAAGTGGCTAATTTCTATTTTCCCATTGTCTTAGCTGTGTAAATTTGCACTTTTTTGAGCCACACATGAAACAGTGTTGGACTAGGCCTCTTTGATAAGCAGGTGGGTAAAGTTTAGGATTCAAAAAGGAAATGATGCAAATGTTTTCATATACAAGAGAGAGATTACTGGCAATTTCAAACACTAAGAATTTTATTAGTGTAAGGTATTATTGTGGACATTGTTTGCTGTAGCTTAGTTTTGTTGGGTCTGACAACAGCATTTTTTTGTTTTGTTTTGTTTTTTTACTCTGTGGAACTTGATGGTTCTTATTTACAGCCTTGACAGAAACCATGTTCAGGGAAATACTTCTGTCTTGTATTTCTTACTTGATGCAAGATGTGAAAAGTTTGATGGGGATTTTTCCTCCTCATAAATCTCATAAATATTTAAACTTATGATGACAAGCTGAAAAAGAATGACCTTGCAGCAGAGTATTACAAAGATGCTTGAAGAAAATTTGTTTTGAGGATCTCCTCCCAAGCATGAAGTGAATCAAAGAACTTGGAGGGGGCTGATCTGAGCCATTAGTGGATGTGATGTATGTGTGTTGATATGAGCAAGGCAAAATTGTGTTTGTCAGGGTTGGTGAAGAGGAAATTGCATTCGTGGAGATGCAATGAAAGCCTGATTGCCAGGTTCTAGATGTGCATGGGTAGGAAATATATCTGGAAGTTCTCACACAGAAGGATTTCTATATGAGAAAGTTGAACTTAAATCTAGCTTAGATGGCAAGCAACAACTTTAGTTAAGGCAATAAATGAGGGATAATAGGAGTATGTTATGTTTTGCTCTGTGTTTTGGGTCTTCTTCCTCCAAAAAGTCTCTCTGAGGGATTTCACTAAACTGTCTTTCAAGCTGCCTATTTTTTGATGCTATATTAACTACTGAAATTATAACATTAAAGGAAAATAGAATCAGTCTTTGCAAAATAAAGTTCAAAGCCGAATGTAACTTTTAAACATGGGATTTCTCAATCTTAAAACAATTAAAATCTTTTTCAGGCCCAGGTCGCTACATTGACCTGTAATTATTCTTTGAATACTAATGCAAGTTATGAAATACTGCAGAGAACATATGCTGTCTTTTATGACAAGTAGTTTAGCCTTTGTGAGTAATTAAAACAATGAGATAACCCAACTGTTACTAAAGGAGAGGGCATCCCTCTGGAACACTGCATCCTGTTTCATGTGTTAGCTCTCTTCACATTACCTGTGCTTTCAATTACAGTAGTAGAATGCTTTAAACTATGTGCTTTCTAATTCACATTAGAAACATTCATCTAATCTAACAAAACTTTGGAAGCTAAGAAGCAGCTTGAAATGGAAGGTGGAGAACTCCACGTCTCAAACGGGTGATTTTTTTTTTACTCCTTCAGATGTTATCCCTGAGCATACAACCACTACAGGGGCTTGTTTCATAACTCAGTACCAACACATGTATTTTTTTCTGACAGAAAAATGTGTTTGATTTTATCTAGTCTGTTAATCAATGTTTTGTCTTCTCAGAGTCCTCACCATTGTAGTCAGAATTGATCAGTTTTTATGAAGAACAATTTTTCTTTCAAAGACTTTTTGGATGTCTTAAAGATCATTGTCAAAACATGAGGGTAAAACAAATGTGCAAGATAAATAAAACCCAGCTGAATGGTTACGTGATCAGGCTGAGTGATAAATATGTAGTTGAAATGGATGAGCCTTAATATCAATGAGTAACCTAATGGGAGTTTGTGTTATTGAGCATCTTTACTGAAAGTTAAAAAGTGGGCAGCTGCACTTGAGTGACCCGAGGGACAGGAGGGCCAGGCTCTGATTGTGATCAGTACAGTTCATTGCTCTGCAGGGAGCTTCCAGACAGGGACATGTGCTGGTGAGTTACAAACAAAAGATGTGGCTCCCAGAAGCCTTGCCAGTCTGGGGGTGGTGCCAACACTGAGAGCACAGCAGTGCTGTCTATTTTTGCCCCAAAACCCTAGAAAACCAGCAGCAGCAACCTGATACTTAGAGGTGAAATACTAAAACTGAGGACACATCTGGTTTTCATTCTCACAAGGAACTCTGTTCTACCCTTTATTCCTTAGTTTTAGGTAGGGCTCAGAGAGTGGTCTTGGTGAAAGCATGTGTGAAGAGAAAGTAAAAACAGTGAAAAGGAATGGCCCATTGCCTGCTGGTCCTCCAGGTTACAGAGCAAAGAGTGGCAGTGGTTGTCTCTGTAGCGCAGTAGATTATATTTGGTGTGCAAGGACACAGTGTTCTGTGCCCCAGGATTGATAGAAAGCTTGACAGTTCAGCACACACTTCTCTCCAAACAATTAAATTCTATTAGACGTAACTTCTTAAGTAAGAATGCATCCTGGGACATCCTTTTCCCTACATTTAAAATAATGTTGATTTGCTGCAGTGTTAGATAAACCTTTTCCAACCTTTATTTGTTTTTTGTCATTCAGCCAGTATTTTTCTGGTTTGTAATAAAAAGGTGATTGTTATTTCTCTTCCCTGTTGTTTAGATTCTCTTTGCTCTTTACCACCCTGCTGTAAGCAGAGTAGCTTGTTCACAGAAGCAGGGGGATCCCACCTTGTAATCATAGCTCATTTCATGAGGCAGCAGCAGCAATAATAGAAACCCTTCTTGCTGAAGATATTCCTTTGCACTTGTGATTGTCATAAGTGCTGTAATTAGTTGTGATCCTAGTCAACAACTGAAAGCTTTGATCTTAATCCTTCATTAATGAGGCTGTTATGTATGTGGAATTCAGAGGTAATGAGTGCATCCACTGAATACCATATTGTAGTTGGGTAATGCTCTCATTCCAAATGGTTCTTACATGCAAGAACCAATATCATTCAGAAAAGAGGCATCTACTGATCCCTTCACTTACGTGAGATTGTTGAACAACTGCTGCTTCTTTAACTGGAGATGCTGATATGGATTATTTCTTTTATGTGGAATAGTAAATAGGATCTGGGAGGCATATTCTTGCTTTTTTTTTTGCCTTTTTTTTTCTTGATCTTCTGATAATATGAGAATTGTTGTTAAATAGCAAAACGTGTAGAGCACAACTTGGCTGCGTTATTGAATCTGTGTTGTGTCTTCAGGACGGTTAGAATTTTAAAGTCTAATAAAAATTAAAAAAAAAATTCTGCTTGGGAATTGGCAGGTAAAATGGGTGCAAGTGTGAAGAAAATGTCAGCTGATACTGCACTTCTTTCACATCTGTCAACACGCAGTTTTTGATCAGTCTCTAGGCAACAGTAGAATGAGTTACCTTATAAAACAAGGCAGTGCATCCTTTTAAGAGCAGGTAGAGTCATGGAATGAGATCAGGCTGCAGATTTTAAGGAATCCTTACATTTAACTGATTTCTAACGAACTGTTCCCAATTTACTATAAGAAAACCTACAATACGTATCTATAAACAAAACTCCCCAAATGTATTGGATTGCAAAGGATAGGTTTTGTGCCAATAGCCTGGAAGAAACTGTGAAGTGTTTCTGCTTTATGCAGAAGGGAAGCTGAGTGTTCTTGTAGCTTTGTCTTTTTTCCTGGGGTGCCAGCAGCTGGTCATTGTTATGATGAAATCCCGTTTCTGCCTAACTTTGATTTCCAGCCATCAGACCTCAGTTACTTCTTTCCGATAAAGCTGTTGTCAGGAATCTTCTCAGGAGAGATTTTCTAAATAAGGTTAGTAGTTCACTCCCTGGTGGGTGAGTGTAACTGATTGAGCGTTTTACCAGGAGACAGGTATTCCAAAGCTCCCATGAGTTCTCATGCCTCTTTCTTTTTGGGAGCAAGTAGTGGAGAGCCCTAAGTATCCTTACGCCAGCCTTTTGCTCAAGGTCAGGGTTAGTAGCTCTCCCCTCTTGTGCAGTGCTGCTCTTCATCAGTGTTACCCTTGTCAGAGTTAGCTTGGGAGAATGTATTGCAGTCAGGTATCAATGTCCAGAAGCTGTTTGGTTTTGCACAGTGTTTAGAGGGGTTTTGGTCCTCTGACATCCCTGGCACCAGGCACTGAAATCAAGTTTTCCAGTTCTCAGAACCTGCTGCTCTCACCTGTTCAGAAACATAGCACCAAGCATTTTGGTGGAAAGTAAGAATACTGTCCGAAAATCTGGGCTGTCAGGACTGCATGTGTGAGATGGGAGCTTTTGAAAATCAAACCTTGAACACAGAGGTGGCTTAGCTGAGCTCAGTGCAAATGCTGGTGACCTTTTTTCCTTTCAATAAATTAAAGGTTAAATCTGCATAATTTATTGGACAGTTATTTAGTTTGTCACTTCTCTCCACTCACATTTGTACAACTTGAGTTCAGTTAGAAAAAATAAACCCATAAAAGATGGAGAAGGATGATGAATGTACTAGAGCTCCCCCCATCTCATCCTCTCATGCTGAACCCCTCTGTGTGCCAAGAGACAGAGAGAGACACAGAGTCTGATTGAACCATGGAACTCATTGCCACACGATAGTGTGAATGTTAAATCTCATTCAAGTTTTTTGGGGAAAAGAAATAAAATCAGAGCTATGGAAGGAAAATACAGCAAGGGTAGTTAAACATTACAAAACAGTATTCCCTGCTCTTCCCTGAGGGTATTGGGTGAGTCCCTGGAAGGGATGGCCTTTGCTCAGTCTGACAGTCTTAAATTCCTTCTGCCTTTGAAATAACATTTTCTCTTCATTTTCTAAATGGAATTAAAATGCACAATACTTAACCGCAGCTTCAGGAAAGATGAAGATTAAACTGATTTGGTGCTTGAGAGATTAAAAGGCAAAGACACGTAGAACTAAGCATTACTGAAATGTTTTCACTCATTACAGAAATGTTTTCATTCAATCTGAGCTTTGGGTGATCTTTTGAATTCGCATACACTGGCTGTAGCCTTTCTGGCAGGCAGCACGTCATCCCAGCACAAACCAGGTTGTCCTTGAGGATGGGTTGTTATTGTTAAGAGTTTAAAACGAAAGAACATTTTTATTCTTTTAAAATGGCATTGTAGGCTTTAAGGGGTCTGAAGTTGTAAAAGTAAGCACTGAAAATATTGAGTTGCATCCTATTTTGTGGCTTGTCTGGAAGCTTACTTGTTCCTGTTTGATTGTTACAGTACTTCAGTAACAAAGTTTACTGTTTTACAAAATGTAAATTTGTAATTAAATATTTATAAAACTAATGGTGGGAGGAGTGGTGACTTGCACTGCCTAAGACTTCCCAATGGGATTTTTTTTATTTGCTTGTAGATAATGATATTTTTGTTTAGAAACAAACGAGATCTTTCCACTGATCCACTGAGTAACTTAGAAAATCCACTGTGCAGATTATACCAACAACATCCAAAACCATTCATGCCTATTGCAGAGAACATGTAGAGTTCAAATGTAGCCAAAATCCAAAGGATTTCTGTTTATTTTTAATGGTTTGGTTTTGATTTGCTTTTGGGGTTGTACATCTAAGGAGAAAAAGTTTAGATTTGGTATTAAGTTTTTCTTAAAATTTGAGGATATATTTCATTTTGCATTGTACTTCTAATGACTTCTTTTTTTAAATAATTTTACAGGGGTGTGCTTATATTTGAACTTGTTTTGAGGGACATAGTTATAAATATTGGTTGCTGTTACTTGTTCTGATCTTCAGATTAAAGTTTGCTTTTGTTAAAGTTATTGAGAAATGTCTGAGGTGTGGGAGTATCCTGGATTTTCCCTACCCATAATAGTCTGTCTATTAAAATGAGTTACCTCTGTAACTGAAATTCATTAAAGTACATGTAGTCAAAACTATTTTTTAAAAAAAAATATCCTTCTATGTGTGCTTTGTTTCCTTGTCAAAATATTTAAACTAACTTTGCAGTAGTTGAACTAAATGTGACCAGGGAGTTGAAACTAATTATATAATAAAATATTTAGGGACAATATAGTTGAAATAGTTGATTGTCATTGGAGAGTTTTTTTAATTGCTGTTGTAGTCTACCACAGAAGTTACTCTAATTAGTGCAGGGGTTGTTGGATGTCACTGTAGTGAGGGAACTGTTGCTCACTTTGCTTGAATTGCCCCAAATGCAAATCTTTCCACTGCCACAGCTATCAACAGGACTGGCTGGCAACTTGTGCAAGCTGGATGGATATTTCCAGCATCCGTGAGGGGTTTTCATAATCAAAGGTGTTACAGATAAAGTAAGTATCTGTGAGGCCAAACTGTCGCTGAGGGAAGGATTTGAGATATTTCATTAGATACTGTGGGATCCATAAGTGCTTTAAAATGTATTTATGTTCACACTTATGTGTTACAGTTTACCTTCTAAAAAGAAACTAATGTTCAGAATATGTAACTTTGCAAAGGGCTTTCTGCTGGCTTATACACTTTAGTCATTGCTAGACTCTTTTCCTTACTTGTAATTTTTCCTTTGGCTGCAGTTTCTAACCTGTCTGAAGAGCATTTCTTTTTTCACTCTGCAGTTTCTCCTGGTTTGTAAAATGGGGTAGGAGGGGAATATATTTAGATGTATTTGCTGTGTGTAGCGTGTTCACCTGAACCACGTTTTTATGTCTTCCTTTGAGGCTAAATGAATGGTTTTATTCCAATGGAAATTAGAACAGATGCTTCTTGCTTGGTCCAACTAAATTTTTCCTGTACTAAAGTAGAAATTCTGCTTTTCTTCCCCCTCCCTTTCCTCTCCCTACCTCTAAATTTTACCCCAGTCCCTACCACAGCTGCTAGCACTCCTGATGCTGTTGACAAATACTTGGAGACACCTGGAGATGAGAATGAACATGCCCATTTCCAGAAAGCCAAGGAGAGACTTGAAGCTAAGCATCGTGAAAGGATGTCTCAGGTGAGGGGAGATTTCTTTATTCCTAAATGGGGGAGTTTGTCTCTCAAGTCGTAAGATGCTCTTGATCCTTCTTCTCCTTTCCCAAGGCTTCATCCAGGTGCTCTGCCAATTTGCAATGCTGTAAACACACCATTTACTACCTTTCTGACTGACATATTTGTAGTTCGTTCACTACTGATCATAAGTCGCTACAGTTATTGTGCTAGTTAAAAGGAAAAAAAAAATCTGTTAAAAATTGTTCTCATTCTTGTGGCTTGTGATGAGTTTCATTCTCTGTGTGTGTGGATACAGGGCTATGCCCTGGGGTAATGTAGGATCACGTATGTTCATGTAGTGGTCTCGAGCCTCAAGATACCATGAAATGCATCTGAAGCCAAAGAAAAGAGGAAAAATTTGTGCTTTTGAACTGAAAATCCAAACTGAATCAACCCTTTTCTTTCCTTTTAACCAAACAGATTTGTGTAGCCTGAAACTATACACTGCGTTTAATCCTTTTGGACACTTAAGAGATGAGTTATCCACTCTCTCAGAAATAGGGTTTATAATAATGATAATAAAAAGTGGTCACAGTTCTGCTCTAATAACAACAAAGAAAAAATATGAGAGATTTAAAGGAAATTGTGTGGTGCATATTTTTTTAGGATGGAACAATCACAAAAAATGAATGTAGTATCATTCAGATGCACTGCATATATCAGTGTAGCTAATTTACTGTAATTTTTTGTTGTAACTTTGTTCCCATGATGCATTTTCAGTGTTTCTGTCCATTATTGATACATTAACTTTTAGCTCTGTGCTAAGATGTTATTCTAAAAATTAAAATATATATGAATTAAAATGAAATCAATCCCTTAGTGTAAGTCTCTGTTTACTGGCACTGTAGCTGTGCCTGGACTTTTCTAATAAATAGCACAGGGCATCTAACAAGAAGTTCTCATCTGATCAGTGCAAGCCACATACTGAGAATATGGCACTCAGTAGGTAGGAAGGTCGGTGCTCCTCATCCGCATGGAAAGTGTTGCAGCACAAATAAGCTGTCTCCTCTTTAAATAGAGAAAATAATGCCAATTTAACGGGCAGGGAATCTGGAGGATAAAAAAGGCACACAGCCTGCCTAGCAGAGGAGAGAGATCCTGCCCTAGTAGGGCATGTGGAGGGTTGGTGTGTAATGCAGTCACCATGCCATTATTCCTTCCCCTTGAAACAGCATTTTTGTAAAAAACACTGCAGGGCTGGGTGTCCTGAAAACAGAGGACAGTCAGTGCAATCCTCACCATGGCTTCAGGTTTGTCTCCAAAATCCCAGTATGTAAAGCTGAGTAATTAATGTCAGTATCTGGGTGAACTTTCTATTTTCTACCAAACCCTGTGGGAAAGAGCTGCTGAAATGCAGAGGCACCCAGAAAATGCCGTAGAGACCATATGGCATCAGTGCTTGAGGCCAATAAAATTAAACCAGGCCAAGAGCTGAGCTGCAGCATCAGGAGGCTCAGGGGTAAGTGTGCTGCATGTTTCACATGTGCATTTGGGCACCCTCGCAGCTGAAGGCTGTGGTTCAAGGGTTTGGCTGGAGCTCGCTCTGGTGCCCTCATTAGCACAGCCCAGCCATCCTTCCTGTCAGCACTAATGAGTAGTGGGTGAGGCAGGTCAGCTCCCCATCTCACTGCAGTGCCACTCCTCCAAAAACAGCTCAAATAACCAGCTCTGGCCAGTTCAGCAAGCGAAATCAGACCTGGGAAACAGCACCACGACAGGTACATTAAAAAAAAAAGTCAGTCAATCATTGACTTGCTTAGGCTGCTTATGAAATCACTAAAGGACATATGTCTTGAAGTGCACAGACACCCCCCGCAGAGGTTTGAAGATGAGAGTTAATTTAAGTTTCTAAGATTTAGTTTTCCCTTCTGTGAGTAACATTTTGTTACGGCATTGAATTCTCCCTGTTCGTTTTTCAAACGTTTAAAAAGTAATCAGATTTTGTAGCTAGTTTGCCATTCTGTTTTCACATGTGAACTTTTGTGTCCAGTACCACTGGTTTCCTTTTCTGGCAATTTCTTTTAAAATTACTTTTTATATTTTCTTTAAAATCAGGCATGTTCTTATTTTATATTTAACCAGCTATTTAAATATATGTTTAGCTAAAAAATACTGAAACTTTTACTTGATATGTTAAAATCAATGTTGAGCACATTAACTCAGGAAGCCTTTGCTGCCAATGTTTTTCTCTTTAAAAAGAAAAGGAAACAAGTCACTAGCTAAGTCTTCCAGCTGCACCAAACTTATTCTTTTCTTTTTTTTAACTCAAAGTCCAGTTTTTTCAAAGCTGAGAAATGGAGGCTTATAAAGCAACAGAAATGCCCATTTTCCTTTAAAAGAGAGGAAATGATGGCCAGTTGTAGGGGAATGGTCAAGTTAATCTTTAATCTCAATAAACGTCATAATCTGAAATAGGTTGGTTTGCTTATTTAATAAAGCAGCAAATTTAAAATAGTATTTGATTTGGTGCATGCTTTTCTTTACAACAGTCAATTAAGTAATAAAATCAGATGCATTCTAGTTCACATAGAAAATGTGATCATCTAAAGAGTAGGGAAGTTTATCACTAAAAAAATTACATTGAAATGAAGTATTTTAGAACATGTCATCGGGGCAAATGCAAATATTCTCCATGTCCTCTTTTTGTGATTTCCCTTTGTTTACCATGAAATTCTGACAACTTTTGTTTCTTTTTCTCTTGTGTGAAGATATTCTCACAGAGATCCAACTCTTGCCGGTAGTTGTGTCACTTCACAGTTCACATCTCTCTGCTCCTGGTGTATCTCTGGTTCAGAATCTTTTAATCCCTTCTGCTCTCAAGTGTCCGTCCCTTTAGACTGTGGATCGTGAAAGTTTTTCTGCACCAAACTTCAACTGACAAGGCTTATAAACTTTCCTAGGCAATGCTGTAAAGAGAATTACATTAACCTACAGTTTTAAGCTTTCCCCAAGAGTTATTAATGCAACCCTCATACCAGGAAAGCTCCATTCCCATGCAAACAGGATAGTCATTCAGTGATTCAGGCATAACCTTTAAATGTTTGCTATTCTCTGACGTATAACAGGGAGAAGTTATGCAAACTGATAGCAAGGTGCCATGGTTCTTGTTTCCTCTTTTGGTACAACTCCCCTTTTCCACTTTCTCTTTTTAGTCTGTTACCTCCTGTACTGCTCTCGTACTTAATTAGTTGCCACTGCATAGCCTGATGAACCAGATACTGAACCTTACTCAAGGGAGCAGTATATTTATACCTTTTTCTCCTCAGACATCTTGTGACGTCCTTGTGTCTTAAATTTGCTCTTCCTCTGGCTGTTTACAATATTTTTGGAATCAGCATGTAGAGTCCTTATGATAGGAACTTAATTATACCTTGTCTCTTAGAATAGTCTTACTTCTTGAAAGTTCATATCCAAAGCAAACATCTGAAAATACTGCAGTCCTCAACCAGCCTGAACAGGGCTGGTCTTATGTTCAGGATTTTTTTTGGGCATTGCATACCACTTGTTCCAACATCCTGGAGAGGTCTTCAGCTGAGTTTTAGTCCCAGAGGCACTATGGAATCATAGAATGGTTTGTGTGGAAGGGACCTTAAAGATAATTTAGTTCCAACCCCCCTACCATGGACAGGAACACTTCCCACTAGACAAGGTTGCACAAGATGCTGTCCAGCCTGGCCTTGAAGACTTCCAGATTTCTCTGGATGACTTGTGCCATGCCTCACCACCCTCACAATAAAGAATTTCTTCCTAATGTCTAAATATACTGTCAGTTTAGTGCCATTCCTCCTTGTCTTATCATCACATCACTACTTTTTAGCATTACATGTGAAAACTCCCTCTCCTGCTTGCTTTGAAGGCCTCCTTTTAAATTAAAACTGGAAGGTTTCTCTAAGGTCTTCCTAGAGCCTTCCCTTCTCCGGGCTAAACAACCCCAGCTCTCTCACTCTAGCCTCACAGAGAAAGTGCTCCAGTCTTCTGATCATCTTCATGGCCTCCTCTGGACCAACTCAAGCAGGTCCATGTCCTTCTTATGTTGTCCCCCAGAGCTGAATGTGGACTGCAGATGGAGTAAAGGGACAGAATCCCCTCCCTCTGCCTGCAGCCCATGCTCCTTTTGATGCAGCCTAGGATACATTTGGCTTCCTGGGCTGTGAGTACACATGGCCGACTTACATTTGGGTTTTATCCACCAGGACTCTCAAGTTCTCCTCCACAGGACTTCTCTCAGTCCACTCATTGCCCATCCTGTATCGATGTTTGGATTGCCCCAATCCAGGTGCAGCACCCACACTTGGCTCTGTTGAACTTGAACCTGAGGTTTGCCCGGACCTGCCTCTCAAGCCTGTCTGGGTCCCACTGGATGCCATCCCTTCCCTCTAGAGCATCAACCACATCACTGAGCTTGGTGTCACTTCACTGACAGTGCACTCAATCCTACTGCTCGTCTCCCCAACAAAGATGCTAAATAATACAAGTTTATGTGCTCCCTAGATTCCATGGTCTCTACTACTGTATGTGGAAAGTTGTTTCCTTCCTTAAAACTGTCAGGCTGGTAGGATTACTGCCCTCAGTTAGTCAAGGCTCTTTGGAGAGGTTTAATAATGGTATTACCAGAAAAAGGATCGAGACTTAATGTGGAACAAAAGCCCTTGACAAAGGTAGATGCCTTATTGGCATGACTTCGACCTTCTCAGTAAGTCAACTTTCAGGCAATCACCTGTGCTTGTCTGATTGCTGTAACCCAAATGCCTGCCATAAATCCTTCTCTTGCAGATATGCTTCTGTGCTCCTGTGTAAAAAATGGGAGTGAATTCTGCTGCTTTCAGTGTAATGAGATTTTTGTACTTAGCATCTCTTGTGATAATGAATGACATTTTCTATACTGCCTCTTTCCCTCTTGCTGTCCCCTACAGCCCAATTTCAAAAGAAGTCACTAAGTCCTGAGTTCTGAAGAAGTTTGACTTTGAAATGGCGTGCTGCTTAAATCTCAATCAGAAGTTGTCATTTTCTCTTCACAAAGCTGCCAACACATGAAGAACCATAAATCTGTGTGTCTTTCATAGTTCTGTGCTGTCAACAAGGAAAAATAGGTTTATAAGTGCACAGAGGCCAAGTTCAGCCTTTTTCTGGACATATGTATGTGGGGAATTTTTTCTTCTCTTCTGGCCCTTTGGGTTGCTGTGTATCGCTACATTATATTTCTTAGTGACTCATAATTCTCTAAAGCAATGGCCTTCAGTGAGAGCAGAAGTTTCCTGTGGTTGGTGGTGTGGCTGTAGGGCAGATGTATTTCCAGCTGGTTGCCATACACACAGAGATGCTCTCAACCAATGAAGTCTTCTCCATTGCAAAAATCAGCACTCAGAACACAGTGATCTTGACAGGATTATTGTTTCTGCAAACAGCTGTGTTGTTCTGGGTTTTCTCATAAGCCATTCACTCTCATGGCACCAAAGCTGAAGTCTGAAGCCTGTAATTTACATCCCTGCCAACTAGCTGTGTAGGCTCTCAGTTTATCGTCCTCCCCTCCATGCCTTAAAAGGTTTGGAGATATAAAACAAGCAGAGGGACCTGGTCTGTCACATTACCCACAGTACTTGTTTTCATCATATGGATTAGTTAGTTAGGGGGATAAAAATGGTGAGGGAAATGTTGTTCTGAAAAACCATCAACTGCTCTTTCAGAATCCAAAAGAGTATAAGGCAGATGTCAGAGATGCCTTTTGAAGACATAAAGGTAGAGGAAGGAGAAGAAAATCATGAAGTTGCTGACTTAGGCCAATGCTCAAGCTTGAGCACATCATTGTAGTTTACAATTTGGATTAATGCCATAATTTCTGGATCCTCTCTAAGTTCACCTCCTGGCACAAGTGACACATCAGGTCTCTAGACTAAAGATGCTGCCTGTATACAGGAACTAAGTTTTCTGCACCCTCAGCGTCATATGGCCCGAGCACACAATTAAAAGGTGGATGCTTAATGTGCACTAAATACACAGCAACACTCTGAGCATTAATTAGCTTTTTCCAGAACACATCACATTGCTCTAAATTGTGCTGTCAGTTCATGTTATCTAGTCCTGTTTTGTCAGAGAATCAGTAAGTCTCCTGTGCCAAAGTATTGGAATAGTGGCTGATGGGGTGACCGGTAACTTCAGTACTCTCTGCATCATGGTCTCTCTCCTCAGTTCCTTCCTACAACCCCTTGAAAATGAATTTTCATGTCTCATTGTAAATTTGTTTTCCTACTGCATTAAAGTTTTACTGCGATTTGCACATCAAAGAATATTGTCTGATGAGAAGATACTGTAAATTGGAGAAGTACTTTAGGCTGCCACTTAAGTAGTCTGGAGCACAGTTCTTGGGACTTAAGTTTCAGCTTACAATTCACAGTAAAAGAGTGAGGTGAGATTAAGACACTGGTTTCTAAGTATTTAACTTCACATCTCTGTGCTTATAAGCACTAACCATGCCCCTGATGAAGCCCAAGAACAGGCAAAACAATTTCTCCCTTTAAAGTTTTCAGCATCACATTAGGTTCTCAAGAGATAAGTCTCCATTCTCATGGGCTGTTATTGAGGCCAGAATCTCTTACTGATAAATAATTGCACTGATAGTGAGTTGATCTGTGTTTACGATGACTGACTTGTTCCTGTCTTGAGATATACTCCAAGGCTTGGGGTGAAAAGGAAGAGGAAAACTTGACAACAAAATCCTGTATATTGAGTCATTTTAAACTGCAGCTGTTGGGCAATCATTAAGACTTACAACTCTATATAGAACTGAGAGGGATTTCATTTCAAGATCTGGGACTTGTAAAAGTCTCCTTTGAGCCCAGGATTCTGTGGGATTTTTTAAAGGCACGACCAGATACCCTGAGGTACCACCAGGGCTGTCCTTCAAAGATCCTGATTAGCAATGTCCAGTGTGTGGGAGAACTGGGAAGTCTAAGACAGTAGCTAAGTGGTGGAGGCTCAACTTGCAAACGTGAGGCACAGCAGATCTTACTTTTCCTACCTTTAGTATTGATCTTGGTAAAATTTCAGTCATGCATGTGAATTCTGAGCTTTTTTAAAAGTTCTCTTCGACACTTTCTGTTAAATGGTTTGAAAATGTCTATTTTATTGAAAAATTAAGGAAATGAAATGCACATTGTGAGTAATTGCATCTAGGTTTCTTCTGTCATCTTTGGACTTTGTGCTAACCCTGCACATAAACTAGTCATCTCTCAGTGTGCATTGCATTCAGTGACAACAGCTGATCCTGTATAAAATGTGCTACCTGAGGAGATTGCTGTCTAGGTATGAAATGAGTAAAGGCCCTAAGTAAGGCCTCAGGAAGGTTTCAGATGTTATGGACAGCAAGTTAAGAGTAACCATTCCCTGAGTATTGAAATATTGCTCTGTGTTACGGGGCGGGGGTGGCTTCTCACATGCCTGAAAAAATGGTACTGAAAGTTCTCCTATGTTCTTTTTCTGTTAGTGTTGTACCCGATATATATTCAGTTCTTGGAGTGTTGCTACAACTGTTATTTCTGGACAAATAGATGGACTAACACAAATTGCGTGTAGTTTTTGGTCTGTCCTACTCAAAGGCCAGCAATGCAACTCAAATCTAAAAACTTTTGTGGTGCCAAAAAAAAAGTGACAATTAGAACAAGTTGAAATTCCCTCATTTTGTCCAAGTATGTACATAGATGGAAAACATTTTCTTACAGTCTGAAATGAAAAAGGATCAGTGTGTTCACCCATGGAGACCTTCACTTCCCTCACTCAAGGTCTGTGTTGCTTCACAGCAGAGTTTTGAGGGCTTGGCATGGTATTCAGACACACAAGTACCATCTTTGTTTAATTTAATAACAGGATCCTACATTCGTTAAATGTTGCAACCTCTTTTTTTTATAGAGATAAAAGGAGGAGAGGAATGTAAAAAGATGACTGTTGGAGCTGCAGGGCTTGGCTGTTGCTAAGCTCTGAGACAAGAGAGGAGAATAGGAAAGTCACGCTCCTTGTTTTGTCCATTAGGTCATGAGAGAGTGGGAAGAGGCAGAACGCCAAGCAAAGAACTTGCCAAAAGCCGACAAGAAAGCCGTGATCCAGGTAAAGGAAAATGCAACCACAGCCCTGCCAGCTGGGGCCCACTGAAAGTGCAAGGGGTGCTGGGTGTGATGTAATTTTAAAACCTACTTTCATGGAGATTAAATGTTATTCTCTGCTCTTGTTGCTATTTTTGTTTCCAGCTGTGAGTGGCTGCTGAGTGTCTCTGTACTTCGCAGCCAGTCCCTGGAACAGCAGTGCAGGACTCGTGACTGCACAGAGGGGTAGAATTTCACTTCAGTTTAGATAAGCATTCAGTGAGAACTGAAAACTTGGTTCCCATGGGCTCCTATCAAAATTTAGGCCATGATAAACTAATATGAGCTGCAGCACCTAAGCTCAAAGCAGAAATGGAAAATGTGATTTAAGGAAGGGATCATCATCAGTTTTATCTGAAAGAAACCCTCAACCAAAAATTATTTTATCCAAAGTTATACTATAAATCAAAAGTTCTGACAAGCCATACACTCCTTGAGTCCTACTGTCAGTTATTATTCAGTACTGGAATGATTTCAAGGCACAACTATAAAAATGAAACATTCAGAACCAGATTGGTTTGCACGTTGGATCCCACAGCTCTGTGCATTTTACCCAATCTTTTCCTCTGTTGGAGTAAATTTGGGCTCAATTTTATTTCCTGGTGGTGAGTTTGTTAGAAATTATAGTGACTGTTCAGGTTGGACCTTTTTTTTCTCCTTATGTAGGTTTGCTCATGAAGTCACATTGATGACAGGGGTATATACTTGTCAAATTCCACCCTGTCGAGGCACAATTCTCTAGTGCTGAACCTTTGTCTTGAGGCAGACAAAGAATTTCTGAAGATATCAAGAGTATTTTTATCAGATTAATAAAATATGGCCAGTTGCTCATGAATACAGGGCATTGGAGTTCCCACTGAAATCAGTAAACAGTGTATTCAGGGCAGAGTTCCTAGGAGCAGACTAGATTGACATGGGGAAAGATTTTGGTGGTTTGCAGACAGAGGTGCTCATGTCTGCTGGTCTCTGCTGTCTTCACTGCCTCTGTTGTGATGGATGTTTTTTTCAGCATTTCCAGGAGCAAGTGGAATCTCTGGAACAAGAAGCAGCAAATGAAAGACAGCAGCTGGTGGAGACTCACATGGCCCGGGTGGAAGCAATGCTGAACGACCGTCGCCGCATCGCTCTGGAGAACTACATCACAGCCCTGCAGACTGTGCCCCCCAGGGTAAGTGTGATACCACAACCTCTGCAGCTCTGTCAGGGTCGCTGTGGTTGTCCCGGGGGAGAAGGAGGTGTGCCCTGGTGCAGTTCAGCTGTGGAGCAGGGGGTGTGTTCCCTATGCAAGAGCTATTACAGCAGTCAGTTATTCTCCATAAATACAGACAGAGCATCCCCTGTACATACCTACAGATAGATAGATACATACCTAAAGATACTTAGGCAAATGACGGGGAAGTGATTTGGTTGTCAGAATTTGTAGCTGGTCACAGATCCTGCCAAAGGATGATGAAGTGTCACTTCAAGTGATGGACAGTGGGATGTCAACATGGAGCTTAAAGATGAGGATGGTTGTGGTTATCTATTTTGTTTGTTGAACTGTTGAAGTGTTTGCTGAAGGATCTTGTGTGCTGTGAAGACAGTACACTAGCAATTTGAAATTGTCTGGTTTGGTGGGTGTAAACGCTTAAGTTCAGAATGAGGATGGAGTGGAGTTTTTAATAGGTCCTTGTCTTTGATGTTTGTGTTCAATACCACAGTAACTGGTCAGTGACCTCCAGAAGAAGAGAATCTGCACACTGGAAAAGCAGTAAAATGTGTTATATACCTCTCACCTTGACCACGTCCTAGATGGAAAAAACATTTTTACACTGCTGAGTCTTTTAGTGAATTTGGCCTCGCAGGGAATTACATCAGTATTACTAACCTGGTTAAATTACATCTTTAAGTGAATTTCCTTCTGCAGAGAAACCTGCAGAAGTGAGCATGGAAAAGTGATCATCATCTTAGCTCTCTGTCATCATCATCATTGAACTTTTTTCTCCACCCTATGGTGAAAAACTCTCTTGTTTTTACTGTGTATGCCAAGTGAAAGGGAAATCTTTTACTTAGGTAAAAGTGTTGTGGGGAGGCTTCATGGTAGTTGTGTGAAGAATTACAGTGTATTTTGTGGTATAGTAATCTGTGGAGAATGAACCCATTCTGTATGAAATTGGTAGAGGATGTTATTTGGCCTGAGTGTGATTTGCCTTTTATAACCTCTGACCACAGTAAGGGTAGCAGGGCTTGGGCTCATTAGGGGACAGATTACCAAGTTACATGTTGGGATGTAACTTCTTTAGGAAACTGGAGTCTGCAGCTGAGAACTGAGAGTGAGGTAAGAACACAGACTTGCTGCAGGTTGTGTTTGCTCTCTTGTGGTGTGGTCTTGGGCAATTCACTGGAGGTGGGGTTTCACGTTTGGCTTTAGAGCCAAACTTTCCTGCTGGCAGGTTGAGCCTTTTGCAAATGTAATCCTGTCTGAAAAGTATCTCAGTAAAATGATTTGGTTTCAAGCTGTATGTGGATCAGGCTTACAGCTTGGTTCTGCAGGTATCCAGGGTTGTGGAAGAGGATGATGGGGACCACACCTAACAGCAGAGTCGAGTCTATAGCTTCCAAAATATGCTACTTCATTCCTAGCACAAGAGAACTCCACCTGTCATGTTTATGGAATGCAGAGGACACAAAAGGAACTTCAGCTGCAGAATTCTAAGAGTCAAAAATGTTAACAGTGACTTCAGGACCAGAAGGACTTGCATTTTGTGCTTGTGCTGCTTGTAGTCAGCTCCTGGGACATGAAAATTAATGATACATTTCCTGTGTGAGAGAGAGAGCACCAGGCCTGAAAGGCTGTGTCAAAGAACATGGCTTGATGCATGACTCCAGTAGAAGTAAGTTTTGAAGGTACTGTTTAAAAGACTGAGGTGCATCCTATATTGAGTATATATCCTACAAAAGCTGATAATTCTGAAAGGAGCAGGAAGCAAGCACAGAGGTCACATTAGCTGAAGGTACTGCCAAATGGGGACTCATTTCAAAATTAACAGGGGTGAGCATTTTTAAAAATAGTGCCTTTAAACAAGTCCTTGGTCAGTCTTGTTGATGGTTCTGTCCTTGCTTTGGTGTTTTTGGGCTGTGTGCTCTGTCAGTGCTGACAGTGGAGGTGTGTTCCCCTGAACTGCTGGTCAGGTGTGGTTCAAATCCCATTAAAACACTGACCTTGAATTCAGCAGGAGGATTTGTCTGGTTGTATTGTGAGGATGAAACCTGGGGAGTGACTGATGATAGCTGAATGGCCTAATGAATTAATCCAGCCTGCTCACTGCTTTGCAGGATATGGAGCCAGAAATCTGAATACACTGTGAATGCAAACTTTGGCTGCCTTGCCAAAGAGAAAATGGGATTAATGGAAAATTCAGCTCTGATACCCTAGCTATATTTTGCCTTGGCAGTTTGAACCCCCTTTCATATCCTTCTTCAATTTTTGTGGTTTGCTATTAGTATGTTTACTACAAAAGTAGATTCTGAGTATTTAAAGTGATGGAGTCTCTTTCCCTAGAGTTGTAAGGACAGAATTTGGGTTTAAATTTAAAAATAAGTTAGGCTCTTTTATTGTAAGTGCTGCACACAACCAGAAAGGGTTACCCTAAGTCTGGTGTGTGTAGATAGATATATATACACAGACGTGTGTGTGTGTACAAAGAAATGTTTCCCATGTGCTGTTTAATAACTTGGACCTATTGGCCTTGTACTTGAACATTTCCAAAGATTCATTGGACTTCTGGCAGACCACTTGAAGCAGCAGGATTTCATTTTACTCTTGGATGTCTAGAAATCCATGATCACTCCTTGCCTGCAGATCAGTTTTCATATGAGTACGGTGAGTCTGGCACTCCTGGTGTTATCAGACTGATCATGGATATGAAACCATGGTTCTTCATGAGTGATGAAATCCTGACCCACTGGGACCTCGTCTTTTCTGTATGTGCACAGATCATGTGGTGCTTGTGTTCAAGGGCTAGTAGACTCTTCAGGGGAGCTGAAGAGAAACTTCATTGTCTAGGAAAGTCCCTGAGCTATGGACAGAGAGAACATGGAGGACTGTGAGAAGAGGTGTCATCATTTACCTGTTCCTTTGGAAGAGGCTTTCCTTGCAGGATAGCAGGATATGGAACTAGGACAATCTTTGGTCTGGGGCAATAGGGTAGTCTGTATGTTCTTGCCTAGAAAATCAACTGTTTTCAGCATTGTTCTACCTAAAATACAGAAATCTGAGAATGCTTTATGAACAGCGTCTGTACCAGATCAAAAACTGTAACTGCAGGTTTTTTTCCTGTGTTGCATGGATGATTGCCCAGTGCCAATGTCAGTGGTGTGCCTCAGTACCACTGTGGGCAGCAAGGGAGGCAGGGAGCACACAGAGAGGAAATTGCATAACTTCAAGGTCTACAGGAAAATAAATTTGAGCAAAACCAAATATTTGTACTCCTATTCTCAGAAGCACTGTCATGCAGGCTGCCCAGAAACTTAAAATTTGATCCTCATCCTTGATTCCTGGTCTAGCTTAGCTGTGCTGCTGTACTTTGTTGCCTTTGAAAATGGGGTGCAGCTGTTCAGTATCCAGTGTCAAAACACTGTATTGTTTCATCCTGCTTGATGGGCTTACTACAGAAAAGGAGGATTAGTGGCAGCTGGAAGCAATATGCCTCTAGTTTTAAAAACAGTTGGAAATTTTCCCCTTCATTTTGCAAGTTAAATGGGGGAATTCAAATCCATCATTCTCTGTGAGCAGATTGATTCTGTAATTTGCTTGTATTCCCTCTTTCACGTGCACATCAAATTTTGGTGGATTTATGTCTCCCTGTTTAATCTTTGTGCGTAAGAGAGGCACATTCTCTGTGGGAAGCTGGTGGTGGGGGACAAAGAGAAGCAGAAAAGAAATCCAGCTTCTAGTGATGAAATAAAGGGATTCAGAGGAGGGAAACATACAGCAAAACTTTGAAAGGTAATTAATTAACCTCCTTACTTTGCACATAGATTAAAACAAGCATATAATCATTAAAATAGCTTTAAATACTTCTGTTCTAATTCAGCACTACTTTACTGAAATGTAAAATCTTGCGGAACAGAGCAGGATCATTAAGATTTGACTCTAGCATGTACGTTAATCCATTTGAATTTTTCCCCCTTTTTTTCTTTTTTTTTCCCCCTTCAGAATTTGCCCTGGTACTTTTTGTGCTGTGGGAGCAGTGTCTGCTCACAGAGAGAGCACAGCACGAGTTGAAACTGGTCAAGTTTGGCTATTTGGACAGGGAAATGGAATCTGCAGAGGGGCCCATTCTCTGTGTTTGGGAAGATCAAACCCCTTCCTGAGTCCAGCGAGGTTGCTGTGGAAATATGCAGTTGGAAGGAGGCCAAAGCACTGCTGCTGATCTAGTGATAAAAATCCTCCTGTGCAGCAGAAAAGAACAGTCCAACGCTAATACCCCACCCTTTAGCTCTACTCCTCCAAACCCATAAACTTCCAGCTGTGGAATTTCTCACATACATTTAACTTTGTAGGATTTTTGTGAAATAGCATGGATTTCAGCTCTTGTTTTAAACCAAGTTGAATTTCAACAAACATGGTCACCTAACTCCATTTTCCAGCATCTTCTGAAGCTTCTGTGTGCCTTAAATCCAGAGTATTGTTTATTGAACCCTTTCAGGTTTGTTATATCTGGAATTAAGTGTTTTAAAAGAGTGAGCGGAAGCAAAATTTATCTTAATTTGTCCAAGTTCAGTAAGTTCAAATACTGAAAACCAAATAATGATAGTGAATCAAATACTCTTCATTTTATTTGGCTGAAAGAAAAGTCCCTGGGAGGAGAGTCAAAGGGAAGTTTTGGGTACCACTGTAGCCATGTGCTTGTGATGTGTGAGGTGATCTGTTTTGTTATAAATTAACTAAAATTACGAGAAGGCATCTTTAAGTCCACAGGACAGGTAGCTGGACAGGGCTTTAGTTATGTATGTCTTGCCCATGAATAGAAAGAAGTCTTGCATTCATCTTATCCAGCCTTTCTTGAATATGCCTAAAATGAGCTATTCCTCAAGTGTGAAACATGACCCACTAGTTAACAGCATAGCAGACAAAATACACTGTATATGGTACACAAGGTATTCCCAATAGTGAATAAAAAGAAGCAATTGTTGCATATTGCAGGAGCAGTAATCAGAAAGGACTGCTGATTGATTTTTCTCTAAAGGCAAGATTAAATAGCACAGCACAGCATTGTGAAACTTTCCTCTCTGCTTTAGAGCGAATTTTGATCAAAATAACAAGACAGCTTAGAATTTCCCATGGAAGTTTCACAGTACAGAGGCAGGAAGTTGTATTTTCAATACACAGAAGTGCTTTGATTTTTGTGTGGTTTCCCTGTAGTATTTCGGAGTTCCATGAGGAGAGTCTAAGTTAGATTTTAGCAATGAAAACTATATCTGGTGTTTCCATTTTCCAGGCTCAGTGAAACTGTACTGTTTGATTGCTCCCTTAAAATCTGAACTAGTAGACTAGGGTCAGTGTAGAGTTCATTAGGAAGGGCATCTGTATATATTCATATCTGTGAATGTATGTATATATGTAACTAGCTAGAAACTCTGTTTTGGGGGCATTTTAGATCTCATATGTGATTCCTTTATGGGAGTGACCTTATCTCAATGCTGATGCCACCTGGAATAAAGACACTGGATTACAGAGTCAGTGGGTCTGGGAATTACCACCAGGTAGATAAGAAGCCATCAGTGTTTTCTGTTTCATTTGGCTTGTGCCCTTTGCAGCTGGAAACCTGTTACCCAGCTTCAGAACTGCCTGGTTATGCTTTCAAAGCAGGGGGTTGCATGCAGGTTCTTGCTTCTGCCCTGGTGCATATATACAGTCATATAAAATCACAGAAAGAATTGTCTTCCAAATAAGAGACAGGGCATGTTCCCTACAGTTTTAGGTAGAAAATCAGTTTTTAGTGGTGTGTTTTCAGCGTAGGAAGTCTACATAGCCCACACACCTAGTCTGTGAACCTGTCTACTTTGTACCAAATGTATTGGGCGCGTGCAAGTCCCAACATACTCATGAAAACCATATAAAATAATATTTTGACAACATTCTCCAGCATAAACAGGCTTTTAAACAACTGAAGTACCTGCAGACATGAGTACATCTGTTGGACTGTCACAATAGCTTGTAAAAGGGCTACAATCGATCTGTGCTGTTTTAGGTATAAAACAAGTTTTTGAAACTGCTGAGGAAGGGGAGCTTCAAAATTTGTTTCATGGGAGCAAACAGTGTGACTGTGCCTAAAATAGTTGGAAGCACATGCTGGTAGCATTCACACTGCTCTGGTTGGCCACTGCACACCTGCAGACATGCATTTGTGTCTTTCTTCTCTGCATCTGCCTGAATAGTGAGTGTCTGCCATAAGACTGTGGATTTAAGCTTCTTGACAGCCAGTGCAGGATTTTGGAGTACTTAGTAGCCAGTATTATTCCTATAACAGCATTGCTAATGAAATAAAATGTATTCTGAAAGTGGTGCTGCATCCTGTTGCTTAGGAAGTCACTGGCCATTCCTGTCACTGCCTAAATCGCAGTCATCAACATCACTGGTAGCATCCTGATTGCTTTCAGAGGATGATGGGGGGGATTAAAAAAGGGAAACAAGCCAACAAAACAGGTAGAAACCACTGAAAATAGCGGAATTACTTCATGTGACTTAGGTAGCCCCTGGTGGCTGATCCAAATTAGTTTTTCTGTGAGATGTTTTTTCTTAAACAAACACAGTTTTCTCTGGCAAAAAATGCAGCAGCATTTCAAGTGCTAGACCCAGAATTTTTTAATGAAGTTTGGTGGTTGGTACATTATTTATGAGGAGCAAGAGGTGCCAGGCTGGCCCAGGGATGTGTCAACCATTTGTTCTTCTGCCATAGACAGTGTCAGAGCTGAGGCCCTGGGAACTTAATTTAGCTGATAATAGCACTGCTTTCATTTATAATTTAGTCTGAAGGTTCCAGTGCAGGGCTGAAATAATGTATGACTGTGGATATAATGTCTTCAGACCCGGGATCGGACTGCATCTCTTCAGCCTGTGGTGCCTTTCCCCACCTCTGTGCTTGACCTTGGCCATTCCTTGTGTTCCCTCTGTTCCACTATCATAGGGGTTCATATCTCTGCTTGGTGTATTAGATTTTGGGGCAAATCCTGCTGGAAAGTATCTCTGCAAAAAGTGTCTGCATGGCTGGGATATTTAAGCAGAATCCAGTTCCCTCAACAATGACATTTAAAAGAAAATGTATATGAAGTGCAATACAGAGGTGGGACTTGAGGTGAGGTACTTTTGCTGATCCAGGAATTTGTTAAAACTCTGCAAGCAGTAGGTCCTACAGTTCTCGGCATTGAGAAGAAAATGATCACTTAATTTTTTTAATATTTTTTGCTTCCTGAGGTACATTTTGCTGTAGAATGTGGTCCTTGTTTGTGGTGGCTGCCACACTGGGGTATGCAAAGCAGTGAGCAATGTCACAAGCTTTTAGGCCATGTGAGATCACTAGATCAGCATTTAAAACAGACATATGGGTAGTTTTAAAAACAAAACACAAGTTCTCTAGGTTTGTTATTCCTACTCACAGCAAGTTTCTAGTGGTTTGGGAGTTTTTTTCTGCTTGAGAAAAAGCAGTCTCTGCTTCTCTAAGGAAACACCTTGCATTTAATATTCTTTTTACATTGTCCTAAACTTGAATTATGGATTTCTGCTGCGTCACAGGAAGATTTTTTTTGGCCAGACATTCTAGAGGCATGCATCCATTTTTCCTTTATAGTGATAATTTTGGGATATTTCTCAATGTTAGATAAGGCACTTAAGCTGGACTGCCAACATATCCAAGTGACTGCTGCTGTTAGTGATATTTGACAGGTATTTTCAAGATCATTATCCTATTAACTGTTAACACCCTGCTTGTAAAGTTTCACTGACATATTGCAGTGAATACAAACACACTGTAGGAAAACAAAAACTATTATCTTTTGATTTTAAACATGGTACTTAATTTGGAATATCTCTTAAAAAATAGAAATCAGTCCTTTTCTCTCTAGTCTGCCCGAACTGGTACCTTGGTGTGTCTTGGGGGAGGGGAAAGCTGAATTATCAGGAAAGGTAACAAAATTTTGTCTTCTAAATTTTGTTCTTGTCAAACTTTCTGGTCTTCCAGCCTTCATTTTTATAAAGCTTTGCAGTTGGCATTTCAGTGGTTTACCACAGCACTGTGGGGCTTACTCACTTTCCAGCATTTGTCTACAGTTTCTTGCAGCAGCATCCGAGGGTACTTGGCTTTGAGGGCTTGGAGTTACTTTTCTCATGAATGAATTTTTGGTCATGGAGCCACTAAGTTTAATTCTCTGGCAGAAAATGGCTTCACATCTCTCTATTTCTGTCTGACAGATCTTCTCCAAATAAGCTTTGGTTTACTTTCCCCAGACATATTTAAAGCTGTTGCTTCTCTTAAGCTTGAAGAGATTTTTTAATCTTTGAGCTCCATAACTTAGTATTCATCTCTTGTGTAAATGTTAAATTAGTTCAGGCTCTATATTTGTCCATGAATCTAAGTCTTAAAACTTCAACTTCGCCCACAGTTCTTCCTGCTTTGGAAAGCTTTGCACAGAGCTTTTGACACTCATTTTGTCACTTCCACACCCTCTTTCCTGTGTCACTGCCAGTGCCCAGACCAGCTGTTCACCACTTCTGTTCATTCTTTAATCTGCTGCACAGTAAGGTCACCTTTCCCTGTCTTCTCACTGCTCGGTGTCTTCAGGTAGGATGCACAAGCATGGCACCACAAGTGGGAATGGAGAGAGGGGGAGCAGTTTTCCAGAATCCATCATAGACTCTGAGTTAAAAATCAATGTCTCAGCTGGATGCTGGGGAACACTTCCTGTTTTGGTGCTCTATTATTGTGTAGAGCAGGAAAGTACATGGGAATACACATCTTAACCTTCACTGTTCTGTCATCACTCTATATTTTCAGGTTCCCTTCAGCTCCAGACTTTTTTCTTTGTTTGTATTCAATTATATACCTTAAGTGATATAATTAATAGTTCTTATTAATTAAAATCAATTGCAATATAAACCTAGTCTTAAGATTTTTACTCTGGCATCTAAGGTGAGAAACTTCAGAAGGCCAAGAGGCTCTCTCTTTTTTTGTGTGGCTTATTAGTCAGTTGTGTGTTCTGGATGCATATGTTCTGTACCTCAGCTCAGTGGGTCCTTTCCTCTTTGTTTTCTCCCTCCTGGAGTAGCAACAGTGACAGGGAAGCAGCACCTTGAATTATTATTTTTCCCCCCCCTTAAGTTTTGTGGTCAAGTGTTGTGATTATTCATAGAATCATAGAATATCCTGAGTTGGAAGGGGCCTACAAGAATCATCTGGTCCAACTCCTGGCCCTGCACAGGACAGACCCAAAATCACACCATGTGCCTGGGAGCATTGCCCAAACCCTTCCTGAACTCTTGTCAGGCTTGGTGCTGTGACCACTGCCCTGGGGAGCCTGTTCCAGTGCTCAACCACCCCCTGGATAAAGAGCCTTTTCCTGATATCCAACTTAAACCTCCCCTGACACAACTTCAGACCGTTCCCTCAGGTCTTGTCACTGGTTACCACAGAGAAGAGATCAGTGCCTGCCCCTCCTCCTCCTTTCCTGAAGATGCCGCAGACTGCGATAAGCTCTGTGCTCAGTCTCCTCTTCTCCAGGTTGAACAAACCAAGTGACCTCAGCTGCTCCTTGTAAAGGCTTCACCATCCTTGTGGCCCTCCTTTGGATGTTCTCTAATAGCTTAATGTCTTTCTTATATTGTGATGCCCAAAACTGCATGCAGGACTTGAGGTGAGACCACACCAGTGCAGAATAGAGCAGAATATTCCTTGGCTTAGGTACAGTAGTGCTTTCACATGGTCTTCCTCGCAGCTGTTGGGCAGGTTGTTTTCTGGTTTGAATCTGTGTGCACATTCCAATTACTGTTGATAAAAGTTACCAGCTGCAAATTATTTTGTTGCTAAAGTTTAGCTGTAGTTGACAGATGTTGATACTGGTTTGAGTGTTCAGCATAGTAGTCCACATATGGAGAATCTTTGAAATGCGTCCCATGGAGTCTGGGTTTCAACAAATCTTCTGGGAGGGCTTTGCCTCATGGTGGTGATGGTTGCAAAACTGAGAGCTTGGATCATGGGGGCTTCCTGAGCTGGGGGAGAGGAGAAGTAGAGTCTGATGCTGAGAATGGAAGCAAAGCCCTTAAGAAGTGGATATTGGGTGTCCATTAACTGTCGTAGCACTTGCTGTCCTGTTGAGCCAGTAGTGTAGCAGCTGGACAAGAAAATGCAATAGCTAAACTTCCACTAATGGTTGTGGAAGAAACCTGAACACCCTCCGTGGGGACCTTACCTACTGCCTACAACTACGATGTAACAGGGCATCCTGACACATGAGTTCAGTGGTGGATGCTCCTTACAGCAGTCAGACCTGCTTCAGAAGAAAGCTGCAGGCACCAGAGTCTTGGGATGGCTTGGGATACATCTCCACTGCAAGGAGCACGTGCTGTCCTAAACTGACATTTCTCCCCCTCTTTCTTCCCTGTAGCCTCGTCACGTGTTCAACATGCTGAAGAAGTACGTGCGTGCTGAGCAGAAGGACAGACAGCACACCCTCAAACACTTCGAACATGTCCGCATGGTAGACCCAAAGAAAGCTGCCCAAATCAGATCTCAGGTAATCCCCACTGGGAGTTAGTGTTTGTTCATAACCATTGTGAAATTTCTGTCAACTTGTTTTTTACAACTACCCAACTGCTTTCTGTGGATGGCTGTACATGCAAAGAGATGTAGCAGTGTGGGTATAATTTTTTTGTCTGAGAACTGGAAAACAGGTTTTCTGTCTACCCAGGCAGTGAGTCAGTCACGGGCATTTCCTGAGGAGCCTTCCAGAGCGTTAATGCTTAGAGCCTTTATTAGTGCTTTGGTAAATAATACCTCTGGGAAAACATCAGTAGTAGATTTAGCAGCCACACATGGTTGTGCCTCCTTCAGCTGAAGCAGCAGAAGCAGAAGTGCTGTAGCCATCTGACTGCAACCAACCTCTCTGTAGTCATTGCAGAGGTACTGGAATGTCTATAAATGTGATTACTGCGATGCACTTGAGTTTAATGTGTTCTTTTAAAATAGGCACTGCAGTTCATGGCATTTTAACTGCTGAATGTTACTGCAGTACTCAATGTGTATGTTTTGGAACAGCTTTTATGTTGCCTTCATAAATCATGGAGGGTAAGAAAGCAAAAAAAAACCCCAAGATTGAAGATGTAGCTGGCTTTCAAAACAGCAATTAAAATTGGAGGCACAAAGGATGAGCTGTAAAAACAGTATGCTGTAATCTGTGGAATCTGCTGCTGTTCCCTCTGCAGGATTCAATGGCAGGCACTGTTCCAGCCACAGTTTTTGAACTGACTGTTGTTGCTAAAAGCCAAATCAAAACCATGCACCTCCCTGAATGGCGGATTAGATTTCTCATTTATGTCAGCCAGATGGGTACACTGAAATCATGCTGTTTTGAAATTGCTGGAGTTAGAAATGCACCCTTCTAACAGTCTTCTGCAGTGACCATTCCCTTTGTCTTGTCACCTAACATGACTTCTTAGTTTCTAAGTCACTGGGTTGTTTAATAACAAAAACCAGTGCAGGGTGTGTGGCAGCACAGGTGAAGAATGGAAACTGATATTTAAATACAAGAAGTGCAGTGTATTGCTTAGTATGTTGTTACAGGAATGAGTATTGATACAGCATCTTTGTTTCTTGAATTGGTCAGAAGGTTGGGAAATATGGCCTGGAGGATCTGTTTGTGAAGTTTCTTTTCGGTGGCAAATGGAAAACAAAACATATTGTTCAAAACCATAAATACTGTATTTGGATCTGATGAAATCATATATTTGTTTCATTAAAATTGCTTTCTGCAGCCCATTTTCATTTTTAGACCTAATTACCCTGTCAATCTTCTAAGTCTTTTAGAATGCACCTCAGTTCCTCTTTCTGCTGAAGACAGGTGATACTTAGAAAGAGTACCCTGGGGGAGCATTTATCATGTGATGTCATGACTCAGCCCATAGCAATGTGAGGACACCTGAGGCAATAGAGCTGTAATCACATGAGGCTGTGCAGTCATGCTTCTGGGTGGAAATATTTTTGTTTTCAGCTGAAAATGCTGGCAAATGCTTTTACAAAGTTTTTGTTAGGTTTTTTTCCCAGAGAGTTGTTTCTTTTTGCCGTATTGGGATTTAATAAATAAATAAATAAACCCAAGGAACTGAAACACTTTGATGCAGCAATCATTGTGCCTCACTTGGTTTGCGTGTTTGTGAAAACTTAAGGGTTTGGGCAAATGTAAATGGTGCTGAAAGATGAATGAGGCTGTGAATTTCTGCCACAGTAGCTGCTTGTGTACATGCTCTGCCCCACAGCAAATGTAAATCTGTACTTAAAATTACTGCATTCCTATGGGATTTCAGGTAGTTGCTATGGAAGAGCATCTAGAAGCTATTTTTGTAGCAACTGTAGGAGAGGTGAATTTTGTAATGGATTTGACAGTTTCAGTATGTAGAGCATATTGAAATCATATACCTAGGACTAGTGAAAACTCTCTTGCTTTCTGTAACATACAAAATTTGTGACAATGTCAAATTATCCATAGTATTCCCCTTTCTAAAATACTTTTTTTCCGTAGGTTATGACACATCTACGTGTGATATATGAACGCATGAACCAGTCTCTCTCCTTCCTCTACAATGTGCCTGCTGTGGCAGAGGAGATCCAGGATGAAGTCGGTATGCCAACTATTAATGTAAAATAAGGGATATATTTCTGTGATGAGAAATTACCACCAAAAGCTAAAATACATCATCTCGCTTTACCTATTGATATCCTGTCTCAGCTGAAAAATAGGAAAGTAAACTTGCCCATGTTCTTAAAATTTAAATTGTTATAATGAACACTTGGAAGACAAATCCTGTATAACCCATACAGTGACATCATCATATTGTTGTCAATGTCTTCCCTGAAATAGGTTAATTGGCATTTGGAGCCTCCATGCTATAGAGATGCAGCTCTTGACAATGAGATTTAGCAAATCCTTCCTGGGTTTGGATACCTAATATACATGATAGATGTGTTTTGGAAGTCACACAGCTAAAGAACTAGTTGCAGAATCACACACTCAAGAAAAGTGTAAGTATCAGCTTGACAGCATCCTAATGGTCCTGCATTTAGTTCTTGGCTAGTTGGACAAATGGATATTTCTTTCCCTTCCACATCTCCAGCATATGAGCTGGGCTGTGGATGAATGTGGATGAACAGTCTCATGTTTGCATCTTCCCTGAGTGCTATCACAGCAGATAGCTGTGAGGGAGAGTGGCCCTGCCTTCCATCCAGGGCCACATTGCTAATGTGACTCTAAGAAAAAAACACATGGTTAAATGTAAAGGCTGGAGATGGGATGGTCATTGTCTTTGGAACAGCTTTTTTCATAATATGTAAATGGAAGTTAATGGATTAGTTTCACAGATAACCAGCCTCAGCTGACTAAATAAATTACTGATTTCTTTAAAATACAGGAGAGGGAGGCATACCCTGCAGTAAGGATTAGGATGTATTGAGAGCACAGGGAGTAGTTGTGGATTCATTTGCCCAAAGCATAAGTAAGGAAGGAGATGTGCTCGTACTTCTGAGGTAGCTTGAGAGGGCTGGGGAAGAGATCAGGAAGTTGTGGAAGGGATTGGAGGAAACAAAAAGATAACTGGTTAGTAATTATTCTTCACCATGTATTTCTGTGCTTCACAATTATGAGGCACAATCACCAGTTTCAGTCTGTGGGTATAGAGTCATTTGGGGAGGAACAACGTCTTATTGATCATTTGAAAGCATATCATTTCTGTAGCAAAGATGTCAATACCGATAGGTCTTTGAGATGCTTAGTTTGTTTTCCTTTTGCTCTGCTATCATTCCCTGGGGGTTTTTGCTTCATATTTCAATTTAATCTGTTCTTGTTAATATTTATTGGTGAGGACATTCTTCTAAATTTTCTTCTCCTTTCTAAATACTGAAATGGAATGGGAATTTCAGAGTCTTTGAAGTGACATAAGAGCAAAAGTCTATTAACTGCTGAGTGGTTTGCAAAAATTTGACTCCTAATCTCAAATGTAATACTAATTTTTAGGGGGGAAAAGCAGCCAAAAATTAATAGGATATTCTTTTCTAATAAGAGAGCAGCTAAGAGATCTCATAGAAAACCTGTGCCGCAGTCTCTTGAGTAGTTTTTTCCCTACCTTGATTTTTTTGTGGTTTAGGCTGTTCTGAAAATTATTCAAAGCATTGCAAAGTTTAAAGCAATGAAAATGGAATTCTCATACCGGGAGTTACTAAGCAGCACAAATTAAAGCACTATCAGATCTGGATAAAATATCAGATACAGATAAAATAGTTTTCAGTTATGAGAAGAAAGCGCAGTGTCTTTCAGTATCAACATTCTTGTTGTTAACATTGCCTGTACGCTTGGTTTTACATGTTGGAAGTAATGAAAGTTTGTGCATCTGTTAAAGGAGATAGTATTCTTCTAGTTTTGAGCACTGATCAGCTTGTTTCAAATTCTGTTCTGAAATTATTGAATTTCTCATTCTCTTTACTCTTTCTAAACCCATGGGAAAGGACACCTATTACAGCTGCAGAATCTGTGGAGAAGTAAAATTCTAATAAAACCACACTTTGTAGCATTCCCAAGAATTATTGCAACTCTCATTAAAAAGACAAATGTTTTGTTAAATACCTTTTGTTAGAAGTATTGACTTAGAAATTCTGAGTCAGCAGAAAAGCTGAAAAATAAACTAGGGAGGAACATTTCACACACAGAGTGTCTGAGTAATAAATTACATATAAGGAGACATGGTTGAAAGTAGTTTTAGTTCATTTTTTTGTGCATTATAGTTTCAGTTTCTAGTTCCACTCTTTACTGCAGAGTTCTTCATGAACAGTTTTCAACTTTGGGAATAAATAATCTTTGCTTTAGAAGGCAGAGTTCTGACAAAAGTAGTTTTTCCCTAAATTGAACAAGTAGCTCTCTGAGCAGCAAAATAAATGATATCTAATTTGCTGTGAATTTTTACCACGGGTTTAATTCCTCTTACATCTAACAAGGGGCTTATTTTTTACTAGATTTTTCTCATTGCCAGAGATATGATGTGTTTTGCACAGTTCTTCCATAGTAGTTTTTAACAAATTTGAATCTCAGGTCTTGGGATTTTTTTTTCTTTTTTTATTTTTTTTTCCCTAAAGTGAATTAGAAATACATGAAAATTCCCCTTAAGTCTTCCTGGCAGTGCAGTGCCAAAGGTTTATCTGTGAGTAGTAGGTGGTGTTCTGTCACTGAAACATAGATGTGCTTGAAAATATGTTGCACACTTTTAACTCCTGTCTGTTCTATTTGAAGTTTTTCTGCTGAGCAATGAATTTCAATTTTATGAAATAGGTTCTAGAGTTATTCCTGGGGCATAGCAGCTGCATAGAGAATGTTTTCATCAGCAATCTGAAGATTTTTTTGATTAATACTTGGTAATCAGGTAAATCACAGTCTAGCAGTTGGACATTTGAAGTTCCCTTTAAAAATACAGGCTTTGTTTGAAGTTCCTACCTCAAAGGCAGGTTTACAGCCATAGTTTTAAGATGCAGAATCCAAAATACAAAATTCAGCTTCTATGCTAACAGCAGGCTTTTATGCCTTTTGAAACAGCCTTTTCTTGTTGTTTTCGTAGCTCCAGCAGAGATGGTGGCAGGAAGTTAGGGTAAAATTTAAGAGTTGTAGTCCTTATCTTCAGGTTTTCATCACCAGTTGGTGTCCCAGGCTTTGACAGTGGGTGTTGTGGTAGGAGTGCATGGATATGTGAGAAGACCCACGGCACTCCAGAGGATAGAAAGCAGCACTTAAACGATGGGAGGATTTTCTTGCTAAGCATCTGACCAGTGTATAATGTGCAAATGTCCCATTAGGGTGACAGGCATGTAGTGCAGGAGCAAATTCCAGATGTGTGAGAAAGGATGCTGCTGGCTGTGTTTTGTCCATGAGGCAGGACCTAAAGGGTCAATGTGAGAGTTGCAAAAGGAGGTCTGTCTGACCATGACTGTTCTGACAAAGCTTGGAAAGCATAAGCAGGTCATTTGGGTAGGAGACAATTTGGCATCCTGGCTGCAAGTGATTTCTCAAGGGGCAGTAATGCAAATGTGCTGAAAACCAGGTCACTCTCGGCAGATGAAGTCGCTCTTGGCATTAAATGGGGGCTCTCATGAGCAGGAATATGCCCCAGAAATAGGAGAGTGGCACAAAAAATCTAAGATACATTTATTTGCACAGTGTATGTATTTGCCTACCTAGGTGTTTGTACTCACCTTTTCCCTCTAATAAATCTCATATATTATTTAATATGTATAGAAGCCCAGAGAAAGCAATAGCAAGCTTTAAGAGAAATCAGCAGGTCCTTTGAGCACATCCTGCTTTAAATCCTCATTTGATTAGACTGCTTATCCATGTATGTAAAAGGCAATTTATTGCTGGGAGTGGCACAGCAGGCGCAGCTTCTGAATCAGAAGCTACGTCAGAGCTTTGTGCATCAGTTACATCTGCAGGCAATGAACTGAATTTTTAATTCTGTCTTTGTTGCTCATTTCCAAACTGATGTCCTCAGCTCCATCTTTTCTAGCTCACCCCAATGAAATATTCGGCACTGTATTAATACCACAGCAGTACTGTACCTGAGCTCAGAAATACTCAGTTATGAGCAATAAGTAAAAGAATACGATTTCTCCTGTCCCTTGGCAAATAAAATCAAGCCACTGTTATTTTATTATTCTGTTCCACTCTGCCTGTCTTGTTCTGCTGCAGTGTGTTCTGGATGCCACACTCACATTACGTAGCTAGAAGAGAGGACAAACCCAGGCAGACCCCAGATCACTGTTTGTTTTCAGATTCATACAGTGAGCTGTGGGTCAAGTATTTGTGTGCTCCAGCCTAGCATGGCAAAATTTGAACAAGAGAGATTTGCCTCCTGACATTTGCTTTACAACTTCCTGTGAATATTTTTGTAAGTAGTTTTAGAAAAAGGACAAGCTGTGGGCTAAAGATGTCTGAAGACTTCCTTTTGTTTAACCCTTCCTCTCTAACCATCAGGCCTCTATACCTGGCAGTGGAGGGCCAAGTTAGCGCTGCCTCAGCTGGCTCTGCTCTTTCAGCATCTATTAGACTAAGGGGTGATTTCTTCTTTCCAGCTTCTGGCCTGTAGTCTATCCACAGCCTTGCTGCATTTCTTGCCATGAGTTGAATGAGGATGCTGCTCTCCGTTCATTCTGTGGGATCCTCCTTAAGAAGTTTGAGGGCATTAGTTGCTTGCAGCAGGCTAACAGTCCAAAATAACAACCATTGTGATTTGGGGACTGATATTCCAAAACTAAAACATGCCCTTGGGGGCTTTGCAAAACCAAATTCTGTGTCTGTCCTGTTTGGTGCCACTTGTTTTGTGGTTGTTTTCTTCATCCTCTTCCTTAAAATATTACATTTTTAATATTTATTAAGTAGTGTCCTTCAGACTGCAGTGTAACTTCTCAGTGTCTTGTTTTTCTGTACTTTTTCCTTGTACTTTCTGTCTCAAGGTGCAAGAGTTTTCACTTCTAGCTGAATAAACTGTCCTCCCTTACTGTATTATATTGTAATAGGCAAAGATATTTGCCAGCTGGAATGACAGTTCTGTGTTGCTTTGTAAATTCTGCACACCATTTGGGAGCTTGGAAGAGCTGAAGAACCTCAGTTACTTCTTCAGGTTGAAGACTCAGCTCTGACTGCTAGTAAAATGTGTCCTTTGCTACATTTAAGAGAGAAGTAAAAAATCCTGGCAATAGATCCAACATTTGCCTCTTCTAAGCATCTCTTATTTTCTGTCCAGAATATTTAAATCATAGAAAATTAGACAGAGAATTGTAGATGATTAAAATAGATATAAATGCACTTCACTGACACTGATGTTCTGAAATGCTTTCATTAGCAATGTACTGTATCCTCCCCGTCTTTTGTAGCTAAATGGTCTATTGTGTGCTGTCATGGGCACTGATATTCTTCAGAAAAGATTTGAATCCTGACTTTTGTGTTCACAAATCCTCTTTCTATCTCATAAATATTGTGAACATGGCTTCAGCCAGTAAAAGAGCCAGCTTCCTCCAGGGCTCACAGATACAAAAGGCTAAATGGCTTCCCTTGACTTTGGATTGGGGTGGCTTTTTCATCAGGGAAAGAAGTGGGACATCTTGTTTTCTATTTCAGAAATTTAATCAGAATAAAAAGGTCTTACAAAGTTTATTAAGAGAGTATTTTCCTCAGGTTTCCTGTTCTATTTCACTTACACCTCTAAGAAATCTGATCTCATGATCTAAGTGTTAGAACTGAAACTCAGGAATTTCTGATAATAATCATGGACTTGTGGTTTATAAACAAAATTTTTTTTTAATTTTCTAAGAATCTGCTATTTTAGTGAGTATTTAAATCTTTCATTCTAAATAATTCATGCTTTAGCAGGGGAGGTTTAAAGGTGTTGCCTTGATTTTCTTCAGGAGCTGTTGGCCAATGCACTCTGTCTTGCATTGATAGATCCTTCTTGAAGTTTATTCTGTGTTCTTTCCCTTACTCCAGCCTGAAGTATTTTTTCATAGACATTTCTGTTTAAATAGCAAGTTGTCATCCCCATACAGGTCCTACAGGGAATTTATGACCAAGAGGCCACTCTGGGGTCCCAGTGGCAGCAGTCTGAGACAGTGTCCATTTCATAACTTGTTTTAATACCTGTGTGGAAGAGTGTACAGGTGACCTTGTGTACAGTGGGAAAAAATGCACTAAACTTTGAATAATTGCCCAATTATTGGTTGAATTCTTTCCTGTTTCTTCTTGTTTGATTGGATACATGGAAATGTGGATTTCATCAGGATAGTCTTCTAAATCTCTGGTCATTTCACTTGTCATTTTCTGGTGTCATGAAGACTACAGACTGAGAAATTCTGTTTTGGAGAGCATTGTTGCTGCTAGTAGGGGGACTACAGTGGTGTTTTACCCTCAAGAGTGCCATAACATAAAAGTAGGATTTTTCTACACTTTAATCCAGAGCTTTTGAGGCTGTAACTTATTTTTGTGAGACAATATTATTAATTTAACCAAACTGAATGAGGAAACCACAGAAATGAACAAAAAGGCATGAAGTTTTTAAAGGGAGGAGCAGGGTCTTTAATTTCTGTTTAATAACTCTCAAAGATGACACAAGCTTCTGGTTTTGGACTTATTTTATCCCACAAGCTTCCTTTATTACTCTCTACTTTGAACTGAGGGGGAAATGCAAGTATTAATTAGATGACTAGCTGTTAAATCCTAAAAAAAATTATAAATGTGCACACAGCTATAGCCATATATTGATATTAATTTTAGTTAATAACTAATTCGTATAGCTGTCAGATAGCTAAGGATCTGTAGTAATTACAGTGTTCTGTCACGGCAGGTAAAGAGTGTCATAGCAGCCTTTTTAGAAAATTAGACAAAATTTCAGACCTTGAGTTTCATAGCAGGCTGTAAAAAGGGGAAAGGATGATTCTGGTTTTAACTTGGTGAAGTGGTGTGGAAATTCTCATGAACCTTTGCTCAGAGGTCTCAGTAATTGCATAGCCATGTACAAAACTAATTTTTCATTGAAGTCCATCTCTAATGAAAAAGGCAACTAGGTCTTATTAAAATTAATCATTACATTGTAATAGATGGTTATCTGAATTGAATCATCCAAGCTTTGGACACTGTTCAGTACCAGAAAACTTGGAAAAGGACAATTGTTCAGTATATAAGACAAACATCTTTGGGGGTCTTTTTATGATTTAAGATGAAAAGTATGCAAGGCAGATTGAACTGAAACATTATTCCATGTACCTGATGACAGGAGGAGAGTCACTTGTGTTGGTTTTATATTGGGAAGCAGCAAAATCCACCTTTGCTGAAAGAGGAGAAGCAGTAAGAAATGGTAAAGAAATGGAAGTGTTCAAGTTGTGATTTTTTGAAAATATAGTAGACACATGTTCTTTTAGTATGGTTCTAATTATTTCATGTATTCTTAAGTTAGATGTGTATTTTCTAAAGGTAGGTTCTTGGCCAATAAGGTATTGTCTAATGCTATGGGATGGTTATTCCCCTACTGATTTCTAGGAAAATGTCTTAGATCAACTGTTTCATAATACCTTTAATGTTCCCTTTATGAGAACTTGGAAAAGACACAGTCTTTTCACCTTACTGAACAAGGTTTTCACACACGTAAGAAATTTCTGAAATGTGGAGTGCCGCTGCTACTTGCTCGTACTCCATAGGGGATGTCACTGAAGGAGAGAAAATAAAAACTGTGAAATGCTGTTTTCCATGGTTCTTGCTCTTTCTGTCTCCCTTTAACCCTGAGGAAGAGACATACTGTGCTGTAAAAGCTTCCAGATAAAAAATCTATGGCATAATTTCAGAGGCTGGCCAGGAGGCAGAGCTTAAATCTGATGGGGTGGTCACATTTCTGTGTCAGTGTGGATCTAAGCATAGCAGGTTGGGCTTATTTCCAGTATTTCACGGTAGTGATCCAGCATATCGCTCCTCCGTCATCTTCAATATGCAGGCAACCAAGCCACTCTCACACCCTCCAGTAGGCAGGTCACTTTCAATAAAGTTCTCATCAGAGTTGCTCTCTAAATTATATTTGACTTGTACTAAACAAGTGAATTAGTTCAATGCTGAATACCACGTAATTGTGTTTTGCAGCTTGATGATGTTATAATTATGACACCTAGCAGTACTTAACATTATGATCTTAGAGCATTTGATTTAGCAAAACATCATAGAATAACAATATGCTTGAAATTCAGTGGAGCTTTACTCTGCACAGGAGGTCTTGATTTCATATTTACCAGTTTGGAAGAGTTCTGATTCTTACAGCTGGCAAGATGCAGACACTCAAAGTTAGTTAAAACCTGACTAAATTAATCAGTGCAGCTCCTTTAGAAGACAACATGGCATATTGAATTAGCCTGCAAAGTAGATGTACTACTCAAAGCTGCAGCTAAACATGTTACCTCTAACCATGTTCACTGTAATAAATGTTTGTGTCAGTGTTCTTAGTGAAACCTAATTGTGACATAAAGCATGTGCACAATTTAAGTGCCTTCAGACTGGCATCAGGCAGTGTGTTGTGCCCGTGCAAATGAAGCCATTGCTGTGACTCCAGCACTCCAAGTTCAGCTGTCAAGAACGGGGAGGTTGCTGACACTTTTTAATTTTGTCATTTTTAAAGGACATGCTGAAAAGCAACTCACTTTGGGAAAAACACATGTTCAGTTCAGACTGAATGGTCACTAATGATACATATGATACAATAAAACTCTGCTTTTATAGCAATTTATTTGAGCTGTTTTTCAAGCCCATCTTTGTTGGATCACTGTGTGTTCTATCACATAGATGGCATTTTACAAAAGGGATTTGCTTTTGGGTCAAAACTATGGCATGTAATTTGGTGATGTCCTAATTAGTCTTAATTAGAGGTGTTTTGGGCACACTTTGTTTCTAATCTGGTTTAAGACCTTAAATTGCTTTACAGAACTTCCAAAATTATAATTGCTAATTTTAAAGCTGCTTTTCAAGTAAATTCAAAAGCCTTGCACATAATAAAGATTGCAGAGCTTTTTATCTAGTAGATGAGCTCCTTCAAAACACAACAAACAAATACTATAATTATTTTTGGAAATTTTAAATAATAAACTAAGAGCTAAATAAAAATTATGGTTTGAAAGATAGCTAATTGTTTGCTGGTGTTCCTGGGCAGGAAGACAAGCTGTTCCACATTCATTTTCTGTCATGATAGCTGTGCCAGTGAAGGGCTGGGAAGTATCCCCAGAGTCCAACATCGGAAACGATATTGTGTGCCAGTAAAAAGTAGGTAAGGTTAGAGCATACCATGGTTTTTGCCACTCCAAGACTTCCATCACCTCTCTTGGGGTTTGTCATGGTATCTTTTCTAGCACAGTGCTCTTTGCAAAGCTTTACAAGTAGAAATGTGGTCTAGGACCATTGTGGACAAGTGGCTTACAACAATTCACACTCACCAGAAGACTTTGTAATAGATTTTATTTCTTTTCTTCGGCTCTTTCTTTGTTTTTGTGGGTTTAGACAATAGTCTTAAAGGCAAGTGTACTGGTATTACACTTATCCATTTCCCCAAACGTATTTCACTTCAATTTTTCTAGATGCTGTTGTTATTATTGACCTGTGGGGAAGTGCCTGTGGTGAGCCCAAGAATGAGTAAAACTTCCTCAGAGATTGTGAGAAGTCCAAGAAGCATTTTATTAAAGTACCAGAAATAAGCCTCTCTCTCATCCTGAGAAAGAAAAGGTTTAGGTGCCTGAAAGAAAATTTTAGGTGTCCGGAGGAATTGTGCACCCTCACACCAAATCCAGAGCTGGTGGGAGGTTTGAGGTCCCAGCTGAGCACGGATTTTTTCCAAGGTCGTGGATGCTTTTGAACACATGCTCTCAGAGAGACAAAAATTTGGACATGCTCTTTATTCTTCTCAATGATAGGGCTTAGCAGAACATTACAAGGAGATGAGACAAGCAACAAAACATTTATTATAGGAAGATAGTTGTATTTTTTGTCCTGTTGGTTTGATGGGAGATGAAATTTTGAGGAGCAGCCTAGAGTCTCTTTATTTTCAGCAACTAAGAAGATATTCACCATACAAATAAAATCCCTGAAACAGTCTTGAATGCACATCCTAGCCTCCAGCTGTGACTGTATTTAGAGGATTGTCTTTTGCAGGGTGGGGGAATTGAGTTGGCCGCTGTGAAGAAAGGCAGGAGACCTGTATTGATGGGTGGCAGTGGGGCTCTATGGCTCTCTGTTAGTGTAGCGCATGATTCAAGTAGCCATCGATACTCAGAACAAAATCAACACTGAAAAATTGATCTTGGGCTTTGCCAGCTAGTGTCAATAACTGGAAATCCTAAGGCAAACTTTTTTTAGCAGTTCAGAGATTGAAGCAATTGTTTGCAAATCATTTACTCGATGCAGTCACAGCTGCCTCAGTGTGATGGACTCCAGCACAGTGTCTACGCGAGGCACTTCCAATTTCTCACTGTCTTTTAGTGTCTGATTCATCCTGTCAGATGGGCTTGATTCATTTTGGCCATTGTTTCCCTGCTTGTAAAATGAATGTGATCATAATCTGCTGGTTGTCGTATCTGTCTGCCTCACTTGAGCTATTGTGCAGGTCAGTTCCTATCTGTGCTCTGCGCTGCAGCTGAGTAGGAAAGAACTCGGAGCATTGACAGAGACGTGATGTGCAATCCCCCCTAGCCCCCAGGGATTTGGATATAATCATGGGAGTTGGGTGCCCCTCTCTGTCCTCTGGCACTGTGGCCTTCCCCGAGTGTTATGCCAGCCCTGGTGCTGCTCCCCCACTGCCAGAGCTCAGGTTCTTCCTTCCTCTCTGTGCACTGTTTGTCCCTTTCCAAGGGCAGGAACTGTCTGCAGGTAAGAGTGCAGCAGCAGCAGCAGGGAACGGACAGGAATCCCGCAGGATTGGCACTGCCCAAGGCAAAGGGGTGATCGGGGTACCCCCAGCACCCCTCCTGCCACTGCTGTGTGGGCTTCAGCTCTCCACAGTGCCCCACACCATCCTCTGAGGACAGCAGGAGGGAGGGGAGCTTCGCCCCAAAACCCTCCCAGTGCCTGTGTTTAGGAAGGCTTGCAAGCACTAAGATACCCAGCAGTACTGTGATGCTCTCTCACATGGTCCATGATGATATGGTATTACAGTGTGCTCAGCTGCAATCATCTGTGGCTCCTTGCAAGGCTCGTGGACACCAAACTGCTCCCGCAGGCCACCAACACCCAGCTCCTTTTAGTAAAATCTCTTCATCCCTATCTATGAAAATTAACACTTGTCGTGATACAGTGTCTGTTCAGAATATCAAGGTGCTTCACTTGTCTCTCCTCTGCTACAAGGGGATGGTTTGATTTGAAAAAGGATTACTGTAAGTGCAGTGGGGAGACACAAATCAGACTTGCATGCCATGCTGAAGATTTAGTAGGTATTTTATAAAATAACACTGTTTTCAATAAAGTTAAGGTGAAGAGAGAAACAACTCAGTATGATGTGGGCTTTCTATGCTGTCTTAGTAAGTCATTCTAATGAACAAACTAAATCACAGAATTAAGTTTTCTGTACACATCAGGCTTATTTTCTGCTCAAGTAATTGCTGTTTAAACAGAAAATTTTGTTTTAAAACATAATTTTACAATATTCGGACCCAGGGCTGAGGTTGCAAGTTTTTGTTTGTTTGATGTTCTGAAATTAGCATTGTAAAAATAGGGTGGCAGAGAGTTGTATCAGCTATCTCAAGGTAGTCTTCAAGAGACATTGTAGAGCAGAGCCCTATTATATCATTGTAAAGGCACTGAAGCAGCGCCAGGTCTGATGCTCATGCCTTGGCAAGAGCCTTTACAGAGGGCTGCTGCATGGTTACACTGTGCTTCTGAGGTGGAATGGCTTGGTGTGCAGCTGGGAGGAAAATAGCACTCCAAAGATTTTACTGAGGGGTCTAAAGCTAGGATGGGCATAGACATGTACATGCCCTTTGTCACTGATGTTACTGGGAAGTAAGCGAGCCCCTGTAAGTGACATACAGGGTCCAGCCGTAGAGTGGTGATTCCTATCCCTGAATTGATACCTGGTTGAGATGTGGGTGTAAAGCAGTGACAGTCAGGGGGTCCTTAGTGAAGTGCAGACAGACCAGTCTTAATAAAAGCTGTTGTATCATCAGCTGCCATGTGTGTGCTCGTGTGTGTGACCACTTGCGCTCTAGTAGTGCAACCTTTACAGTCTCCTGTTACTAGCTGTTTAGCTCTGTGACACCTGCTTACTAATTACATTGGTGCCTTATTGGCAATTGCTTACCTTCTTCATTGCAGTTGCTCGCTTGAATGTGTTCTTGTGCACCAAGTTCCCTCAAAGTACTTAAAAGGAATGTGTTGCTCCCACAAAAACAAATGGCAGTGAAGGGGGGTATCAAGAGTAGAATGGTTTAGGTTCAAGAGACCTTTAAAGGTCATCTAGTCCAGCCCCCTCTTCAACTAGATCAGGTTGCTCAGACCCCATCCAACCTGGCCTTGGATGTTTCTAGGGATGGGGCATCTACCAGTACCCTCATTGTAAAAAACTTCTTTATACCTACCCTAAATGGACCCTCCATTAAAACCACCACCCCTTGTCCTGTCGCAAAAGCTGTGCTAAACTATTTGGCCCATCTTTGTTATAGACCCCTTGTAGGTATTGAAAAAACTTTCTTGGAACTTTCTCTTCCCCCATTTGAACAAACCCAGCTCTCTCAGTATATCTTCATGGGAGGCATGCTCCATCCCTCTCATCAGTTGTGTGACCTCCTCTGGACTCGCTCCAACAGGTCCATGTCTTTGCTGTAGTGAGAGCAGATGAAATTTGATGTGAGAAGGGACTGGAATAATGAAGCACACACAATCTCCAGCCTTATTTTTCATGCTGAGTTGTCGTGTACACCTCATAGAGCTGAAAAATGCTTTGATTGTTCTCACCTTGCTTCAAGGAAACAAAAAAACCCACAACATAGATAATACTGCACAGCTTTAGGTCCTGGTTGCTTGCAGAATCACTTGCCTGCAGATATTTATAACTCCTTTTTAACAAACAGCTACTTCAGTATTTTGGTAAAGTTATATAAGTTGAAAAATCAAATATTCCTTCAGATTTAATGCATTACATTAAACCCCATTTAATACACTAACTGCTGATGTGATTTAGGATTAAGATCAGTGGTGCGCTTTGGCAGTGAGCATTTACGAGGAAGGGGAAATTAGAAAGACATTCCTTCCTGTGGGTCTCTCACCAGTTGATTTATGGTGACGTGCTGAGTTGAAGGGAGTTGTTCTGTGCTTTCTTTAAAAGTGGTGAGGAAGAGTCAAGGAACTTGTATAGCACAGACCTGTGAACTGTTATGTGGTGGAAATGTGGGTAGGAAACAGTACTGGGCAGTTCTGGTTGATGTTTCAAAAAAGTGCCTTACTTAGCTGCAGTGCTTATCGTGGGCTTTTGACTATTTTGACCCTTTATGTTTTGATTTGTTGTAAGAAAACGGAATCTTACAACACTGAATTATTACTTCAATAGCATTGAAAATAGGTCCTCTGTAATGCAGGCTCTTTCAGATAATTTCTGCATTGAAATTTCCTTGCAGATGAATTACTTCAGAAAGAGCAGAACTACTCTGATGATGTTTTGGCCAATATGATCAGCGAACCCAGAATCAGCTATGGAAATGATGCTCTAATGCCTTCATTGACGGAAACCAAGACTACAGTTGAACTTCTTCCAGTGGATGGAGACTTCAGCCTGGATGACCTTCAGCCATGGCATCCCTTTGGAGTTGATTCTGTTCCAGCCAATACTGAAAATGAAGGTATGTACAATAGAGGGCAAAACCATGGAATATTCTGAGCTGAGCTTTTGGATTTCTCTTCATATTGTCCCCTGAAAATTGAAATTTTTCTGATGTAAGCAGCATAGGCATTCTGAAATATAAGTTTAGAACTGGTCTGCCATGTCAATTGTGTCTCTTTGACGGAACAGAAAGCCCTGGCTAAAACTTGTAATTTAGACCCAAAATACATTTCAGTGTTGAGCTTACTTTCCTTTAGAAACAAACCATAATAAATTCTAGGAGATTATGAGTGACAGTCTTTATAAGCTTATACATGACAATGAGCAAAGGAAGATAAAAAAAAGGGTTCTTAGTTCTGTGCTGCAATTAAATGAGTGTTTTGGTTAAGGTAGAGGTTTTTCTTTGCTGGCATGATAGTTATTACAGATCCAACGCAATCCTAGTATGATAGATGATTTTATTTCCCAGCCTATGCTAGTTGTCTGGAATGTACTGCAGAAATGTTCTGCGTACTCAGCAATGCAACTGGCTAGTGAAAAGTTTTTTTCTGAGGAGTATTTTATGTTGCTCATGGACTAATTTATTGAAGTGATTGCACACTAATAATTTATGTATAATCTGGAATTGGTAGTTCACCTAGGTACTGAAGCCAATTAATCAGAAACAACCTGAGGGACTTTGATCACATCATTCAAGTTTCTCCTATTGTGTTTATTTTCCTCTGTAAGTTCAACTGCACAGTTCCTGTGCTAAGTTAATCACATCAGTGGAAGTTTGTTACTGCAAAGCCACAGCAGATTCACAGAGCCTGGAACTACAGAAGTCTTTTCAGGCAAATTTGTGATCTGTAGCTGAACTGCATTGACATTAATATCCTACCAGAGTCATTTGAAGCCACTGATTTAGGCCATACCTGCCCTTGGCCGGACCAACCTTATTCACTTAGTCTCACTCCAGCACAACATGCGAGTGACTGTGGGCAACTGGCCACTTGGGAGATGAAGCATGAGACATGGACATGGATTTGCCAGGTCTGCTGGTGGTGGCAGGTGCAATCAGTGGAGTTAGAATTAGTTTTGTGATCAGAGCGGGTTGTCCTCAGGAGTCAGAGAAGCCTAGGAGCAAGAAAAAGAAAAGAGCTGCACAAAGGTCAGCCAGTGAGTGAGGCAGAGGTATATGGATTTGAGGGGAAGAGGAGAGGCTGCTCAGGAGTGGGGCTAAAATCAGAGTGCCAGGGAGGGACCAAGTAGAAGAGCAAATCCAGAGCAAACCCAATGCACGGGCCAGCATCGGGGACCAGGAGGCAGGAGCGGTGACAAGGGCTCCAGGAGTGTGTGAAGGGCACTTGCAGCCAGGTGACAGCAGCTGGCTGGAGCGTGCCAGGCGAGGGCTGCAGATGCCTGGCCAGGCTGGCAGGATGAGCCTCATTTTCCTGGGGAATGAGCTGCAGCCCGGTACAGTGCACGTGTCAAGGCTGTCTGCCAGGAGCGGGTCACAGGCTGGCTGCTGGTGTCTGTCCTGCAGGAATTTTCCAGTGCAGCTCGTGCTACAGTTTTACCCATAGCCGAGGCATCCAGGACATCAGTTTCTATACCCACTGCCTGCTTTTATGAAACTTGGGGGTATTAATTACATTTGACATCTGTCCTCCCAGCTTTCAGAACGTGCTGGTTTCAGTCACCAGGTTCAGAAGTTACTAGGTAGACAGGTGCACCGAGACATACCTACAGTCTAATCAAAAAAGCTTATTTTTCCTTCAGAAACCTGGATAAGCTCCGAATTTAATAATGAAAGGTACATCAGTGTGACACTGAATTCCCATAGGCAGGTATATTGAGCATGGCTCTTTTAAAATGTATGACAGCAAATAAGAAATGAAAACTTTCCTGCCTGGAATCACGTAGTGTTTAATTATGAATCCTGTGTGTTTTAGTGCAGTATGTGGTTTACTGGAGCACTTCTTAATATTTACTGTGGAAATCTCTTTTAACTTTCATGCCTTCAAGTTGTTTGGGCTTGGTTTTGGTTTTTTTATATCAGAATTACATTTGTCATGAAGTTATTGCAGCAAACAAGTCTGTTAGGCCAACCTTTATTATTGTTCAAGTCTGAACAGTTAGAAGTGGAAATTATTTAGTGACTTAAATCTCTTCAAGTCCTTGTTGTTTTCCATTATACTTGTCTGTCATCTGTCCAAACCACAATGCTGTTAATGTGATCATGCCTGTAATACCTTCTTTCTTTCCTTAGACACCCATTCTATGCCTTTGCCTAACTCATCCATGAGAGATTTCTCAGCTTTATTTTTTCCCCTTGGTTTTTGTCTCCCAGCTCTTTGTTCCAGAATCCCAGAACTAACTGTGCCATTTGTCTTTACTTCCTATGACTCTTTTCTTCCTGACCACTGTCTTATTTCAGGCTTTCTCTACGTTGCTTCCAAAACCGTGTTTTCTATGTTGTTGTAATACGCTTGGGAAGTAGCAAGAAGTAAATAACAATTGACATGATTTTCTCCTTCTCTTTTTTTCTTTCCCTGTCCACTGAAGGTATTTCTGCATAGCCTGTTTTTCAAACAATAAGCTTCCCTTATGCAGGGAGGGTTTTGTATTTTATGCAGTACTGAGCAAGTCATTACTGTTTTATAATGAATAACCATTGATCAAAAGAGGTGTCAGTTCAAAAATCATGTGCTAGAGAAACCTCAGATACCATGGAGTGACTGACCATTGCAGTGTTAGAGATGGTCAGCATGTCCTGCTGCTGGGGGATGCTGGGTGTCTCAGCTCCTGTTTACTTGGCTGAGAGCTGTTGTACTGTGTGAACAGTGGTTCTCTTCAGTACGGAGCAGGCACACCAGGTAAATCATTTGCATCATTACAAATTTGCATTACTCTTAAATTTCTGATGGGACTGTCAGTGTCTGAGAGGCAATGAGACAGATCCTGGAGTGGGCTGGGTTAGGACCTGGGATCTCACCCGCTCCGGCAAACACTGTGATGAGACTTGTTTTTAATGAACCATTTGGGGAATGCTTAAACCAAAATGTGACTGTGGGAAAAGTGAAAGGAAATGCAGGCATTAAATCTTGATTTCAAAGTACCCACTATTCTGTGTAGAAGTGATGAAGTTATACTACAAAAAAACACCTTAAATCTGTCATTAGTTCCCATGCCTGTTTCTTTCCATGGCAGTGATTAATCCTAAGTCTCATATATTAATAATATATTGGATTGGTATGCTGTCATGAAATCTTAAGGTTTCATGACTCCAATCTAAATTGCATGGTTAGGTGAAAGGATAGGTTTTATGCAAATAGTTTATTTTTCTAAAATTGCTTTTACTGATGAATAAGTGAAAGTAGTCTAAAAATAAATAGACCTTGAAAGTCTAGCCTAGCTCTGTGTTTTCTGCAAGTATTTCCTTCCTTGTCTTCCCCTGAGGTAGTTTCCCTGTCAGTGCCCCCAGAAGTTAATCCAAAGCAGCAGGTAATTCACTACACTACTTGCATGGCTGAATGGATGCTGAGTGTATTGCGACACAAATAAGGTTGGCGAAAAGCACTCTCTGAGGACCCTGCAGCAGGCGCCACCAAACTGTCAGGAAATGGTATTTTAACAATGAAAAACACACCCTCAGAGGTGGGGGCAAACCCCCAAGAGTTGTGAAGCTCTGACGCTGCCAAGCCACCTGGGCATTTTGCCAGTGACTAACTCGGTTTTGTGGTTTATCCTCCGTGTTTCAGCCTGCACGTACAGGTAGCCTTAGTGACAAAGTATTCATGTAAAGTGAGATTCCTGTAAATCTACTGTGTTATCCTTATGACTTGTCCAGTTACTCCCTTCAACACTCTGAAGCATCACATAACACTCCCCACCTGCTGGTTTGTACCAGCTCTTTAATGCACCTTGCTTTTATTTTTGAAAAGAGAAGCAAACATGTTCTCTCTTGCTCTTCTGAGATGTATTAGTGTAGATAAAGGTGGGATGTGTGGCCTGTATGAAGCCTGAGTAGTCAGTGTAAGCAGATACCTACCAATTTAGTTTGATGAGTCTATTTAGAAAATGTATTTTCAGTCTTACTTCTGTGTAATTCTGTGCACATAGAAGTATGTTCAAGAGAAGTATGATTCTGGAGCAGCAATATGAGTGCAGGTTTTCATAGTAACATACAGTATATCTTTGAATTTTGATTATTGATAAATGCTGTAATAGGTTTCAATCTCTCCTCTCTTCATCAGCTGCTGTGAGGGGGTGTAATCCACTGGAGCAGGCAGTGAGACAGGATATTCAGAGTTAACTTGGGTTTATGCATACATCAATACTGGAGCAGAGCAAGCAGGTTTTAAAATGCAACTGAAATTCAAAAGGTGGTAGCTCAGGGCTCTCCTAAACCCAACCTTTCTTTGTATCATGCTGCCTGGAATCACAATCTGCTTTGGAAGACCTTTGGCTCTTATCTTTTGCCTCCAGTTCTTGCCCTGCAACTGGTTTGTGACCTTGAGCAGGTCATTTCATTTCTGTGTCAGTAATGAACTGTGCCAGTGATATTTTCCTTTTCCTGTGTAAAGTACTTCCTAAATTACAGACGACAAAAAGAATTATTTGTTATTAATACTTTCACCTCACCACAAATACTGCATTACCCTGGGGTCAGGTCCACGTGACTCTACAACAGAAACTTTCTCGATCCTTCTGCCCCTTTAGCTGCTTTCATTCTTCAAACCTCAAACTGCCCCCTCACTTCTCCATAGCTGTGGGCATGTAGGGTTACATAGCAGGAGGGAAGTAAAACCCCTCAGCCTTCCAGGGAGGAGGCAGGAGTCAGGGTGACAGAGGAGGGGTTTCCAGGAGCAGTTTGGGTACTGTTGGTCCTTGATTGTTCCTTCCCTTAATTACTTGCCACTGAAAATCACTGCTGTTCTGCCTGAGGGTTGGGGCCAGCAATATTGAAAAACTGGCAGAAGACATAAATAGGGAAATACTCAAAATTGTAATTTTTAGCTAAGGGTGGAAGTTGGGTTTTGTATAGAGCTATATAAGGAAAGCAATTACATGGTCTGCTAGTGCCACTCTGAACTGCTGTGAAGGAAAGTGCCTTGGTAGTTTGTCTCTGCTGCACCAGACCAGCGAGCTCTGTGAAGAGTTTGCCCTTCTCGAAATACAAGCAAGTCAGATGTGCCAATGCTTTATTCTGCAGCTTACTCTAAAGCTGACTTACTGCTTTTTTCCCAGATGCAGGAGCTGTTGCAGTTGTCTCCTGTGTGCAAAGGACACAGAAGACACTTACAGGCTCTCACTTATAAGCATAGTGGGTTGTTTGTCAAACTCTTAGGAACAGTGGCACAGATTCCCCAAGAAGATGGGCAGTTCCGTGGCTTAAGTCAGCAGTATCCTCAGGTTTGTGTGATTTTCTGGCGCCAAGTAAGATGAGCAGGTCTTTGTGACTGAAAGTTGAGTTTTTGTCAGGTTTCCTATGTTATTGCTGCTCGCTCACTGCTGCTGAAGGCTCATACCTGAATCCAGAAATTCAATGAATGAGAATATACCATGTGTTAAAAATTCTGAATTCTTAAGGAACAATGTAACACTTTATTTCTGAATTCAAGTTCTTTCTGACACTGTCAGTTGGGTAGATAGGGAAGGCAACAGGATTGGAGCAAAAGAGAAACAAAAAAAGAAGTGTAAAAACCTGAATGTTTTAATGAACATCTCCAGTATGTTTGTACTTAACTGAGGCAGTAGGCACTGATTCAAACAGCTCTAAGTTTCGCAAATCCTGTTTTTCTTTTAATGCCAATGAGCTCCATTAACCTGAGATTTTAGGTGATAACCTCTGTAGAGTTTTGTAATACTGTATGACACACAATTGCATAGAAAGAGGTGTTTCTTTCTTTGGTTCCCTTTCAAAAACTGAAAGACAAATATGCTGTCTACAAATCAGAACAAGTAGGAATGAAGTATTCATTGTATTTTCAAAATGCACTTTATTTTTTTCAAACCTGATAGCAAGTGCTGTAAAATACCTTTGTTGAAAGGAAGAAGAATGGATTCAGTAGGTTTATAAGTCAGTATTGATCAAGAGAAGCTGCAGAATCTGATTATATCTGTTTTGGCTACCGGTTGTGGTCATACAATGGGAAGAAGTTTGCATGTAATGAATACAGTTTCGTTCTGTTGGCAGAAATGCTTTGATCGTAATGGTTTCTCACTTGAAGCAGTAACCAGAATGTGATGTAAAATTGATGCACCAGCTGTGAAGCTTTCCTTGTGAAGTCCTCCCCATCCCTTCCTTTTACTTCCAGGACTGACTGAAGGCACACTTTTCCTAGCTGTTGCTTTGGTAACTTTGTTTATGCACTTTGTGTCTCCTGCACTGTCCCAGTAGAAGAGCACTTGATTTTATGATTTTGGGGGACTTTGTTTATTTTTGTTTGCTTTTTTGTTTCTCCCCTGCACATGCCCAGTTGAGCCAGTTGATGCCCGCCCGGCTGCAGACAGAGGACTCACCACACGACCAGGTACATAATTTGCATGGCTTTTACCTAACCTGGCATGCCTGTGGTCTGCTTGAGCTGAAATGCTTAACCTTTGCTTTGGTGTAACGCTCTTGTAAAATGTGATGCTCTTCCATGACCCAAGGGAGTGTTCCCACACAAATTCCCATGTGCGAGTGCTGTCTGTGTCCAGAGTGTTTGGGATGTGTGCATGCAGGGACCCACAGACCCAGAAGTGATTCCTATGAGATTCTCATCCCTTCCAGCAATAATGCTTTGGCAGGTGCAGGAGGGGCTGCAGTTGGTACCCCCTCGTGCAGACACTGCTTTTAATTTGGGAATGTGTGATAGGAATGTCGAATCCTTTTACCTAGACTGTACAGTTTAAAGAAAATTGGGGCTAATAATCAGTTTCAGAATTTACATACAATTTCAGAATTTCAGGAAACATTAATATTTTTTGCTGTGGTACTTACCTTTGTTAACTTCAGGTATCTAAAAATTCATATGTATTATCCCTCTGGATTCCCTGAGGACACCTTTATACAGCTATTCATTCCATTCTAGGACAGAGAGGGTGATTGTTTCTTCTCTATCTGTGTCTTTTTTTATTATTTCAAAGTAATAGCAGATGACTGTCTCGGGTCAGGCTGCAGATGTTTGGAAAACCTAAATGGTCCAATTCCAGTTTTCAAAAGGAAGAGATTTTAGCCTTTCTTGCTAACTTGTGGTGCTTTTTGGGTCGTTTTTTCCCCGGTTTTGATTTAGGTTTATCTGGAAATAGCTGATTTTATTGAGAGCAAGCTTCCTTTTATTTCAGAATTTACTCTCCAACACACACAGAGATGAGATGGGTATATTTTAGGGTCAGAATTATTTCAGTGTTGCACCATAATTGTGTGTTTTTTCTTTAGATCAGATTAAACTGATCAGTGTGTATCCTTTTGCTCTTTGTCTTGTCCTCCACACATCTGTTAGCATTATGGGCAACATCTTTCTAGTGTTTAAATCTTTCTGATAACTCACCCATGTTTGCTGGCTACAGAAATTGCTACAGTGGAAGGTAAAATAAGCTCACATGTTGCAGCAATTGGGATGCGTGTCAGAGCTGGACAGGTTGGGTATTCCTAGCACTGCATTAGGAGTCTGACATCTTTACTTGTGTTTAGAATCTTAATTCATTCCATTAAGATAGCCTGGAAACAGCTAGCTGTGCAACATTGCCAAAAACTGTGGGGTTTACAAACCATGGTTGTAAACCATTACAACCCCCCAGTAATGCATTATCTGCCTTCTGGATTAGATTCCTTCCCCAAAAGTAGTAGAAGTATCATCACAAATGAAACATTAATATGTTTAATCTGAATTTTGTAATGTTAGTTCCATCTAGAAATTTTATTATAATATTAAAATTTGTGATTATTAAGAACTTGAATTTCAGTCATCTTGAAAAATCTCCTGTACAAGGCCCATATTTATTACTAAAGATTGTGCCCTCCTCCTTTCTGTTCCATCACACATACACACATGTTGCAGAAATCCTTGGTGTCCCTTCTCTGGAGAAAGGATTTTCTCACACTGCTGCATTCTGGTTTCAGAGGGAAATTAAATGTTTTAGTCAACTGTTTCAGAGCACTTTGTTGGTTGGGGTGATAGAAATAGTGCTAAAAGTACAGCTAACAGAGGTCATGAGTGATCTTTGCAAATGGGTACGATAGACTACTGAGGACAGGTGAAAAACACTTCAGTGTGTGACCATTATGTCTTGAAATTTCCAGCAGGTGCAGTAATTTCTGCACTGTGAAAATCACATGGGCTATTTCCTCAGTGTCCTGCTCAAGTGCAGACACAGTGCTGTCCTGGGGCCTGGGCCACCTTCCTGGCTTTTAGCACAGAGTTCAAGTGCTGCAAAGGCCCATCCTCTGTGTTTGGCACAGGGCGTGAACCCCCCCAGCCTGCCAGGGATGCACTGCACTGATCCCTGCTTGCTTCCCTGGAGAGACTGAAATCTCTACGGCTGTGCCTGCATTCCCAATTTCACAGCCTGAAGTGTCTTACATGTACATGTGAGATCAGAATTCTGACACTTTACTGTAGTGCTAAATGTACCATATACATATCATAAACATGTTCTCTTCACTCTTCCTGGTAGACCTTAAGTTCCTTATGTCTTTCATCACCACTTCCAAATCTAGGGAAAGTTTTACTTACTGATACAGATTCTGTCAAGACATGTCCACATGATTTTTCATCATTCTTCAAAAGTGATTTATCTGTGATAAAATTTCAATTCAACAAAAAAATTGTGCCAGTCTGAGTATCTTCATAAACTAGGAATAGAGGAAAGCAAATGGATGTGTCTTGTGAAATAAAAATTTGTGGTTTAAAAGTGTTTTAATTGCTAATTGCAAATGCAATTCCTATATTAAAAGTTAAGAAAGGAAAATAAAAACTTTTTTTCAGTCAGTGTCCTTTTGGGATAGTCTGTTTTTACAGTTTGGGGCTGTTCTTTATTGAAAAGGAAAAATGTAAAAAAGTAGTAGATTCTTCTACAGTGAAAAAGTGTAAAGAATAGACCTGGAGGCAGATTAATACAGGCATCTGCTTGTAACTTTTTGTTTTGATTGCCCAGCTTCTTACTGGTTTCCTGAAAGGTTTGACCTTTTCATGGTCCTGGCTTTCCAGCTGGTGCTTCTACTTGCTTAGCTTAAGTGAGCAAGGTGATTGCCTGGTTCTTCTGGGTGAAATTAGAGGTGTCGTGTCAACCTGCAACAGTCCAAGCCTGGGAATAAGAACAAGTGAATGTTTCGTCGCATCTCAAAATTCATGAAGGAAATGAGCTTTGAAAGGCCTAAGAAAACATGCAAACACATGCACTTTTTTCTCTTTTCCATTTTCCTTTTACCACTTTCTGCTCACACAACATTCTTTGAATGATCACCATGTTTTTCTTAATGGTAGATCAAAATCATGCAGATCATCTTTGTCACTTTCACACAAGAGAGTCAGTTTGGTCACAGTACAGAAAAGAGTCACAGAATCGTAGAATGCCCAGCTGGAAGGGGACTTCAAGGCTTGATCATCTGGTCCAACAAGTATTTAGTTGATAATAGTATTTTTCATGCCTAGAATCTTTTTACTTCTCCACATCATTCTCTCTTTCAAAAAATAAAGTCTATGAATGAAGTCAGAAAAAGTAAGAGTTGTCCAGTCCATAGAGCAGAAGAGCTTATGAATAAGGACCAAGTTTAAAGCATTTATTGAAACCTATGCCAGTTGTCTAAACCCCCATGTCTGCTGCACTCTACATTGTCTGTCCACAGTGGAAACTTGAATTGGAATATGATCTACATCAGTCCCAGGAGGAGAATAATGTCAGGGGGGATCCCATTTCCTGGTATAGATAAAACATCCATGTAGTTCACATGAATGTGCGAAAAGGAGCCTGGTGCTTCACCTTACTGTCCTTCCCTGTCTTAATTCACAAATGGATGAGCAAAAATAAGAATTATGCGTCAAACCCTTTCTTATAATCTCTTTCCTAAAAAGGAAGTAAACAAGGTCAAAGGGAAGGAAAATACCTAGATGTACTAAGGAGTCATCAGTGAGCTGTTTTTTAATACGGCACAAATATAACAGATTTATGACATATTTCGTGTTATTTAGAAGTTGCTTCATACAGAGAGACATTAGAAGGCTCCAGTCCAGCCTGAGAACGTCCATACAAAGAGCTTCAGATAGAATGAGGGCCTCTTTCCTTGGTAGCCTCACTGTAACAACTATTTCAGTAGTGTTTCCTTCTCACCTGTACCCCTGAGGTCACTTTTTCCAGATGAAATTTCTTCATTTCTTGCAGCTGAATTTTGAGTATCTGTTTACCATTAACTTTCTCTTTGTGTGTGTGTACATGTGTATAGAGAGACAAATACACATATAAAAATACAAATTAAAACATCTTCAGGTACTCATTTTTATTCATGTTAATTCAGCAGGTCTGATCTGTGGAAATGGAGTGAAGATTAGAAAACTGGCCATCAGTAGGGGTGTTGCTTAGTGTCAGCAGATTTCCTGTAATTCAAGGTGATAAAGAAAACAACCAGTGCTCTGTTCAGGGCAGATCATATTTTCATCTGTTGCAGAGTTGCAGCTGTAATTATACCACTAGCAGCTGTAATTACATCACTCACAGGATGCCCATAATTCACAATGCAAGGAGTTTATGGTATTAAGTGTATTGCTTTCTTCCATGAAGTATAGTTTAGGTTTATTGGGAGGGTTTTTGCATTATCCCAGCTTATTGTCAGTTGATTGTTTTTGCAAACATTTAATTATTTTGAGGAAATATTGCACATAAAGCTGCTTCTGTGTCCCTGGCTCTTCTGCTAGTAAGTCATGACATGGTGTCTTTATTACATTATATAAAAAGCTAAGGGTTTTATGTTAAGTCATGGTTCCAGAGGGTCAGTAAAGCCTGATGGCTGTTCTGCAGAATCATTAGCCCATATTCTGCAATCTGTATGAGATGAGGGCATAGAGCAGCTTAGTGAATTATGGTTTTCTTGCCAGAAATTGTCAGGGTGGTTTTTTTCCCTATCTTAGTGATGCAAGTTCAATACAGCTGCCTTAAACCAACTGTCTGCAGCTACCAAATAAAAACCATTAATGGATTTTTTTTCCATTAGATCATTTTGGTTTGTTTTATAAATCAGATAGTTACTAACTGTTAATGCAATTATAGGTGCATATGCACAGCATCTGGATTGACATGCCAGAAAGATTACTGAACCAGATTTTACTTGTTTTGATTATTCATTTTTACACATATGTATTCTGAGAAAGAATTATTTTACACTCAAATCCAATTAAATTCTTTGTTTAAATAAGGTAGCATTCTTTTTTGTACTTACTTTCTGCTTTCCCTAGTTTGAGAGCCCCATAGTCATCCATGAAGTTAAAAGTGAACCACCATTTGCTTCCAAGGACAGACCAGAAAGTTTCAGTTCCTTGCAGTCTTAAAAATGCATAGTCTGCAAAGATACTTGAGTTGTCCTTACGAAACTGAGTATATAGTCTTCATCTTTATGAGTGTACAATCTTCATTCTTCTTTCATTTCAAAATGAAGTGACCTGCACAAAGTCAAGGATCATATGGAAGTAATAGCTGAACTTCTAGTTGGAACACGCAGCTGTCTGCCCGAGTGGTTGTTCAAAGACTGCATTCCTTTCCATCTGCTCTCTTTATTTTCCATGAAGCTTTACCCAGATAAAGCTGTTTACTACTCTTACAACAGGCCTTGATTCAACAAATCTTTTCTTGTTCTTGCCGTGACTCAAACAGAGCTCATGGACGTGGAGCCGAATGTTTTCCTGGGTGCAGTCAGTACCTCGCTTGCTCAAACTGCTGCTTTGGTTTTCTCTGTGTAGAGACCACCCAGATCTAGTCATTTCAACTGAGCTTCACGTAGAGGTTTAGTTTTTAACTCTAGACCACAGACAGAGCTACTACTGTTTCAGATTTGTACAAAACAAAATCACAAAACCTTTCTATATGTTTATGTCATGAGTCAACGAAGCAATTACAAGCAGGGTAGTAGATAATGTACACCTGATTGCATCCTGGGTGGAATTCAGTGTATCTTTTTTTAATTCTTCTGAAAGCCTAAATATATATTTACACAAACACAGAATCTCATCTATGTGAGTATAAAGTTTTCCCCAAAGCAGCTGCTTGGGTTTTATTTCACATGAATAGTTTTTTACTCCATGTGGATTTTTGTTTTTCCATTAGGGCAAGGAACAATAAAGCATTTATATGCTGCTTTTTTGATGTTTGGCTACATATGTGAGCACACATGCATGGGCACACGTGTGTACAAAAGCAGTTAATACTGCTTATTAAGAGCACTATAATTAAAAGCCTGTCATAGGTGGCTCATTTTGTTGAATTTCACTAGATGCTTTTAAACCCATGGTTTTTGTAACAAAATAGTTTTGGCAGGTTTTCTAAGGAGCTGCAAGTTAATATATTTGCCAGCTGATTTGAAGTAATTTTAAACTGAAGTAATTAGGAATCCTACTCCCTTAAGACAGTATGTAATTCAGAAGAAAAAGTGCTAATAATTATCATTATTTGTGAATTTTCACTGAAGCTGTTGCTCTCACTTTTCATTTTGTACATTGGCTTTTGTGTTTGTATTATGTATCTTAGAATTGGTAGTAAAAACACATAATTTTTTGTTAGGATTAAAGTTCTTGTCAGAGAGAGAACTTCATATGCTTGTCTTCAGTGCAAGGGTAGAGAGGTGTCAGGAAGCCCTTGCATCTTACCTCTGATCAAGGTTTAGGAAAGACACTAATGTTTTCCCTCTTCAGTTACTATCTGTGAAAAATTTATCTTTAACATCTAAGTCTAAATATGTAGTGTCCAGGACAGGAAAGTGAATGAACTGGAAATAAAGAGAATCTGTTGAATAGAATGTCTCATTTCTATAATTTAACATTGTGAAAAGACATATATATATATTTGTCTCATACCAGCTACTTAATTGATTTCAGTGCAATATCTTGTTTCTCCTTACTATATAATCTGTTATTTGCAGAAGACCACCGGTTTACCCTAGTTGTACTTTTAGAAGTCTTTTCCCTCATTTCTAAGGGAGGTAGGAAGGGGAAAATTGCTCTCAGGTTTGTTAGTGCAACAGAAGTTTTTTCTAGCTCTGACCTTTTTCCTGTGCCAGCTGCCAAAACCAAATTTCAGTAAGTCTAACATCATTAGCTTCCTAATATCAGGTCCTACCTTGTGTTCAGATCCTATGGCATTTTTGTGGGTTGGTAGGCCACCAGACCTTGCTCACCTGTCTCAAAACAAAAGAATTGTGCCTGATCTCAAGGCAAAAAAGATGGCTTAACCTGCTACATGCTGGAAGTATGGCTCCTGTGCTACTGTTTAGTGGGAATGGGAGAAGTGAAGGGATCCCTTCAGAGAAATGTGGCTTTAGGGAAGCCTGAGTCTGCATTTTTCCAGCAGCACTTTTCCTTCTGCTGGTGAACTTGTCACCCTCTTTTGCTCATTGATGTGACCTGTCCTGCCCCTGAAATGCTGCTGTAACTCCTGCCTGGGGTGTTTGGCTGTTTAAGTGAGGCAGACAAAGACCCACAGTCTGAGCTGTCACGGCTTGCTTTCAGCAAAAGGGGTCAGAGCCCAAGAGCAGAAGTGCCCAAGTCCATTTTCCTCCTTTTAGCAGTGGTGCAAACAGGGTATGTACAGATTTCACCTCTGCCTTATACCCCTGGCATATCCACTGAGCTTTGGCAGCCAGCATTTGACAGGTTCCAGGACTGGAAATTTTATTTTCACTATTGTGTTTAGTAGCCCTGGAGGAACATTTCTTCTTCACATTTGTTCATTTATATTTTGAACGTCCTCAAGATTTGTGCCAGTGAGTTCCACAGCCCAATTTTGGGTTGTACTAAATCATGTACATATACATGCCTTCTTGTGTCAGTTTTTAATCTGCAGTGTCATGGCAATGTTGTTGTCCTGTATTTCTTAGGAGAAATAATAAATGACCATTTCCTGTAGACTTCCATCTTGTCATTCACAGTCACGTAGGCCTCTGTCATGTTTCCCCTCAGTTGCCTCTTCCAGCTTGAAGACTCCCAATTTCAGTCCTGCCTGTACAGATGCCATTCCATGCCCGTGTTCATCTGTGTCTCCCTGCTTTGTATCTTTTGTAGTTCTTCTGCCTCTGTGTGAGGTGGGCTGACCAGAATGGATAGCCAGATTTAAAATGAGGATGCATCGTTTAACCAGCACTGTAACAATGTCTTCTGTTTTCTCTATTTTCTCATAACTGCTCCCAGCTTTGTCTTTGCCCTTTTGACTGCTGCTGAGCCAAGTGCCCACAGAGTTACTCACAGGCACTGCAAGGTCTCTGTCTCTGGGTGGAACAGAGCTAAACTAGAGCCTTTATTGTGTATGTATAGTTAGGGCTGTGTATCCCCACAAGCACCACTTTACATTATATCAGCATTGAATATCATTTCCCTTTTATTATGCACTCGGAATTTGTAATATCCTTCTGCGGTTCTTTGCAGCTGGTTTTACTTTGACTACCCTCATTTTTTCTTTTATTTTTTTGTTAATAAGCTGTCACGTCACTATTCACTCCCTTAACCAGATCACTTTGCAAACAGCACAGCACAGATCCTTGTGGGACCCGCTGGTAACCTTCCTCCATTGTGAAAAATGGATGTGTATTTACACTATATTTCCTTTCTCTTAATCATTTATGGAAAGTTACGTAGGACTTTTCCTCTTTATCCTTGGCACCTTAGCTTCTGCCAGAGCTTTGATCAGTGACCTTCTCAAAGGCTTTCTGGAAACCCAGATTCACTCCAACCAGAGATGTGCTTCCTCACTCTTCCAGTGACCTCTAAGAGGTTTGGGAAGCAGGACTTTCAAGAAAAGACACGTTGATTCTTCACTGATTTATCTTGTATGTGTGTGGATTTGCTCTAATCAATATTTATAGCTACAGTGAACTTGCCAGCTGTAGCAAGTAAGTGCAGTTCCTCAGGCCCTTGCCCTGGGGAATTTCCACATGGTGCTTTTGCCACAGTGTTTATAAGGGAGATGCAAGTGTGGGCAGTGAAATAAGTCCTAGGAAAGCCCTTTCCCCCCAGCTAGTTCGTCTGTGTGAAGCATTGGTATTCCACTGTTGGGAATTCCCCCCTCCCTGCTTTGAATCCTAAACCAAACAGGCAGGGGTGAGATGAAGGGGTTGAAGAGGTGAGCTTCCTTACAGCCAGATACACATTCTCCTTTTCCCCACTTCCCCTTGATGCAGGTGTAGGAGCTATTTTGAGATGATGCGCAAGAGAGAGTAAATTGTACTCTTAATTTGGAAAACTAACCACAGCTGCTTCAAGGATAAAATGTTAAACCTGTTTTAAGGTACCACATGGGCTCTATTTCCTTCAACTCCATTTTGTCCTGACTTTCATTGACAGAACATAATTGTTTGTTTTCAGACTGCAGTTCTTTAAGTACTTTATGGTTCTTGCACTTAGAAATGGTCTCTTGTATGTAAATGTCATAATATATCTGTGTAAGTACTGTGATGTAGCATCAAACCCCAGATGCTTAATATAGAAACTTGGGGGGTTTAAACACTTTATTCCTTTAAAAAAAAAAAGAAAAGAAAAAAATTATAGGCAGAATTTATAGGACAGTCAGACTGTTCTAGAAAATAACCATAAATACTTGATTGCATGAAGATGATTCTTGTTCTCTCCTTTGCATGGTTTTCTATGAAAAGAAAGATCAGAACCTTAGAATGGTATTGCCTGTACAGTCCAGAGAATTTCTTTGGAAGGTCTATTCTTGCTGATTCATAATTCAAAAATAAACCAGCACTTAATGAAAAAAAGAAATTGCACATTTAAAGGCACTCAAAGGGCAGTAATTCTTGCAATGAGTACAGTGAAGCTCGTTGGCACATGGGATTCCTCAGGAATTTATTTGGAATTCAGAGAGACAGTGGAACACATAGACAGTCAGTAGAGTTGAGAATTTTAAAAGAGGTTCTTCCTCTGCATCAGAGCTTAAGGTCAGGCCAAGATATAAAGAATGAGCCCTTGGAGACAAGAGCTGGGGGTGAGGAAATGCTAAAAGAAATACAGACAAGGAATATGAATCAGTTTGTTCTTATTATATTCAATAGGGGGAGAAAATAATGTCTCATAAACACCATTCTTCTGCAGTGTTTGTACCTCCAAGAAAGATTGCAATCTATCTACTGTTATAATTGCTGCAAGCTGTGTTCACTTGCTTTACTGGAAGTTTCTAATCAAGAGGTACAGTTATCTTTTCTCAGAGAGAAGACAAGCCTTGAATCATTAATTCTGAGCAGTATGAAATCTGAAAACAAATAAGAACTGTGTAAACTTCTAAAAAAGACATTTTAGTAACTTATTGTACATGTTTGTGCAAAAGGTACAGACTCACAGGAAGCAAGAAAATACAATTATGGGATTCCCTTCCTCGCACCATGGGCATTGTATTTTCCCTCACAGCAGCCTGAGGTTAGGGAGGAGGAAGATTCTGGCCTAAACACAAATTTTCTTGACACTGCTGAGAGTGTCAGAGCAGATCTGTCTGCAATCCATGAGCCAATTCAGGAGACTTCTGTTGGTCCCTTGCAGCTCAGTTCATGCAGTGTTTCATGCTGAAAGCCTTTGATTCTCCTACCAATATGGCTGTGGTGGATTAAGGATTGTTTAACAGAGGAGAAATTTTACCAGCTCATTCTGTGTCACTTCAGTGGGACTGAAGCATCAGATGTACCTCACTTTCCTCCCAGTTCCCTTTCACGTTGCATCCCACCTCCTCTGTGTGAATGATACCCATGCCTTCTGCTCTGGTAAGGGTGTGGTTGAGCAGAATCTCACTGGATTTGAGTCACTGACTTTATTTAATGAATTGTCTTTGTGGTGTGATGCAGGCTCCGGGTTGACCAACGTTAAAACAGAAGAGATATCTGAAGTGAAGATGGATGCGGAGTTCCGGCATGACTCAGGGTATGAAGTTCATCATCAAAAGCTGGTGAGTGAACAAACTGCTTTCCACACGTGCATTTTGAGTAGCTAATTCAATCTCGAGCTAGTGAGTCACTTAATGGCCTTGTTTCCCCTCAGTGATGTGGATGCTGAAAGTGCCAGTAAAAAGTTATCACATGAACAGATTATGATTTTTCTGGTTCTCTCTCCAGTGAGAGTAAACCTGGAATAATGTCAGCAGAGAGCATGGAAAGTCATCAAGTCGCACATGAGAGTTCCTGTCATTGCACTGCCATGTCACTGGATGTGGTCATATGGACAATACTTGTCCCACAGTCCATCTGTCATGGTCTCCTAACTAAAGAGAAGGGATATAGAGGAAGGAAAATGCTAAGTTTAAAAAATGAAAATAAAAAAGGCACACAGAATGGTGCTGCAAGAAATAGACTGACACCGTTTCAGGAATAGATTCCTTTCCTGTCAAAACAGATGGTGGTGGAGCATGAAGGAGGCTGAACTCCATGAAGCATAACCTTTCACAAGATTGCCTGCTTGAGATAAGATTCTCCACTGGCCTTAATTTTACTTTGGCTGTATCTGTGTGTTTTGTTCCTTAAGGTACATTTAATGATTATTAACAGGTGAAGGGCATGTAGGAGCAAAATATTGTTCCCCATTTGAACTGTGCTTCTTATGAACATAAAAATGACAACCAGAAGCAATGTAGGTAAGAACAAGCATCTTCTAAAAGCTTTTTCTGCAATGAAGAACCCATACACCAGTGTTGACTGTAAACCTTTTCTGCTTCCAGTTCCATGGCTTTCAATATCCTGATATTAAACTTGAAAGCTTTTTTTCATAATATATTCTTAAAGCTAGGTAGTGCTGAAAATTAAAATTAACATGGGGCTCAAATTTGCATTTGAACTAGGCAATCACCATGTGAAAAGATGTTCTGCCATCTCTTTGATGCTGAGAACTGAGAATTCCCGGTTTGATGAGCTAATCCAGAATGCATTAACTCTGATTTGGGAAAGTCTGACATGCTTAGCTCAGATGGGTTAAACATCCAGATGGAGCAAACCTCTGCTGAAGGGCAGGAACGTGCAGGAATGTTTAGACACAGTAGATACTGGTTTGTCATAGGCACTTTCCAGCAGCCCTATTCAGTGTCTGCATGGTTTGATACCCTCTCGACCAATTTGGTGCTGGGAACTCCCCTTACCGTGGTGGCTGATGGGGAGTGCAATGGTTAAAATGGGACCTTTCTAGCTTTTTGCAGCCTTTTTTGCCATACTTCTTACTGATAGGTACAACCACTACTTAAGAATTAGTGAGCTGTCTTCCAAATTACATTTTCAGTGAAGACTGAGCAAGGAGTCCGGTCGTGCTGAGAAAGTACTGGATTGATGCTTACAGGGCAGTGCTTCCTTACCACACTCCCATGTCCTAGCCAAGGCCCTTCTCCATTAGCTTTAATTCAAAAGCAGGCAGCAGAGAACACTTCCATGTGTGCTTACCTTCTGTGCCCTGGTAGGATTTACTGAAACAGTCTCTTAAGGACATCGCCTTGAATTGAGCTGCATGGTGTGTTTTGTACACAAACCTTGAATTGAGCTGAAATTGCAGTTATTTTCTCCTTTGTAGATGTTCGCCTTTGCACTGCACATTAAGTTGATTTTCATGGCTTGGAGTTCTTAAGACCTTCCTCTCTTGTACATATTAGGTGGGGTATTTCACAGTGCTCAAAACCAGTATGGTGACAGAATTTCAGTCCTGGATAGGTAAAATTGACAGAAAAATTATTACTTCACATCAGCTCATGCCAGCATTGTCCATTGTGTGTACTTTCTAGTGAATTCTTAACTTTGTTTAAACATATTTCTTGCTTGTGACTAGGAACAATATAAATATTTATACTGCATGCTTTAATACCTCTCTGAGGAAGGTTGTGTGTCTTAAAGAGTGCAAATGTTATACAGCTCATTATAATTCTCAGCTGGTTTCCTGCTTCCCTCTGCATTTTTGTTAAATACTTGTCAAAGTATTTAGTCTTTCAGCATGAGGTAGTGTTACAATTCTGTGAATGTAATTTATTCTCTAATCCTTTTTGCCCATTTTGGCTAAAAATAATAATAATAAAAGCTTGCTGTTGACAAGCAGACAAAAGGGTTGTAAGATATGCATAGATGTAAAATAATACAATGTATTCCTTGAATACAAAACAGGACAGTGAAAACAATCACCCACTTTTCATATCTGCTCCTGCTGATAAAAGCCAGTCTTATTAAATGCGTAGTAAAGCATCTTGCTGTCCTCTGTTTTGCCTTATCAGTGCATATAGTTCAAGTGGATTTTCTCTGGTTTTCACACTACTGTTACCTGTTAGGTCCCACATGAATATTGACATCATCCAGGTACAGCTCATGCTCCCTTTGCCCTGCAAAATCATGAAGCACCCCTTGGTGGTCACTTAAATCAGCGTGTTGATTTTTGTTGACTCTTGTCACCTTGGTGTGGGAGTTCTCTCCCAACTGGTTGTGTGCAAGTTGCACCATTGTTCTACAGGTCCTTCACTATCCTTTTACTGAAAAAATGCATCATAGTCCAAACAAGCCACACAGATATAAATTTCTGAACACTTTTATGATTAGAGTTTTAAAAACAGGGAAATGTGTGTGCTCCTGGGTTACTCTGCTAAAGCTCATCAGTCTGTGTGCCATTAGCTGGACTCACTCGGGGGAAAAAGGCAGCTACTGTCCAAGACCTGTGTGAAGCTGAGGACAGGGCTGAGTCCCCCACTAAACCACAGAACTGCCACACCACAGGCAATACAGATTTCCAAAATTACTCTTCCCCACCTATGAGCACTTTGTGGCACAGCGATCCACGTTTGAGTAATTAGGAGGACTGTTTAATTACTGATGCTTCAATACGCTTTATATTGTTGTGACAGCTGGGCAGATTAGTCAAATGTACAATGAGCTTTTTTATTAGCCACTTTCCTTTGTTCTTCTTTTGTAGGTGTTCTTTGCTGAAGATGTGGGTTCAAATAAAGGTGCCATCATTGGACTAATGGTGGGAGGTGTTGTCATAGCAACAGTCATTGTCATTACTTTGGTGATGCTGAAGAAAAAGCAGTACACGTCTATTCACCACGGGGTTGTGGAGGTAAGAAAAGGCTTCCAAGCTCAACTGGTGTCACCTGTACAGCACAGTCAACACACTGCTCGATAAATACTAATTTCCAAAAGAAGAAATCATGGTTTTGAGTATGTTCAGAATTATCATGGTTGAATCTGGCAGTGTGGAATCAAATTGCTTTATTTAGTAAAAGCAGACACAATGTAAACCATGTTACATTGAGTGTAAAACCACAAAAATCTCTTCTGGACCTATCCCAGACCAATCACCTTATAATATGAAAGTTCATTTTATAGGAAAAAGGACAGTAGCCAGTGAGCAGATACTGCACAAAAGGAAAAATTTAGTTTTACTGTTGTTGAGAATTAACACACACACTGATTTCTTTATTTAGCATTAACATTTGAGTCTGGTCTTCTATGGCTTGTGCTGTGCAGTGCAAGGATTTTCCCTATGCAGATATTTTATTACTCTCTGTTCTCTAAACAAGATTTTCTGTTGCCACCAACAGCTTTTGATTTATGGCTAATCTGAAACTCATAGATTTGAGAAATAAATAGTATAAAAGACTCATATATATCTCCTCTCAGTCTACCAAGGAAATTTATGGTCAATTTACAGTGATTTAAAATACTTCATCTGTTGCATGGCTTTAAGATAAGATCTCTGTAAATAGAAAAACTTAATTATGAGAACTGAAGAGAGGTTCATGTAACATTTTTTTCCGTATTTAGTTTGCTGTCTGATTTTCAGATGGTGCTTGTATTAGCAAGCACTCAAGACACCTGTATATTTTTGCCTTCCAGAATTGATATTTTACATTTTTGATTGAAACAAAAGGGTTAGGGTTCATGGTTTATGTTGGTTTCACCTGGAGTCAAATGAACCTTCTTTGGTCTTGCTGGAGACACACATGCTTTGTGATGCATTTATTCCACTGTTTGGGTCATTGAAAGGTCTTAAAGGTCCTAAGCCCATGCTTGTGCATCCCTCTGTTCATGCTGTGGTTGTCCACATAGTTTGAAACCTTCCAAAGAGACATGGTCAGAAGAGCACCAACCATGTGGGGTAAGATTTGCACAGAGATCAAGCTGTATAAAATTTTGAACGAAGAGGCAGAAAATAGCAAGCAGAACTCTCAGCTTTAGTTTTCAGTATGATAGCTTTCAGCCCATTTTGTAGAAAAATTTTGAAGCAGGTTTTAGTTTTAAACCACCGACCTGATAACTGCTGCCAGTGGTTGTGCCACCAGAAACTCTCCTTTGGCCAAATTTGGTGAGAGCAGAAAGGTCAGGAGACTTGCTGGGCCAAAGCCTCAAATCAAACACTGAATGTGGACATAGTATTATTTCAGTATAACCTTAAAATTCCAGGTGGGCTTTGCCTGATAAAGTGACGTGGCAGAGGTAATCCTGAATTTCAGTGAGCTTTCTTTGGTGACAATGAACTTGGAAATGTTGCCCTAGAAATAACGCACTGAATAAGTAACTCACGTCAGAATGACAGCATCACTTAGGGAATAAAAAATTTACAGATAAACCCATAAAGCTTTAGTGTGTGAATGTACTGAGAATATTGGTTGATTTATAGGATCACACTGGAGGTGTTGTCACCTTGTGGATTTGCTGCATTGGCAGCCAGGATTCCTCCTTCTGCCAGACTTGGTCTGTGGTCTTGACAAACTGTATGGCCTCACTTTCTGAGTTTCTCACCTGCAAGAACAGCATAACATCTGTTTTTGTCCTAAGTCAGTTAAAATTTTGTAGCACTTACACTGGGGACAAAAAAAAAACCCCAAAAACAAAGTTCTGTATACAACTGATGTTTAGTATCAAAATGTCTTCAAAATTAAGCTGTTCCATTCTAAAGAGGATGAATTTATTTAGCCACAGTGCACCTCTTATGTGGTGTGCACAAAAAGCATGGAAGAGAAGAATCACTTGATGTTAAAGTAACTGTGTATCAGCCCTAGGTTGACTGAGTATATTTTAACAAATCTTGCAACCTCTTTGTTGTGTGTCAGAAGTTACAGTGAGAATTTAACTCTGTGATAATGGACGCAAGATTGCAAAACAGGTCCTGTTCCACCTGTGTTCCTATCTTCCAAAAAGTTCAACTCTCTTGTACTTTTTCTCATTTCAGTCTGATTTTTTTTACAAAATAAGTTATTAAAAATCCTGTTAGCCTTTTTTGAAGCTCTGAGGAAGGATATACTTGTCCTCTTTAGAAGTGTCATGATAATTTTTTCCCTAGTCTGAGAATAAAAATGTTCCAAAATGGTTCAGCCTCCCCAGGAAAAGAACTTTAAGTTAAGAACTTTGAGTATTCTTTAAGTTAAGGAAATAAATGACTGAGAGATTGAAAAATTACTTATTGTATGTGCACACAGGGCCCCTGACAAATGTTTTGAAAGTGTTTTTTGCTGGTGCACCCACCTCAGCTGTCTGCAGGAGGTTATTTTCTCCATGAAAGCAGGAGGCAAAAGAGAGATTCTTACCTCTCCTGCACACTGGGCAACAGCTGATTGACTCAGCTTGTCCTCTTTGAGGATATTCTGTTCAAAACTCACTTTCTGATGGAGGCAGCACCTCCTGCAGGAGAATGTGAGGAGAGGTGACACCAGGAGGGCTCACAGCAGGAGCAGAGATGGCACTAAAATTGCAGATAGGGATAGGTGGACAAACAGCCTCAAAAGAGTTTATTTACCTGACTAAGCTGTTTTCTCAAGAGACATCACATCATAGAAAAGAGAAGTGTGCCCACACCTCTTAAACACTGTGTTCAGCTTCTGCCACCTCCATAATGGGTGCAAAAAGCTTCTTAAAATGATAAGGGGGTTTAGGGATTTACTGACAAGTTGATAATCGGGTTCAAAGCATGTCGTTTGGTAGAGCAATATTTAGGACAGAGGTTGTAAGGAATGAGAGGAGTTTGACAGCCTCAAAGTGGGTAAAAGAGAGTAGAAGAGAAGACGTTTGGGATGAGTGACAGCACACATAGGTTGTCACTGAGATGGATTGTCCTGCAGCAGACAGCTACAGGAAGGAGAGGCAGTACCAGCACTGATCATTTTAAAGGCTAAAGGGGAAATTTAAAAGAAAAATTGACTAAAACTGCAAGTAGGAGCTTCAGTAAATCCCTTTCATCTATAAATGCCATATTTCAGAGGTTATGGGGTTTTCACTAGAAAGTGGTTTTATCAAACTGAGACTTTTTAATATGGAATATTGTGCAAAGGTGTTAAAATTCAGTCTTTTTTTACTGTCCTTCCTCATATTTTTTTTCTTTTCCTTGATTTTTTTTCAAGTTTCTTGTCAATTCTTTAGTCACTTCTACCTTGCACTTTCTTTGATGCCTTTTTATTTTATGTTAGTGTCTCACCCTATTTCCCACAAGCAGGTTACGCTGTGTATTTATCACATTTTCTAATCCTGAATAAGAAGTGCTGAGTGGGAGGCTTAAACTAAAACAGGTGACAAAGTTAAATATGGTGTTGTTTGGAGCTTACAGTCCAGCAAAGGTTCTGGCATCCCCATCCTTTCCATCCCAGCCTGGTGAGGGAGCTTCCGAGAAAGGAAGGTGCACTTTGGCATGTATAGATACACAGGGATTCCTGGTCAATCAACTCCAAAACTTCATATTGAGCTTTAATTTCATGCTAGAAAAAAGCCTGTTAGTGGGTTTAGTGGTGAGTTCTGAGGCTCACTTCTTGATTTGGAGTGGCACTAGATACTCCAGTGGTGTGGTGGTACAGCACACGGGAGCAAGGGCTGATGGGTGCTGTAGCAGCCCCTTCAAAAATTAAAGGAAGGGTGGCTTTTCTTCTGCACCTACTTTTACTCTTATTTTCTGTAAGTGCTGAAAAGCCTGCAGGGACATTTGCCATACTGTCTGCTTTGTTCTTGCCTTCGCAGCCATGGTAGTGACAACTTCAGCAGCAGCAGATGGCACACGGCGACATTGTCACAACAGACATAGTTAATGCTGTTAGATCTGCACAGTCCTCAGGGCAGGGATTAGGCCTTTTGCATGTTTGTACAAAATCTATAAGGAAAGGATTTGTTAGGCCCTACTGCTGTTTCACTGCTGGCACACAGAGAAAACAAGTGCTCTGCTGAACAGCAGTAACATTGTGGGACTGCCAGACATTGATCCACTGCATATGGCTCTGGATGGTGTGTTTTTGTGGATGGCAGAAGTTGGTAATCCCTGGAGAAAGGACAGGTGAACCCGCCCAGCCCCTGGGGTGGTTGCAGAGATGTGTGCTGTGAGGCGTGGTGGGTCTCACTGTCCCTCACTGAGCTCCACCTCTAGGAGAGGGTACACAGGACCAGCAGGAGTGGGCCAGCCTTTAAAATTCAAGTGCAGAGCTGTATCCTGTCTGTGAGCATGTGGCTGTACAGGGATGTCTTGGGGATTGGGGAGCAGGCAGGTGAAGAGGAGACTGGCTGTGAAATTCCCAGGAGTTCTCCTGTCCTTGGTGGATCAAAATGATTGTTGACAGCTGAGCTGAGCCCTCGGTGTTCATGTGGGCTGGCCTGCATCCTTCAGGTGGAAAAGTTGGTCACTTGTGAGGGAGGGGTGCAGGGAAAGAAAAACACTATTCCCCCTCCCTCTCCCAATTTCTCACACAAGGGAAATAAAGCAAGAATGACCTCTAAACAAGGTCTTGCTCCCTAAAAGCATGTCACAGGAATTGAAGAAATAGATGGATTTGTGGATTGTTGCATAAGAGAATTACTGCATGCAAATACAACTTAAAAAAAGAGGGAAAGCCTGTGAATGGCAGTATTAAAAATCCACATTATGCTGCAGAATTGGAAACACAGGGAGCGTCGTGTCAGCTCAGCAAACGATCCTTTCTGCCTGGCATCCTGTTCCCTGCCCGCAGGAGTCAAGGACTTGCTGGAAGGGTCAGGGCTCCCAGCTATGGAGAAGTTCACAACAGCTCATGAGCAAAAGCAGTATATAACCCTTAAAGTTGAGTATTTCACAAAAATGTGTAATTGTTGTGTAAGAAAAAGATACTTGATGGAAGATACAGTGTGATTGAAAATGCAGTTTGAGAGGTGGTCTGGGATGTGGATAAGGAAATTTAGAAGGGGCACAGGTAAGAAAATGGATCAGATTTGGGGTTAGCAGTTCATGTGAACAATCCAATGCACATACCACACGGAGAACCATTCCTTCTCTTAAAGAGAAAATAAAAGATCATATAAAGAGGAGATGGCTCTATGAGGAACTGTTGTCTGGTGGGAAAGGTACTGTTACAACCTGCCTCAATAAAAGAACAGCTGCAAAAATAGGCTGAGCAGCCTGTGTTTGTCGCAAGCATGGAAGAACATCCCTCTAGTCTTTCTCTAAGGTATCACTAAGATGAGATATTCCCAGTACTGCAGAGTAGATTTAAAATAAGTATCAAAAATCAGTACTTCTCCTCTGTGTTTTTATTAAAAGCCTAGAGTAAGTTAGGGTTTCTTGAGAAAATGGACTTTGCATTAGCCTAAACTCTGTTTTGATACTAAAAGTGAATTGCTGTTTTTCCTAGAGGTCACTATTTACTGGAATCGACAGAAAATTTTTCATACCTAAAATTTAAGAATAGAGTTTTAGGGACCTTCCTGATTTTAAATTTTTGACAATGTAAAATTCACTTTTTGCCTTCATTTTTAAGAGCTGTCAAACATGGGAAACATCAGGTAGCAAAACAAATAAGTGAGAAGCAGACTTTCTTGGCTCTAGCAAGATAGCCAGGATACAGTAGGTTTTGAGTACATATCTACTGAGTTCATACAGCAGAGGTAAAATACCTAATTAAGATTTAGAGCCTGTTCTCAGACACTCTGATTTGATGGATTTTTATATTACTCTCGTGTCCAGTGAAGGAAGGAAATAATATGTGGAGTCATAGATACTGAATGGAGAAGTCTTGACTGAGCTGTCTTTGTGCCTGTCTTCCAAGTAATTAAGAAAGGTCAATTTTTGTTAAGTAGAAATAAAACCAGTGCGTACATGAAGTTTTTTGTCACTAAGCTGAACCAAACTCAACCTTGGAACCAGAGGAGTTCTTTGTCCACGAGTGAAATGGGATTTTTTTGCTCACTTTGTACCTGGCTACTCTGTCATTTCCTCGCTACCCTCGTTTTTTTTCCAATTAATTCTTCTTTGTCTCAAGACCACCATACCTGTGACAGATCTGAGAGCACAGTGCAGAGAGAAGGCCCACTTCCTTTGGCTCTTTAGAGAGCTTTTTCTTTTCTTTTGAGATCCAGTTGATCCCAAGTATAGATATGGATATATATTCTGAGGGTTTAAAAGCTAGCTGGTAACGAGGGACCAGTGGGGAGATGTAAACTACATCCCCTTTTTTGTTTGTGGAGTTGCATGCTTCCCAAAAAGCTGGGACTGCTGAGTTTGGTCAGCTGATTTTGAAGTCCTGCAGCAAAACAGTCAGTTGCAGAGTTGTTTCTGGTGCATTATCTCCTTCTGCTTATTACTCTGTTCAAACAATGACCCAGACAGAGGATTCTGCCTGAAGGCACAGGGAAGGCTACAAAGTACACTGGCTGGCCCTAAGGTGGGGAAACATGGGTTGTGCTGTGAATTAAGCAGGAATCTGACCCTGATCATTCCCTGCCGTGACAGGTGGATGCTGCAGTGACACCAGAGGAACGTCACCTTTCCAAGATGCAGCAAAATGGCTACGAAAATCCCACCTACAAGTTCTTTGAACAGATGCAGAACTAGGACACCACAGCAGCCTCATGAGTTGGACAGCAGAATGATTGCTTCACTGCCCATCGGTGTTCAGTTATAGAGTAATGTGGAAAGAAAGAAAAACACTCTGTTTTATTATTTACTCATTCTCGCCTTTTGACAGCTGTGCTGTAACACAAGTAGATGCCTGAACTTGAATTAATAAAATCAGTAATGTATTTTCTCTCTCTTTCTCTTTACATTTCAGTCTTTACACTACATTATTAATGAATGTTTTTTGTGTACTGTAAAGAGGTTAGCTGTATTTAACTAGTGCATGGATAGATTCTCTTTCCCAATTATTTATCATGTAGCTCCTTAGCCAGTTGTATATTATTCTTGTGATTTGTGACAAAGATTAAGTCCTAATTGAAATATGCTTTAAGAATTGATGGGGGATGCTTTCTGTGTCTGTGGGGTTTAGCTGCTTCTCTTTGCTGAGCATTTTTTTCTGATCACTATGCATTTTAAAGTAAAACAACATTTTTTAAAAAGTATTCCAGATGAGTTACTGAAATTCTTTTCCTCTGCAGCTGCATTTTATTGTACAGATTGTTGCTCCTGCTGTATTAGTGATGTAGAAATCATGGGAATACACATTCGTTTCTTTGTGCCTGTTTTATGTGCACACTTTAGGCATTGAAAGGTAAACTTTATTTTCTTTTCCATGTATCTTTTTGATCTTAAAAAAAATATTAAAAAGAATCCCTGTTAATTGTGAGCACTTCTGGGGGGAGAAGTGCCTGCTGGCCGAAAATTAACGGGGGTCCTCTGCAGGATGATTGTACAGAGCCATTGCTTATGAATTGACAGCTTTCTACACTGTGTTACATAAATAAATTAAGAAAAGAACGTGTGGGCAAGAGTTTTCTTTGGAGGAAGAAAACAGAGATTTCTGAAAGCCATTTAAACAATACATGGATGTTCACACTGAGAGAGGGTTGGGAAGGGATTTTCCCGCAAGGATTGCGGCACTCACAGTCAGACCAGAGCAGAAGGCAGGCAGCAGCGAGACAGGGTGGAAAGGGGGGATGCTGACTTTGGCACAGCCTCTCCTCTAGGATGTTGTCTCTTTTATTTTTTTCCCTTTTCCTTTCTTTCAGTTTGTATAATAGTGTTTTAATGTAAATAAATACATTCCTGGAGGAGCCCTGTTGTAGTGCTGTGTTTCTGCGCCAACCAGCCGCCCTTGCTCACACAGAGAAGCGTGGCACGGATGACTAACCAACCTCCCACCTCCCTGTCCATCCCCAGGAACCATTTGCCAGCAAGCTTTTCCCTCTCCACCTCTGCTCCGACGGCTTAGTGCCAGATCTGTGCCCTGAAATGTGCTCCATTGGTGATGGGAAGCAGGAGCCTCCCAGGCTGTGAGACCATCCAGCCAGGCACTGCTGCCTCACGGGGGGTGCCCGGGAAGGCTCAAATAGCACCAGTGGTAATTTCTTTTTCAAAAGCTGCAAAGCCATTGGTGAGCTGTGGCACATAAACCCCAGCCCAGCACCTGCTGCCCTTTGCCCAGCTGAGAGCTTCCTTAAGCTCCTGACCCTTCAGGAGCACATCTGCAGCATAGGGAGTGCACATAACCCACATTACAGGGCTCACCTGTCCAGAAGAGAGACCACAGTGGGCCAGTGGATCTGATCATCAAGGTGGTCCCTCTACCCAGCTCACAGCAAGGACACCTTGGGTTGAGCTTGGACATCAGTTGATGGAGATACAAGCTGGGTTGTGGAGTAAAACTGGAGGTGTGTCACATGAGAATGGAAACAAATCGCTGTTTCTCTACAGCAGATGGGTTAGATAAAGCAGGAGTGAGGGAAGAGGTAGGAGTAGAATAAGGACAGCATTATCTCTCCAGAGAAAGCCGCTTAACTCAATTTGTCTGTGAGCCATGGCAGCCACTTCTCCAGCATCGCCTGCAAGTTTTGTCTCTGCAGTGACATGAAGTGTGGCTGCAGCAGTGAGTGGCTGAGTTGCTCCAGACCTCAACTAGGACAAAACTACTTGAATTGACTAGTCCTTCCCCATCCATGGTTTTCCACAAAACCTCACCTGTTCAGCCACCAGCTGTCGGCCTGGGACACAGCTGTGCTGGCTGACTGGCCAGGAGGGATGTTGTCACTGAGGGGACAACTAGGGCAGGAAGTTTCCCAAGCCATCCGCAAAGAGTCTGGATGATGGGGAGGCGCCTGCTACTATGAACCAGTAGTGGGGAAAAATACAGAGCTTCCTATTGCCTGTTACCAGCCAGATGTTTATTCCCTTCCATCCCTGCTGCATCCAGGGAATTCACATCAAGGGATCAGAGCCCTGGTAGTGGTTTTATCTGCAGGCCCTGGAGTATCTGTGCGTTATAAAGAACTTACAAAGTATTCACAGAGGCCTTCAGGCTCCAAATTGCTAAAAAAAAAAAAGGTTAAATAATATTCTTTTGCTAATATTTAGGGTTAGATTTGTGTCTGTGTAGGTGTTGTTATCTAGGTCATGTATATCCTCTAGAAAGGAATACATAAGACTCTTCTGTGTGTGTGTCCAGTATCACAGAATAAGATCCCACTTTGGAGGGAAGGCAGGATGTAATTCAATTTAGCCCAGTCTCATTAAAGAAGCATTATCAAAATTCCTCTTAGGAGAAGCTGGAGTAATCCGTAAGAACCAGAGGGCCACTGGCCTTTAGAGCAAATCCCATTTATAATACCATAATCCCATGCAATCCCAGTTATAGAAAAAATGCAATTGCTTTGAACCGTAATTCCCAGACAGTCAACCCTCCTGGTGTGGGGTTATGTGTCCAGTGAGACACTGGTGCTGCTCTTGCTACTTGTGGATGAACTGTTAATAAATCACTCAGTTTTATGCACTGATTAAGTGATCAGGTTTTATGATTCCCTCCACACAGACACTCTCCTGAAAGAAGGGCAATAAATGCACACTGTGACGTGCTTGGAAAGCACAAGGCATGAACAAAGTTCCTGAAACTTCAAGAGGAACACTCCCACAGCTGCTGCAATCCTGAAAGCTGACGAGCAATTCATCGCAGTTCCCAGGTAATAGCGACAGGGTCTTGCCCATCTCTAGCCATGCAAGCTCCTTATTGTGGGAAGATTATATTAGGCATGAATAAAAACAGTTTGACGGGCTCATAAAGTAAAAAAGCCGACAGAGGACAGTAGCTGAGTGCCTCGCTTCCAAGTGTGAGATTGATTGGGCATCACCCACTTGAGCAATAAACTGAGCAGGGCTGCTGCATGCAGCTATGGGCTGGAAAGAAAATTCCACACCCCAGCCCTGAGCAAATTGCTCTTGGAGAGTAGGGGAATAAATAAAAATGTCCCTGGCTGTTGAGTTGATACATTTAAGGGGAAAAGTCTTCTGGGCTGTGCCATTTCAACAAGAATGGCATTAGTGTTTGCGCTGCAGGTCCATCAGCAGAACTGGTGCTGGTGGTGCCAGGAAGGGATGGGGGCCACCCCCAGCCTCCTCAGCCTCTCACACACCTGCTGCTGTTTGGTGGTGCTGGTGGTGCTCTTGGTTGGTTTGCATGGGCTGACTCAGATTAATGGATACCACATGCAAGGTGAAGCTTCAGACATTATCGGGCACATACTGGTGCAGCCACCTTAAAGAACGTGTATATGTGCCATGCTCTGCTTTCAGCACCTGCCTCCTGCTAAATTTGGGTCTCCAAAATGAAGAACCAAAGTCGGGGGATATCATTTAGGTGTGATTATGGTGGTGCTGGGTTGATGGTTGGACTAGATGATCTTAAAAGTGTCTTCCAACCTTGATGATGGTGTGATTCTCCAGCCACCCTTGGTCTAGGAAAAGCAAACCAAGGCCTGGTGTTGCCCTTGCAGAGAACAGCTCACAGCAGCTGTATTTTTCATTAAGTCTGCCATGAGCCTTGCATATCTCTGAAGTCTCCATCTGTATTATATCTGCACTTACCAAGGCAATTTTAGGGCCTTCACTGTGTGGCCAAATGGCTCATTTTTATTGTTTAAACTAATGGATTTTGTGGGTGGTGGGTAAGCTGCTGTTAAAATACCTCCAGGCAGTGAGATTGAAAATATCCTAATGACATATGAGAACAGGTTACGAATAACACTGTGTGCAGTGTCCTGGTTTTGTTTCTCTGCAATTTTTCCACCACTTGAAAATGAGGAGCTTGATTAGGTCAGGCTGGGATGGCTCTTCTCTCTCATTGCTTCCACCTCCTTCCTAGGAGAAGCAAGCACTAAATCTTCCCTGTAACTTTTTACAGTCCTGGGAAATTTATTCGGCTGATTATACAGGAAAATCTTTTAAGGTTCCAAATAGAAGTACTGGGATTTATAGAGAGGTAATGAAATATTCTGGGGTTTAAGGGATTCGTAGTTAAAGCTGAAAAGGACATTGAATCAGTGAGTGAGTCTCCCTAACTAGTGCCTCCCATGTGGGGTCTGGACCATCTCTCTTACGAGGAGGGACTGCAGGAGCTGAGCCTGTTTAGTCCAGAGCAGAGAAGATTGAGAGGGGATCTCATCAATACATAAAAATATCTCAAAGGCAGGTCCCAGGAGGAGAGTGTCAGACTGTTTTCGATGGTGCCCAGTGACAGGATGAGGAGCAATTGCCATAAACTAAAACACACCAAGTTCCACCTCAACATGAGGAAGAACTTCTTTATGTTGAGGGTGGCAGAGCACTGGAACAGCTGCCCAGGGCAGGTGCGGAGTCTCCTTCTCTGGAGGCATCCCAAACCCACCTGGACATGTCCCTGTATCACCTGCTCCAGGTGACTCTGCCTTGGCATGGGTTTGGACTGGATGATCTCCAGAGGTCCCTTCCAGTCCCAACTAATGCGTAATTCCATGTTTGTAACCCAATCTCTCTAAGGTAGATCACCGAAAAAACCCATCCATATCAGTTTCAGATAGGATACAAACTAGATCAAAAGGTAAACGTTGGTCTTTTAAGTGCTGCTAATTAATGAAAGAGAGAGGAAAAAACCAGCTGGCACGTAGCAGACACTCCTGGCAACTAGCAGACATTCCTCAGCAGGGGCTGCCCAGCACCTGCAGGAAGCAGGTCCTTGAAATAGCTCTGACACTGCTGCTGGTCCAAAACAGGACGTGGCAATTATGGCTATTTTGAGTCCCTGATCACCACACTGAGTCCATTTAACTATGCCCAAGTGCTACTTCGGGCTACAGCTCTGGGTGCCTTTCAAGTGCAGGATCATTTTTCCAGTTAATTAGGCTGGGGATAAAACCCAAAAACTCGCATTTGCCCCATATGCTGCTCCTCTAAAAAGGGTTTATGGAAAAAGCTGTGCACCCCTCCAGCCCCTGCACTGAGATGGGAGCAAACCCAAGCTATGGCCAGCAGCAGTCCCTGCCAGGCTGGCAGGAGGGAACTGAGCTCTGGCATCTTCATTTGATTTTTAGAGCCCCTTGGGAAGACAAAAACCAAATCTAGAACAAATAAACACGGAGAAAGTGGGGCTTGTTTTGTTTTAACAGCCTTATCTCTCAACCTACTTTATAAAAAAATAAGAGCATGGTCTATTTGAACAATTTTTTGTGTGAAGCAGCTGGCTGGCCCTTGGGGAGGGGGGGAGGCTGTGCCCCCCTAGGCTGTGGTGGCCAGCAGGGCATGGAGACCTAGGGCCTGGTGGCTCTGGCCCACGGCTGCCACAGACACTTGTCACTGCATTACACTGACACCCAGAGCACTCACCTGGGGCTGCCTGGAGGGAGCACTCCCAGCCCTGCCTCTGCCCTGCTGTGTGGCTGTGCCTGCCCATCTCAGCCACGTTCAACTCACTGCTCCTTCACCGAGTATTTGCTGGAATGTTCAGGCTACTCAGGGGTGCACCAGCATTTTATGTTTATCTGGGATCCAGCCCAGGCCTGACCAGTTTGGTGCTGCAGAATCACATAAGCAGCAGTAGGACTGGAATCCTACTCCATGCCTCGCACACGTGCTGCCCAGGGACCACCCAGGAGCTCTGGGCTTATTGACACTGCAAGGGTCCGATCTGGGGAGCTGAACCACAACCAGAATGGATTTAGCACCTGGGGAGTCGGGTCGAAGCCCCTGGTCTGCTACCACAGCAGTCTTGACACAAGCGCTACAAAAGATGATTGTCACCTGTCTCACAGGTACAGGCATTAGAAACCCTGTATTTGCAGCAGCATAAAGTCTCCCCAGAGGTGACATGAACAATGAGCAACAAAAGACTGAGCTGCAATAAGCCCAGTATTTTTTTAATATCATTTATACCCATTACCTATACAGAGTGTTGTTGTACAGTTTGTCTTTTGTTCCTCTGGCACAGAAAATATACTTTGCCAAGGCACTTAGCTAGTTCTGACAATAGGGTTGCTAGAAAATCTGCTGTGAGGGTCTGTGGGCTGCCAAAATTCAGTAGCCAAAGGAGTATTGTAGTCAACAGCTTGCATTTTTCAAAGCCTACATTTTACATGGTTGATATAAAAAAGGTATATAAAAACTAGATATAGAGAAATAAATTCCCTATTCAATCTCCCAGGATAGTTGTTATCCTTAAAAGCTCCCATAAAAGAAGGGGAAGTCAGGAGGCAATAACAGCAAAGAAAAGCTGCTTTCCCTCAAAGAGTGCTGCCCAAGCCTTTCTCTGCTGCTTCCCCAGGACAGACCCAGTGCCCCAGTTCTGGTCTGGTCCAGAGAAGGTTTTTAGGACATCCTCTCTCAAAGGTGTTGACACGGGCACCCACTAAATTTTCATGTGCCCACATAGAGTGGAGCAACTCTCAGTCTCTTCTCAGAGAAGGAAGCACAGAAAGGTTGTGTCCATGATCCAAACCCCATTTACGATCTACAGTTTATCCAGAAACAACCACATCCTGCTGCGACTCTCTCCGATGCATAGTCAGTGCCCTAAGCAGGGACCAAAGAGCACCTTCCAAAGGATGTAGGACACACCAGTGGAGGCTCAAAGAGAGAAAATTCTGATTGGCACTGCATAGTACTGGCATGACCAAAACTCTCCTAAGCCAACTCAGAGAAGAGGAGATAAGGAATAGGAGAAACACAAGAATGGATATACAGTGTCAGAGCAAAGATCCACCTAAGCCCAGCATCCTGCTTCCCATGGTGACCAAAAACAGAAGGCTGAGGAGTGATATAAGAGATTCCTAGACATCCACTGTGTTCCACCCCAGGTATCTCATTTTATCCAGATGTCTCACTTCAGGAAGGACATTGAGGTGCTGGAGCATGTCCACAGGAAGGCAACAGAGCTGGGGAAGGGTCTGGAGCACAAGTCTGATGAGGAGCAGCTGAGGGATCTGAGGGTGTTTAACCTGGAGAAAAGGAGGCTCAAAGGGAGACCTTATCACTTTCTACAATACTTGAAAGGTTGTGGTGAGGTGGGGGTTGGTCTCTTCTCCCAAGCAGCAAGAGATGGGATGACTGGCATTTGCCTCAAGCTGCACCACAGGACATTTATATTGGATTCTAGGAAACATTTATGCACTGGAAGGGTTGTCATGCTCTTACACTGGTTGCCCAGGGCAGTGGTGAAGCCATCATCCTGAAGGGGTTTAAGGGACTTGCAGATGTGGCACTTGGGGACCTGGTTGGCCTTGGCAATGCTGGGGGAACAGCTGGACTCAATGACATTACAGGTCTTTTCCAGCCTAAACAATTCATGATTCTGCAATTCTATGACTGAGTGTGGGAGAACATTTAACATCCACCACGTCTGGTTCACATAGACCCATCTAGAGCATGGCAGTGCAAGGTGGGGTAGGCATATAGGCCCTCTATATAATGAAAATACCACAGCAGAGTTTGTCCAGCCGAGATAACTGCTACTGCCTTTGGCTTCTATTGACATTTTAATGCAGAATCACTTCTGTGACACAGACTCATTAGTGTAAAACCCAGCGCTTTTAGGCGAGTGACGTGCCTGAGATTCAATTCTTTATTTTTGGCTGAAAGTATGCCAGTCCCACCGAAGGACTGAATCATCATTCTGAGCATGACTTTGATCAAATAATATAATGCTTAAACATAATGATTGAACAACATAATGCAAATAAGAATGATAATTTTGTGGATTTCTCACAACTCCCACCTTCTCTAGCCTTCTGGCAATATTAAAGAATCAGGATTCAGAAAGATTCTACTAGAAATTGCTACTGACCTCATGGTTAAACTAAACAATATAAATGCAGATTGAAAGTGGCTTGAGCTTTCAAATCTGAACTACAGACAGAAAGGCAATTTCAGTACGGTGGCAGCAAGTGGCATTTTGGAGTTCTCGCTGTAAAACCATGTTAAAAAAGCACTTAGAAATCTATGGGATGGCTGACTGTCACAGTTACAATAGACCAGCCTATGCGTACCAAGCCTCAGATCCTGGTTAAGGGAATGGGCTCGAGTTTGGTGAGTTTCCACATCACATTGACCCATATTGCCACTCCAGGTTAAACTCTGTTGGACTGTAAGTTCCTCCTGCCTTTGCAGCAAAACCATGTGAATCCTATCCTGGGAAGATGCCTGTGAGTTCACACAGCTGCCCTTGGGACAGAAGGAGAACAAGGGGCTGGTGAGACCACACAGTGCCCACCTTTCCCACCACACTACAAGGAGATGAGCCAAGGAAGCCAGTTTTCCTCACTGTCTTTCCTGAAGTGTGGGCTCAGCCCCAACCCACCTACCGACTTGCGTCCATTCAACGTACCATAATGAAGAGATGCAGCTCTTCATTACTTCAGAGTATGAAATTAGTTAATCTCATCATAGTTTCTATTCTCCAGTGACAAGCCCAGTGACAGGAGCCTTGCTCAGCATAGAGGGCACAGAAGCCCTCAGCTGCAGAGGTGTCAGACCTGCTTCTCCCATTTATTGCAGGCAAAGCAGCCTGTCTGCACAGGGGGATGGCTGTTCAGCACGGGGAGGGGGGTCTTTTGCTCAGCTTGTGTCATCTTGGAGCATCGAGTTAACTGAGCCCAGGAAAAATAAAGAGCCTAAGAAGGTTTCTGTAACTTGGTCATGAGGGTTTGGGTTTCTTTCATCCAGATGGGGAAGCTGTGGAACTTTGTGTTAAAAATCAGCTTAATATAAAATAAACAAGGAGCAAACCCTCAACTGTATTTTATGAGCAGAAAAGTAAACCTTGCACAGTTTCTGGAAGGAGGAGACATACAAGCCTACATTCTGGAAAGGATTTATTGCCCTACTTTAAGAGGAAGCAGAGACAGGGCTCTGAAGCCCTGAGGATATGGAATAAACACCCACATCTCATCTGAGACTTGGGAACCAAAGACAATTAAAAAAAACCACAAAAAAACCGCCCAAAACACACCACAGCTTTTATGTACATCAGTCTTTTATTGATCTGCCAAAAATCGTGAGCCCTGGCATATGGTTTTGATAGCTGTGTGTGAGAGCTGTAACAAGGTTAGCTGAAAGAAAGTGCATTCTGCAGCATTCACAGTCCTATGCATTCAAAACATGTGCTTGAGCAATGCGAGATCCTGAGACTTTAATATATTATGCATTCTTATCTGCCTCTCCATTTCATGACCTTGAAGGTCTACTCACATCTCCCTTCAGCTACAGTCACATGGTTACAGCTGCTCGTGATTCTGTGGTCAAAGCTCCAGGGGAGATGCTGCTGAGATTATTCAGTCCATCATCAGCCCAAATGAAATCCCTGATACTGCTGAGGCTGACACAGACCAAAAGATCATATTGCCCTTTTCTGATTATAAAATGACCCTTTAAAAACCCCAAACCACTTCCATAGCACTTGTGAAAGAAATAAATTCTGTGTCAGAAACCTTACCAAGTAATACATACTTGCTCAAAATGGAATGCCTGTGTGCAGGCAAGACACCAAGAGTCAGGGGTTTGGACTCAGGGATGATGATAAAGATTCAATTTTCCCCCTGTAAACTCCCTTTCTTAACCAAACTGTAAGCAAAACCAGAAGCACAGCTAATACCTAATCAAACAATTTCTCTTGCTGGCTGGGAAGGAAGATAAAAAATGTTACTATTATTTCCACTTTGAAATAATTGGGAGTCTTTTGAGGTCTGCAATTCCACAGAGCTTTATAAAATACACAAGATCCTCATTAGCATAGACTTTTACATTGAAAGTTCACATTTAATATACAACTCAGGAAATGGTGCAAGTCAAAGGCCATCATAAAAATGGCCTCTATCTCACAGTCCACCATGTTAAGAATATACACTTGTAGATGCACCTCTTTCTGAAACTATAGTAAACACTAAATATATGCATAGTGTAGGTAAGTCAGTGTTCACTGAATGGCATTTAAAATGGCTCCATATGTTTTTGACTAAACTACTTCATAATGTATACAATAAGGTTCTCAACATTTTGCTACTGCATAATGTTTCATTCAGTTTCATGGTGCTGCAGACTATTACACAACTCAAAACCAAACTCTGGCTCCATTAACACAAACCCATGGGTTTGTTTATAAGTCTGTTCTGATTATTTTGCTCCAAACTGGCTACAGACCATGTCAACTATAAACTCTTCAAAAGTGGCTTTTTTTTTAATCTGCTTTGGTGGCACCTGGCTGAAAAAAACTCTGGTCCAAAATCAGAGCTTCTTTAACAGTAAATAATTAGACCTCAATAAGCACTGATAGCCTTCCCTTATCTGAGGGTAAAGGTATTTATTAATTTAAAATCAGGCAAGGTGTTGTCCCTGTAATATATAACATTTTTCATTTTGTTTTGCTTCCAGCTTGTGAGTGTTCAGCTCAGGACTTCATGAAAGTGGGAAGTGCAAAGATCTCAATATTGAAAAAAAAAAACAACCAAGTTCTTTCAGGGGTGAATTTGACAGAGCTGTTCAAGCAACTGGAAAAGAGAGCAGGGGAACCATGAAATACAAAAGCTGTTCTGCAGGGAATGAGGTCTGAGATGCATTGGAAACTTCATGCTGCTGCTGCTTGTGATGAAGAGAAAGCTGGTGTGACATCTGGCTCAGCCTACCTTAGCAATTAATGCAGTGTAGTAAGTGTGGATCTGCTGATCAAAGCAATTGCTCCTGAGGCATCTCACGTCCCCATTACAACCTAAATTCAAGGTGTTTATTTCAGAGTATCTATAATCCAGCCTTTGGGGCTAAACAATTCGACTGCACGTACAGTCTGGCACTTTCATGAGCCAAGTGACCCCATCAATCCCTGTCTCACTCACACACCACCCCTTCTAGAAAGTACTGCAGTGTCCTTTCTTCTGTCTTCTGTCACTGTGTCACTTCCCACTTCAGTCTGTACGCACATCATTGCCCTTTTAAGGCTTAATGCCAGAAAAATCTCCATTTATGTCTTTTCTGGTGCTGCTCCTGAGCGGCACCACAAAGCCAGCTTCTCCATCCACCTCCCCACCCATGTTTGAACAGCAAGATCTCCAAGGGGCTGTGGGCCAAGGGTCAGAGATTAATCCTGAAGGCAGTAGTGGGAGAGCACCTGATGTCTGTTGTCCTGGGCCGTTTTCTCCCAAAGGGTGAGGATGGCAGGATTTCCTCCTGGGTGGCCACCATGCCTTGCTGAGTGTGACCACAGCCTTGGAGACACCAGCAGCCTTACCACCCTGGCAAACATCCAGCTTCTGGCTGTGAGTGGCAACAGTCAAAGCCATCAGCTGTGAGTAGACTCCAGTGTTCCATGTCACCTTTTGGGAGCTTATCCCTGGGATCCAAAATAGAGCTACTTCCCTGAGGCACCTCACCATGCCACTCTTGCCAGTCAACCATCACCCAGCTTAGGGTGGGCAAAGACTGCCAGGATAAGGTAGTGCCCAGAGTTTGTCCAACAATTCTCCAGGCTCTCTTTTGTGGGAGCTGCTGGCTGTGCTCACCTTCCCATCCTGAACTTAGCTCAGGGAGGCTCTGACTGCACTGACCACCAAGGCTGCCTGGTCATATATGGGCTTTTGTGGACCCTGAGTTATAGTCATGGACATCTTTGCAGAAGGACTCTTGTCACCCGTGTCATCTGCTCCGAGCCTTGGATTCCTCAGATCTGTTGTTATCATTCTTTTCAAGCCCTCACCACATTCATGGTGAAAGTCAAATGGATGTTTCTAGTTGGAAGGGGAGCCCTCTGTGAGTGACAGGGTGTCAGTCCTCCCATGGAATCCAGCCCATGGAGATCATGGCTCTGACTGATAAGGGCCACAAACACCCTGGTCACTGGGAGGGGATTGCATGGCAGGGTGGTTAATCACTGATGCTTTTGTCATTGTAGTAAAAGTACTGTCAATATAAAAGAATCCCAATGCCTTGTCATCTTTCTCCACACTCTTTCCTAAGAGGAGAACTTCCTACACCCTCCTCTAAGAATTACGTTCTCCACTCTTTTGCTCCGGAGTAGTAACACTCAACCTACAAGCATGAAGCAAGCAAGGTTACTTGTGTTACACCTTTCCTGGCCCTTGGTAGTTTGGGCTCTTACATCTATGTCAGGCACAGGTGCACTTTTGGAACAGACCTGGCAGGTTCATGTCCTCTGAAAGGGATCTATCTCACACCAAAATTCCTCTGAGAAACAAACATATCATCAGGGAACATGGAGTCTCTCAGGTGGGTTGTTTCAAACGCCCACACAGCAGTTCCTAACCCAAACCATTAGAGTCAGTACAGTGTCTCTTTTTCAGGTGTGAGATGTAGTCAGTCTTTCCTGTCTTGCTCTCCTCTCCCTTTCCACCCCTAATGCCCACTCAGTAAGAAATGTTAGCACAACCCTTGAAATACCAAGTGATTTTTCAGTTGTTCCCACCCTGAATCTGGTACAAGCTAAAGGTAGTTGAGCCGGAGCATAGATCTGCTTTTGTCTGATAAACAGTAACAGATTTATTTTTTGTCCTTTGAGCTGCCCTGAGTTTGCTCATGGTGACTACTTTCCCCATCTAACAAACGTACAGGACCAACATTTGAATTCACCAGACACAACACCAAAAAGCAAAAGCTGCATTAGGTCTTCTCACTAACCTGGTTCTGTGAGCCCAGGCCATGCAGTTTGTCAATGCTTCTATGCTTTTACACTATGCATTACAGTCATCTCAAATGACTCATCTCAACCCAAAATTTATTCATTTGGTCACAGGAATTGCATTGCTACATGATAGAGATTTAAAATGAGGCAAGACAGAGTAGAGCAACAAAGGATACAGCTGAAGGGGTCACTATCTCTACAAGGGCACTGGTTCAAAACTGGGAGCAAGAGTACCACATTAGAGCCCATATATCTCAGATTAAAAAGAAACCAAGATGTCTATCAAGAAAAGTGAGGAATCCTTCTGCACTAGGAAGGGGGCCTCTCTCTCCTCAAAACCACCACAGCCCTTGGTTCCCTCAGAACATGTAGGGAAAAGGATAACAGTTCTTTACTACAAATATATATATAGCCAAAACACCCAGAACAGAACAAACAGCAGTTGTACCCAAAACTTTCAAACCAATCAGGTCCCATCTCTGGCGCTTTGGAGCAGTCCTATTTACAGACAGTGGGAGGTAATGCCATGTCTCAGGGGCAGCGGCTGCGGTGACTCACGGGCTCCGGCAAGGCAAAGGCAGGGCTAGGGAGAGGAGCTGGTTCCGAAACTCACATGGGAATGGCAGCCACAAGGGATGGGCTGAATCCTTTCCCATGGGCAGTATAAAGACCCTCTCGCTGTCCTTTGTCCACAAGCATTGGGAATTAGCAACTCCTCTGCAGATGGCATCGGCCCCTCCATGAGCCTGTAGCGAATCCAGGCAGCGGGACTGTCCTCTCAGAACAGCACAAGGAGCACGGAGTTGGGGGCTGAGCCAGGAACCCCCTCCCTGTGCTGCCACCAGCCCAGCAAGTGGCAGCTGCGCACCCAAGCAGATGGAGGACAATTGTGTAGCAGCAAAAAAAAAAGAGAAGAGCACCAGAAAACCTCTTTCTCACCACCTCAGCCAGTCCTTTCCCCAGCCATCACTTTGGAAGGGAAAGCTATCAGCCACCCCTTTGGTTAGCCTTGGGACAGCTGGCTCTGGGAGCAGGTAGTGAGGGGCTGGGCTTCAACAAGCCATCTTCTGGCTTGCAACCCCCAAACCACGGTGTTGGTAAGGGACAAAAAAGAATTCCATGAAAGATTTTGAAACTATAACAACATAGCTAGCAAATATTGGAGGCTTTGTAAGTGAGAGGAGTCCAGTTCAAGGGTAAAAAAAAAAAAGCAAGATTTCCTACAGGCACCAGTTTAAACCTTTTGCTCAAAATACCTGGACAGTGAGGACATTTTTAAAGCTTTTGATGGCTGCCTCAGAAAGCTTCTTCAATCGACAATAAACATTTATTGGTGCAAAGCTCCAGTGTTTGACTCTTTTCCATTCTGACTGTAAGACACCATCTTCACCTCTATGCCTACCAGCGATTAATTAGACAGCTGGTGTGTGGATGCTGCTCATCACACCAGGGGAGAACTGGCAGCACACAAAGTTTGGGTGTGAGTTTGGAGACCAGCTGTCCTACACTCCCTCTGTGGGCAAGGAGAGCTTCTGGGCTGAGTCAGGGAAGGCAGACTCGATGTGTGTGTCCCTCAGTCATGGCTCCGTGCCACAGAGGAGATCAGATCCAAGCCTTCCACAGGCAGGCACAGTCTCTGAATTACATATCTGCAGACACAGTGCACCACAGGCTCTGGGTCGCTCTGACTGACCCCATTGTAACTAAATAGCAGCTGAATTTTAGAAATGCAGTAGTGGCAGAACAGGTGCAAGGTGGTTAAAAGATATAAAATGTTAAGGCCAGAGGAAGAGGCAATCAAAACAAAAACTGAGTGTTCAAGCTGACTGACAGTACTGCTGGAAGTAAGGTCTTTCTCCTTCCCAGGGAATCCTGATTGTAGCTTTGTACAGAGAGACAGAAGCAGAGAAGAAAACACTGAGGTTGACTTGCAGTCCCCAAGACATCCCAGCTAACTGATGATACACAACAATTTTGCCTTGTACTATAAAAAAAATACTTTGCCTGCTGGTACCTGCCTCAAGTGAGTCACAAGTGAACCCTTCACCCAGCAGTGTTATGCACAGCTGGAGAGAGAGAGGGGCAGCAAGAAGTTCTTGTTTCATTTGAGCAGAGCAAAACACAGCAGGAAAATAAAGTCTATCTAAAACATTCACATTCTGCTGCCCCATTCCTTAGAGGAAGGCTTTCAGACTAATGCACGGTTACTCAACATTAATATGGAACTGAACCAGAAATAGTCACACATGTCAACTTATGGAAACCTCAGTAAGGAGACAGACAAAAAATAAATGTAATACACACAACTTAAGATATCAGCATTTCAGGATCCTATTTTTAACCTCCTAAAAATGTATTTACACATCCCACACGTTAGCTACATATTCCCTTCTTAACACTAACAAGCCAACAATTTTCCCCATCATATGGAATATAAAGAACTCATCAACCACTTGAAAAAAAAAGCAAAGAGAGCACCATTTGGAGAGGCCCGAGGGTGGGGGGTTGTGACCCAAAGTTTACAAAATTGTGATGCTGGATGCAAAACTGTAATCCACTACCTTGTGCACAGCCAGAGTTTGAGGGCATCTGTTAAACCTCCAGGGCCATCATTCCCCAGGAAAGAGTAAGTGCAGCAATACACAGCAGGTGGTCACTGCACTTACTGCCTCAGGAGCCCGAGGGCCAGACAGGACCATCAGGTCCAAAAGGGGCTAGAAGAATTCATCCACAGGTCCGTAAATAACTGCCAAAGGGACTAGGTAAGGATGTACCCTGGAACAGCACATTTACAGCACTTGGAAACGCAGGGAGGGAGAGGAGGAAGGAAGGACTGCTGCTGGTAGCTGGGCTCAAGTGCTCACCCTAAATGGCATCTCCCGCTGGCACTGTCAGAGTTGAGATGCTGGGCGGCAGAGACAGCCCATTAATCTGAATCAGGATGGCATTTCTCATGTTAAAAACAGCCTTCTCGAGGGGAGGGAAAGGGAAAAAAAAAAAAAAAAGCCCTTCCCTGTGACAGCAGAAAGTGAGAAAGGCAAAGAGAGCATTTACTCTCCTGGGAGCTTTGGCACTGCTGGCCACCCCAGGAGCTGCCTAATTACAGCAGTCAGTCCATTCCCTCTGGAGCACTCTGCAGCCAGCCAGCACTGGGGGGAATATTCTGACATGGGCTGACAGCAGAGATCACCAGTGGGGTCATTTTGCTGCTCTCTTCTCCTGCTCTATGTGCAATAGAGAATTAATATGAAAATTCAAATTATGGCAGTTCTGGAGCAGGAGTGGGTACTGAAACAGAGGAGTAACACCACAGTGCTGACATGGAATAAGGTCTGACCAGGGAGAGGTTAAGGATGTGCATGGTTGGTGTTCCCTTCACTGATCAGATTTAAATACAGCAGTGCAGGAGGGATGGAATTACAGGAGCATCCATACCCGACATTGCCACAGGGGTGTCATGCCTCAGACATTGCTGAGCTAATGGTTTGCATCTCCCCACTGTGCAGATCCAGTCCAGGATGGGTGATTTGCCATGGCCTGAGTTGTCTGACCACCACACAGTGGCAAGAAGAGATGATTTAGTGCTGAGGTGGATGTATGCCAGCTAGTGAGATTTGGGAACCAGCTGCTGAACACAGCTGTTGCAGATGGCTTTTGTGGTGCTACAGTTTAGATCAGAGATTAAAAAAACCTGTCTCCAAGCAGCCATTAGGGATGGGACAGGACAGACCTTGTTTCTTTGCTTTCATCCCTGCGTGATATGACCACCTATACTGCCACTTTTGATTCACCTGTGTTTGCATGTGTAGTTGCTCCCTCCCTACCAACAAGGGCCTTTTGACACTAAAAGGCCTTTGAACATGGGGTTGCTTTTTTTACAGTTTTTAAGGCATTCAAATCCCAGTTAGGACCCCATGCTCTAATAAGATTTGTAGCCAACAGGACCAAGGCAGCTTTACAGAAAGAACATGAGAAAATACCTCATTCTTTTTAACAACAGATCTCTCTGCTGATGCTGCCTAAAGGCAGAGGAATGCTACACCTGCAGTTACCAGGCAACTTCCAGGAGTTATGTTCTCCTTTGGGCTTTACCCAGTGGACTTGTCAGGGGAGGCTTTCAGGCCTGAGAGAAGATGGGGATGCTGGAAGCCTCAGAGAAGAAGAAGCAGGCTCAGGAAGCCTGGAGATGATCAATTCCTCTCTGGACACTGAGATTTTTGTCCCTTTCTTGTCTCCACAAGAAGACATTAGCTGGTCCTTTGTCAAAGACGCTGGAACTGTAGGCTCATTCACCACTGTGTTAGTCAGAGGTGGGCACAGAAACAGGCAGCAGGGTCCCCACACACACAGACTATTTAAATATAAATGATCAAGGCCATAATGCCTCAATGATTCAACAAAGACAAATGTAGGGTCCTGCACCTGGGGAAGAATAACCCCAAGTACCAGTACAGGCTGGGGGCTGATTTAGTAGAGAGCAGCTCAGGGGAGAAGGACCTGGGAGTGTCAGTGGATGACAAGTTGACCATGAACTGGGAGTGTCAGTGGATGACAAGTTGACCATGAACTGGGAGTGTCAGTGGATGACAAGTTGACCATGAGCCAGCAGGGTGCCCTTGCACCCAAGGGGGCCAATGGTACCCTGGAATGCATCAAGGAATAGTGTGGCCAGCAGGTCACGGGAGGTGATCCTGTCCCTCTACCTGAACTCAGTGAGTCACATCTGGAGTGCTGTGTCCAGTTCTGGGCTCCTCAGCACAAGAAAGACAAGGAGCTATTGGAGAGGATTCAGCAGAGGCCACAAAGATGATGAGGGGTCTGGAGAATCTCTTATGAGGAGAGACTGTGGGAGCTGGGCCTGTTTAGTCTGGAGAAGAGAAGACTGAGAGGGGAGTCCATGCAAATGTCTTAAATGTGAGTGTTGAGAGGATGGTGCCAGACTCTTTTTGGTAGTGCCCAGTGACTGGACAGAGAGCAATGGTCATAAACTAAAACACAACAAGTTCCACCTCAACGTGAGGAAAAACTTCTTTACACTGAGGGTGACAGATCACTGGAACTGGTTGCCCAGGGAGATCATGGATTCTCCCTCTCTGGAGACATTCCAAACCCACCTGGACACATTCCTCTGTCATCTGCTCCAGGTGACCCTGCCTTGGCAGCAGGGTTGGACTGGATGATCCCCAGAGGTCCCTTTCAAACCTAAAAATTCTGTGATTCTGTGAGGTGCCACCACTGTTGCTGATGGGCTCAGTCTTGGCCAGCCGTGGGTCCGTCCTGGCACTGGCTGGCGTTGGCTCTGCTGGACATGGGGGAGCTTCTGGCACCCTCTCAGAGAAGCCACACCTGCAGCACCCCTGCTCCCAAAACCTTGCCATGCAAACGAAACACAACCTGTCATCTGTGGGGGGGATACCACAGTACCCTGAAGCAAAAAGACCTCCTTAATGTGGTTTAGTTTAATTATTTTTTCAAAAAAGGAACTGAGTAGCAACAAGCTCAGGCTGTTGCCTCAGGAGCAGTAGGTAATTCTCTGACTAAAGAAAGGCAGCAGGTCAAGGAAAATGCATGGGCTCAGTGCATGAGAGCTTTCACTGATCCCAACTTTGGGGTGACTCACTGTGAGATAAATCTGTTAGACAAAGAGGGAGAACCTGAGAGTGGAGTTTTCACTCAGCAACTTAGGAGAGACAGTATACTTCCAGGCATTGCATAAAAAAACAGAGACACAGAGGGGAGAATGTCCTTGGCAGCTGCTACAACCAGAAGCTGTGTGCCCTCTCCAGCAGGGAATTGTGGTTTACAGGCTGGGTGAAAAGGAGTGGTGACTTTCCTGTCCCTCATAGGCCTGTGTGTGCTCCTTCCTGGCAAGTGGCCACCAGCAGTGCTGCCAAAATTGTCAAGTCTCCAAAGAGCTGATATCTTCACAAAAAATCCAAAAAGAAGGGGAATGTAGTGGGTTGACCTTGGCTGGTCACCAGGCATCCAACTAGTTTTTTCTTACTCTCCTTCCTCAGCAGGGCAGAGGGAGTAAATAAGATGACGAATCTCATGGGATAAGACAAGGACAGGGAGATCACTTACGAGTGACTGTCATGGACAAGCAGTAATTTAATTTGTTCACAATTAAAATACAGTTGGATGGTGAGAAACAAAAACAAAAATTAAAACATCCTCACCTTGCCCCAATTTCTTCACAAGCTTAACTTTATTCCTTTATCCCCAACTCATCCATCTTCTCCTTGCTCTCCACCCCAAGTGCTGTAGGGGAATAAGGAATGGGGGGCTGTGGTCAGTCCCAGTGGCTCTTCTCTGCCATTTATTCCTCTGCACAGCCTTCCCCTGCTCCAGCATGGGCTCTCCATGGGCTGCAGTCCTTCAGGAGACATCCACCTATTCCAGCATGGGATCCTTCATGGCTGCAGGGGATCCCTGCTTGAGTGTGTGGAGTACAGCAGGCACACTCTCTCCCCACATGATGCACCCTGGGCTTGTCATGTTTACCTGTATCTCAGAGCACTCCAGAGAGGTGGCAAAAGACACTGAGAAGTCTGGATCATGGTTTTCAGGTAAAATATTTCCATTTTGGGGACAAGTCATCAGAAAAGCCTAAATCTATGCATTTTCTTCAGAAAATAAAATTTCTGTTAGCAAAACCCTAAATCTGACTGAAAGCTCTGCCAGCATTGATGCTTTTGGTCATGTCATTTTATCCTCTGACTCAGAGAAATGAGATATGTCTCTTGCTCTGTAAAGACCTGAATAAATTCTATCAGACAGATGTATAATGAGGTTTATTTAACAGACCCTTTTGCACTTCAGATGTTTCTGCAGCCAAGTGTGCATGTGGAATCCATCCGTTTCACAGGAAGCCCATAATACCCACTTGAATTTAAAACACACACTTAAGAAAAAATTGCACTGTATCTTAATAACTGCAGGGGACTTTGGAGGTCAGGAATATGGAAAGACAAGTGGCGGTGTTAGCATCAGGCATTAATTCCTTTTTGTGAGCTCTAGCAGCATACGTGGTCCTTGACCTGTCTCAGCACAGTGTTGATTTTCTCATCTTGAGTGGGCCTTTTCTGAACAGAAATGAGCAGTTGTACAAACTGTACTGCAATTTTATTAATCAAACAAACACCCACTTGAGACTGCTATTTTCACTAGTGACTCATTAATACCTTTGGTCAAATCCTGTGCATAGTGCCAGCAGGGGATTAAATGGTAATTCAGAGTTCAAGCCAAGGCTCATTTGTGTACCATCAAGGTCACCTGGGTAGTTGCCAAGTTTCATATCAGACTGAGAAAAAGAGAGAAAAGGAATAGCCAGCACAGGCCAAGTCATCCATGAACTGCTTCAGTCCAGAGATTTCTGATGGCATCCCTTTATTTACAAAACTACTGATTTTCATTCCTTGATGTTCATAATGAAAGATAGATGGAAAAGCACTCCTGACAACTTCTATATGTCCATGTGCCTTCCAGTGGGGCTGGGAGACATATGTGAACAATCCCTTCTGGCAGGACACAGCTTTCACAGAGCTCCCGGTCACAAAAGCAGCCCAAGGGCATCCACGTTGCCCAGGTGCAGGGTCGCTCCTGAGGCTGAGGGTCACTTCATCCATTAGTCTTGGCACTGCCTGAATATCTACTCTGTTTGCAGGAATGTTCTCCAGCCACGCATTCCCAGGCTGCTGCCTGAGATCACAGCAGGGCTCTCCTATTTCAGGTGGAAGACACACTTTTAGGAGTTATTTCTCTGGCAACCTGTACTTATTGTCCTGTTTTCACATGATTTACACTATCGTTTCAGCATTATTCAGTCTATGCTTGATTAATCTTTGTTACAAACCTTCATATCTAAAGAATTTGTATCTTTCTTTTCATCAGTCTAAACAAATTTCAAAGCATGCATCACAGCATAATAATTATTATTACGTGGGCAGCTCATATGTGTAGGAGAATATTTCATTATACCTTCAGCTTCTTTTTATTCCCAAGACAAAAGATGAAAGGATCAGGCTATCCCAGAGGGGTCAGGAGCAAAGATTTTGCCAAGCAGCCCCTACTCAGCCATAAGACAGTGGGTTGCTAAGACAAAATATTTGTTTCCCTTTTCAGCATATGCAGGTGATGGGCGTGAAAGGCTCAGAAGGCTTTGAGGTGCTTGTTGACTTTCATCTGTGTGTCAAACTTGTCAGAAAAAAACAGACTTGTAGGAAAACAGGATAACCTTGGCTGGATATTGCCTTCTCTCTTAGGGTTGAGAAGGGTAGTGATTTACACCTGCAGATTGTCGCAGGCAGAAAGGGAACTTTAGATAAAATTTATCAGGGAGACCCTCCTGTTGAGTCACAAGGTGCAGAAAGGACTCCCTTGTTTTGTAAAGTCCTCAGAGAGGAGCCTAGGTGCAGCTGGATCCAATCCTAACCCCAGACCTGGTCAACCATTCATGTCTAAAGGATTACTTAAGTGTACTTGAGCCTTTATCCAACTTTGTCTCACAGAGTTAAGGATGGTGAACCAAATATACTTATAGAAATAAAATTATTTCTTTAAATTGATCACGATAATGATTATTATTAGCCTAAAAGATCTTACACGTTATCAAAAGATCATACACATTACAAGTAGTATCACCTACTGGTTCCTTTATCAGGTACTTTGGCTGTCACAGCAGTACCTGTGCCACTTTCTATCAACGAGGAGACATTGTTCTTACTCAGGATGATTAACTTTGGGGTTGATGAGTCAGGCTGGTTTCAGCATTCTTTAACAACAAAAGCAGAGTGATTCCTCTTCTCCATTACCACTGAGAGCTTTGCAAATAGGGTATTGTTGGAGCTCTTCTACCCGCACTCCAGGCAGAGCATCCTGCCACACACATCATTGAATGCAAAAACCTGCCAGAATCCAGAAGGTATCACAAGGACCTGTTAGACTCCTGTGAGCAGGAGGATCGTTTCCCACTACCCTGCTGCCTCAGTGACTGTCTCTGCCCACTCCCAGCTGAAGGGGAATAAGCTTTGCCTTGACACCAGCAGTTGCTCGAACCTGCGGGTGCTGTGGGAACTCATCTGAGTATCAGTTTTCCTGTGCCATGGCCTCAGTCTGTCGGTGTTGTTTGACATCGGAGCACGGAGCAGGTCGCTGACATGAGCCAAACAGTGTAAGTAATGCACAAAGTCATCTGTTTGGGTTTGCTTGTCTCAAGAGACAGGATTCTTAAAAATCCATGAGGTGCTGTCTTGAGGTTCAGTGTGATTGCGGACACTGGTAGGAAGCCCGTGAAAATGAAAAATATCATAGTTTTAACAGAATAGAGGACTAATATAGTGGTTGAAGGAAGGGGGGGACTTTCTGTCTCGTTAAAGCATAATGGGTACAAAATGTGAGACTCCTGTGTCTCTAAATTACTGCTTATTGAGGCACTTCAGCGAATCCATCTCAGCAAATAGCTATCCCATTTTAACTTCACTCTAGGCATCCACTAACCCAGTCTGCTGCTCTGACTCTCAATGAAGGAATTGGCTGCCACTGGCTACTGAATTATAGGCTCCAGCATCATCACAGTGACATTTCATAACAACACAAATTAGCCTGGGTTTAAAATGGGGAGAAGGAAAAAGGAGAAATCATCTGAGGGGAGAAGGATGCTTTTTCCTTCCAATTCCTGTACATGTGACAGCATGGCACCCCCTAATGCATTGTGAGCAGGACTCAGTGCCAACACACTGAGATGAGCCACCTACCACTTCACAAGAAACCAAGAGACAAGAGGGCTTCCCTCCAATTGTCAAGCAACACCATGAGGCCAATTATTGGAGTCCAAGTGTAATTTCACCAGCTGCTGGCATTCCAGGGATGTGGTCATTGGTGTATTGTACATGTTAAGGAAATGTAGTGGTGTTCGCTGATCCTTCATGTCTCTTACAAATCACATTCTAGTAAACTGAGAAAGAAAAGTTTTGGGGATCAGGGCTAAAAGCTGTGGGCACCTCACAGCATCAGCCCTGAGCCACCTCTCAGGCACTGGCCCCAGGGACATTGTGACAGTGGCAAATGCAAGCTGAGAAGGGTTTGTCACATGCAGGTATATGTTTCTGTCCTCCTGCAATTTTCTCTGCTGAGTCCATACAGCAGCTCATGGAGATACAGCTTTGACAGGATGGCAGAACTGATCCAGATGGAAAATAAACTAAGCAAAACATACTGTGAGGATTTTTAAAAATAATTCATCTTTTCTATACAAATATTAGATATATGTAAATATATATTATGTCATGTATAATTGCCATGTATGTTTTCATACATGGAACTCTACATTTTTTACTATACCTGCCCAAATATCATAATGTCATTTTTAACCCAGATGAGTTATTGCCATAGCTTACCTTCCTCTGAAGCATAGCATTTTAACACACCCATATTTCACAGAGCCTCTGCCATGCACTCTTGCTAGGTCTTATTGGCCTCTGGCACTGCAGGTCAGACTCTGGCACCTCCAAAACACACAGCCCAATAGCCAGGACACACTCTTTATTCTCCCCAGCAAGCACAAAATCCGGGCAGTGACAATGATGGCCACCCAAAAGATCACCCATTTGAACCAGTGCTCCTGGCTGGTCTGTGACCTTGTGATGGGAAGAGACACAAGGCACGGGGATGCTCCCTGTGAAACCCAGAGGTGCCTGTGCTTCTCCTCAGCCCCATGGCAAGTGGTTCCTCCTCAGCTCCTCCCAAAATGGAGCTGCTGGAAGTTGAAAGGCTGTGCCTGTGCCCTTTGCAGGGGCCTGGCATCACACTGGAGAAGGCCAGGGGGTCTCTGCTGCTGTGGGAGCTGCAGCTCCAGAGTGGTCCCCCCCACTCCTCCCATGTCTCCCATTTGCTAAAACATTAAGTTATGCCATAGTGTGACAGGAACGATTGGTTAATAAAAATGGCCCTGCTTTTGAAGCCAGAGGTAAAAAATATAAATCTTCAGAAACAGCTCGTTAGGAAGCTGGAATTATGCACAAGTGAGTAGGAATTTTAAAGATGTTGTTCTTTTTCATTCAAATTATTGATATTGCAATCTTCTATTAATTTCCCTGTAATTTGTATATGCACTTAAGAGAACATATACCCTCCATCCATCTTGTCAGGCAAACACACCCAGGATTTTACCAGCAAGACACTGAAAGCACAACACAAGGTTAGTAGAGAAAGCTGCAGCAACACCCACGGTGGTCACAGGGAAGTCTGATGCCTCTCCAGCAAATACATCAGAGCAGAGTTTTGTGGCACAGGAGCCACATGGACACTGTAGCTTCACAGCTTTTTTTCACCCCCTGCATTTCTTCAGTGGAAATGCTTCAAGCACACCACTGAAAACATCAGAGAACAAATCAATAGCATGGAGAGGGGAGTGCTGTCGATCCACTGCTTCACATGTGAAGGGAGGGACTCCTGTCTGCTGCGGCTTTGCTGCTGTGGATGCCACAGCCTGACACTTTCCCCTAGGGAAGAGAGAAGTGTTGGGATTTTAGTCTTACTGCAGCTAACCATCCCCACTCTAATTCAGCTCAAAGCTCAGAAACCATGACAAACCCTCTCCGTAGTGTGTCATTGCAGGCAGCCAAAGTGCTTGTTTAGGAAGTACCGGAGTTGCTTTCTTATACTTGGAAAAAGCCTGGATTGAAAATAACAGTTTTCAGGGGATTCATTGAATTCACTCCCTGATGCCCCAGAAGACACATCTTGCCTGCAGCAAGAAAGGGAAAAGCTCTGTGCCCACAGCCAGCAGCTGCAGCTGGTGGGGAGGAGGAGGGACATTCATCCACCTGGGAAGGTGGAACCCAAACAGGCAGCTTTGGAAAGGTGAAGGTGGGAAGCTCTGCAGGGTTTTGGGACAAAATGGTGTGAAGCAGCATTAAAGGAAAAACAGTAAAAACAAGTGAGCAGCTCATATTTCTCAGCACAGTTATGCCAGACTCCTGAAAATTCAGACCAGGGGCCCTGAGAGTGCTTTGTCACTCTGGCCCCCAGCTCTTTGTCGCTCTGTAGGCACCCAGGTAAGCAATTAACCAACACACATGTCCTTTTCAGAGGAAATAACAAAGGGTCTGCCTTCAGCGGAAAACTTTGCCACGTGACATGGTCTTATTTTGGTAACATAAGAGGGAGTTCTGACGACAGTTATGGAAGATGAAGAGGTTTTTTTTCCTATGTTTTTAACATCCTGCTACTTGCCATTACTTGGCAATCTTCTGTTATGCTTCACTTGTGTGCTAAGCCTACCCATTTTATACTATATATACATTTATATCCAGCATAAATACATATACGTAAATGTATATATACATTTTATACCCATAATTACTTCTTTGATTTTGACTCTATAAATATTTTTCACTTTCTTTCCAGAGGTTTTATGCTTCTTTGTGCTTTTGCACATTATCTTCTTAGATTTTTCCGGGCTTTGTTCTGATGTGGAATACAACCAAGCCACATGCAAAGCTTTGGAACACATTCACCATTACCTCTCGTCTGGATTTAGTTTCCCCCACACCCTTGACAGCATTATTCATTTGTTTCTTGGCTGGTAATAATATACTTGCATTGCAAAAGCTCGATGATTCCAGTGAGAGCTGGACAAGAACCTTCCCTTACTGTGCTGCCAAAAGCCCCTGGCACTCCAGGCGGCCCCTCCTGTTTGTCGCAGGGCACGGGCTGTCAGGGTGTCACTATCAGGAGTCCCATGCCCTGGAAAATGCCCCACACGGTTTCTGCCCCCATGCCATGGGCTTGGCTGCCCACTGGTGCCCACACTGAGCCTTCAGCTCCACCACATGTGTTAATGCCTCTCCCTCCTACACCCCCAGCATGCGTGTGTCTGTGCTGAGAAGCATCACTGGATGTTATAAAGGGTACTGGTATTCTCTCCGGTGTGCTTGAATCCATTGTCAGAGTGACATCAGCTGGGAAACACTGGTACTGGAGCAGGATTTTATTTTAAAGAAGTTTCTTTCCACTCAAAACTAAGTTACTCATATGGTGCACAAAAAAATTGCCTCAGTTCCTATGAAATCCAAAAATTTTGGGCAAATTATTACTTCCCATAATCTGAAAGCAACCAGTGACTTATCTCCTCAAGAGCATTACCCGGATTAATACCAAATGAAGTTGCACTTGAATTATTCATTGTCACTATAAATTCTTCATAGATGAAATGAGCAAGAGCAAAGTGGAGCACGCCCAAGCAGCTGAGGGAGAGAGCTGGGCACAGGGGGGTTTTCTCTCTCAGTCACACAGGAATGAAGATTCAGAATCAGCTCTTGTGGGGGCTGGAGATGACAACTGTCCCACAGAAGGGCTGGCTGCTTGTTATGGTTGTTTTGGGTTTTTTTCCTAGTCCTTCTGGTAGCGTTAATTGTATTTTAAGGTTATAGTAAGTCTACAAGCTTCTCGTTAAAAGGCAAGGCAGTTGCAAGACAATTCTAAGTGATTACACATGTTTATAATAATTTTTGCTTCTGGTTGCCAACACGTGTCATTATGCAAAAAACCTAACGTTTTTCATATGATCTGGGCATAAATGAGGATTATTTCTCTTTCTGAAAGATATCAACAATTGCCGTAAAGTGCTGTGGACAATTCTGGCATACACAGTTGAGCAGGAAACACATCAAGATTTCTCCTTTGGCAAGAAAACATGAATATTGTATTTCTGAATACGTGATAGGTGCAGGTGGAGAAATCCTTCTCAAAGAGGAAGGTAGGTAAAGAAATTCTCAGAGACTCAGATCAGGACTGAAAAAAGTTTCTTTTTCTTGAGAGAATTATCTTTATGAATTTTTTCAGTCAAAAATCTCCATAGGTGCAGGTAAGTTCATCTTTTGGGACAAGAAGCTCTATGAGTTCTTACTGTGATGTTTGCTGCTCTCACATCTATTATTGATTTGCTGAGCCACCACTACGAGGGCTTCAGATTAGGATTTTGTTTAATGACTAAAGTTTTCAGTTCCAGCAACTGACAGGCACTTTTTCACTGTCTAAGATAAGTCTTGGAAAGGGAAATTGCCCCTTTTCCATACAAAAAACTGATTGCCCTGAGGGTCACAGGAAGAAACTGCATTTTCTAGAGACAAGCTAAATTAAGAGATGATGAAAATGTCCCCTGAAAACCAGTCTGCACACAGCACATCTTCTAGAAGAGAAAAAGCTGAGATTCCCAGGAGAACATCACTCCTGAACTTGTTTTGGCACCAATGCCCTTTGGCAAGAAGGCAGGTGCTGAGCCAGCACACTGCCTGGGACCACGGTCAGCAAAGGGGAGTACTTTTGCCTTCTGTTCTTCCATTTCATTGAAGACTTTTCAAGGTGATATAAGTAAAGGGACGGAGCAAAGTGCTTATTGGAGTAAATAGCTTCAGTAATTCCCAAACCATTTGCCAAAGTCAGATTGAGTTGGTATGAAGTTTGTGAATTTCTCTGCAGTGAACAAACTGGTTGAAATAAAATTGTCATTGGTAGCTCAAGCAATGGAAAACTGCAGGAAAAATGTACACCATTACAGCATGCTTCTCTCTAGACAGAGCTCCTCTAGAATCACAAGGCCAAGTACAGTCAGAAAAAAAAAAGAAATACAAGATCCTCCAGTCGACAGAGGCTTCAGGATCGAAGTCTTTAAATGGGTCACTTAAAATGCTTCATTGGATAACACTTGTATTATAACAGTGTGTTGGAAGCTGTCTGCTCCCTGGGATCACTGCTCACCAGGCATAGCTGATACTGAAAATAATTCTGCATGGGACACCTAAATTTTAGTCACAGTAGGTTTGCAGAACCCTTCACTGAAACTCAGATAATGAGAAATAACACATCTCTAGGTGTTGAAAATGATAGAGGGAATACTCATTTATCTATTTACTTCCTGGCCCAATGGGATAATCAGTGCCAGTTGCTTCAGTCAGCAGCCAGCAAGGATAAAATCAAGAACTACCTTGACACCATCTGGTTTAGTAACAGAGGCTCTGTGGGAGAGGGTGCCAACAGGAGACAGTCCCTTGGCAGCACCAGGCTGCTCCCAGTGAGCAGCTATGGCTCTCACTGTGCTTTTCTGAGAGCTGCTTCAGCTGAGTCAGGAGTTTCTTTGCTTCCCTGCATTTTTATTTTTCAGTGATGGCTCTGTTTCCATCCCCTCTGGCTTGCTTTACACCTTCAGCCAACAGCAGTGCTCCACCTGCATTAATATTCAGTCTATTCAATAACTCCTCCAGCCTAGCAGTTGGCATTTCTGAGCAGCTTTGCACCTCTAAAGAAGTTTTTATTTCTTCTCTCCATTTGTTCTCTTCAGCTAGATCTGACTTAACAATTAAGAAATATTAAGCACTCCTGTGTTTCACCTTTCTCTGTTGCACAGTGCAGTCCCAAGGATGCAATATGATCTGACCAAGCAGAGCCTAGGGGAACACCCCTTCCTCTATGTATATATGTATATGCATTTATATATTTAATATATGTGTATATATATTTTTATAAACTTGTACAGCACTTTTCTGTCAGGACATGTTCAGTCCTTCAATGCAGTTTTACTCCAGCCCCTTGATTACCCTGGCAGAGCATCCAGGCAAAGCTTCTCTATCCTCTTTGTATCTGCCAGTGTGGTCTAGTTCACCTTCTGGTCTAGGGCAAAAGTCTAGTGTCACCTCTTTGGTTTATCAGCTTTTTACAAAATTAATTCCTAATGCTATTTTCAGTTTAGTGTCCTAAACCTGGTATGGATAGGGTACTGTGCTCTGGCTGGTTACTGCCTCTCCTTGAAGAACTATCCTCCTTTTGACAAAATATTTCAATCAAACTAATTGTTGAAACCTGTTTTCCAAAATAATTGAGGTCTTTCCATCCTGACACATGCAGAGCCATGGATCACAGCTCTCTTGCTTTTCTTCCTGCTTCTCCAGCTGAGCAAAATTCAGCAAGTGGACAGTCTACAACAGCATACTGTTGATTGCAAAAAGGCTGAATTAGGCTTTATTTTCCTACCTGTGCACAGTAATTTGGGCATCATCACGCTGACCCAGCTCTTCAGTTTCACAAAAGTTGTGTTTTTAGCTCATAACCCTTTAGATGTAACTGGCCCATGGGTCGAAAAGTTAGTAGAGCAAGAAAGATAGACACCAACCTTCTCCATAAAAACTACCCTAAAACTATCCCCCAGGTGATTTTTTTCTCTCTTATTCTTACAAAGTTCACTTCAGACCTGGTGAATTATTCCCGAGGACAAGTTCAAGCTCCTGTTACAGCTTTTAGTTCCTTGTTGGGTATAGTTCAGGTCATCTTATTAATTTATGATTCTTAGCCAAGCTGCTTCCCATCAGTTCTACTTCCCTCAGCTCTTTTTACAGGAAAAGAGCCAGGAAGGACTCAAGTTTCACAGCGAGTTTCACGTCCTCTCTGACTGTCCCTGATGTCCCTTTGCTGCTCTCAATGTGGACATCAAAGTCCCGAGGTGGGTATTACAGATTCTCACACGGAGAACTTTCTGTAGAGCCCAACAGGCTGGACGCCACAGGATGTGGGAATAACGCGGTTTTGAGTTTCTGGAATAAAACATTGCTTTCATGGAGGAGAAAAATTAATATCTTTTCTATCCTAACCCTGAAATTTAAAGAACTGCACCCTGCAAGTGTCTAATTAATGTCTGGTTAATCTCATTAAATCTCAACTCTCACATTCTCACTCTTCCAGATTCACTTTTGTTTGCAGCTTTTGCCCTGACAAGACCTGTATAAACATGCTGAGTTCTCATTGTCTTCTGCAGCTGAAAGTTTATGCAAACCCAGTTCCTACAAAGCAGCTCCTGCAGAGCCCTTGAAAATGAGAATATTGAAAAGCTGAAGAAATGGCTAACTCACATTTTTTCATCCCAAATTACCTTTCCCTAACTGGGAAGGATTTCTAATAAACAACAAATCTAATTTCTAAGAAACAGTTTCAGTGCCATCCATATTTGCTTCCATTACAATCAATAATTGATATATTACATATTTTTATATATCATTTATGTAATTTGCTTTTTTCTAATGAGATGGAAGTATTCTACCTTCATCAGTGAATTCTGACAGGTAGATCCAATAGGAGTAGAAATACAGGTCTTAAATGCTAATTTCTCACATTTAGGTTACAAGGCAGGTTGCAAAGGTTAGAGAAAAAAGGTGAGTTAAGATTTCAGATTATGGACAATGTGGCTTTTTTTACTACCAAAGACTCCCAGCTTCTTTAAATAATTAATAGCAAATACTTGAAGCAATTCAATAGACAAAATTAATGTTTCCACAAGTTCTCACTCCCCAAAGCTGTGCTAAACTAAACAAGCATTTTTCCTGACATATCTAAACAACCATTTCAACTTCAGCAACCTGAAAATGCCTATAAACTAAATTTTTATTACCATCTGGTGCCTAGCCATTGTAAAGAACTGTTGGACAAAGAAAAATTAATGCTCTGCAGGGAGTTTTTGCTGTTTCTGGTAACAGTCAACACGAGGATTCAAACTGTTCCTGATACAATTATCTCCTCTTTTAAGCTGACTTAATTTTTATGAAGTAACTGCACAAGTTGCTTAAAACTACGATCAATCATTAATTCTTTGGATTCTTTCTTTCCCATCCCAGCCAATGACTGCGACACCACCTACAACAAGAAGTTCCATGGACATTGTGTGCCCCGAACCACAAACCCCACAGCTGATACCTCTGTTTTTTCAGAGTAAATGAGAACTGTTTTGTGGCTCACAGACCTATTTGCGATACAACTGCCACTAGCACCACTCAGTTTTGGTTTTCAGAAGACCAGCCCCACAGGTAAAAGACAATTTTAACTAAAAGCAGCCCCTCAATATTTGTGCCTCATTCCTCAGCATTTTTTAACCTTAGTTTCAAATCATTACTGTCAATAAAATTACAAGATGATAACATTTCAGTGTGGTGACTGATTAGATTCTGTGGCCTACAACTACGAAATAATGATGCAAAATGTAATTGAGTCATGTCTAATGCATGCAGTTCTGCATTACAACCCTCAAAACTAGCCAACCATTAATTCCCCTCCTTTAATTATCTCATTTAGCATCATTCATATTAAGAATTACTTCCAAAAGAAAAAAAGATTATGCAGTATCATCCCAAATATATTGTAGCAGTTCTGATATAGACATATTAAACCCACAACCTTTAAGAATATGTATGATCTTAAAAACGAAACACCTCTGTCTAGTCAGCAAAAATATTCCTCATAAATCTGTGAGTGGATCTTAATAACACACTTCTTTATCAGTCAATAGAGTTCCATGTCAGCTTATTTTGCTTGCAAGCTGTCAGCTGTAATTCCCTATACTGCTCCAATAACAATTTCTATGTGAGAATAGGAATCCTAAAACAAGCTCACACTGGCATAAAGATATTAATAGCCATAAATACAAATAAAAGGTCCTCAATACAATACCAAACACTTGTTAAGTGCACTTTAAAATCATGGAATCATTTAGGTTGGAAAAGGCCTTCAAGATCATCAAGTCCAACAAGTTACTGAAATGTTCTAAACTTAGTGTTTTCAGTCCATTATATGTTGTTGCTGCTAAGCTAAACATAAAACATTTTGAATCAAGTAATGCGGTTGGTTTAAAGGTGAAAAAATATTTCAGTCTTGAATTTGGCAGGCCAGATGGAGTAGTTCAGAGGTATAATGAGAATATTTCTACTGCAGCATGATTTAAAAATAAAATAACAGCAGTATAACCAGAATTTTGTCTTCTTTTTAGCAAGGATAGTACTAACAGCACAGCCACATGAAAGGAGTCAGGGCCATTTGTGGGAATGGAAAAGTCCAAAGTTTACACATCAACATGAACCTTTCTGATTTAACCATCACTAAAAGCACAAAATGAGTTCCATTTTGTTCTGCTATTAAGCTTGCATCATTTTTTAAATCAAAGCACCATCTTGAGAGCTACAATTCAGATGTTAAAGAAAGCTGCTACAGAAAGAAAGGATATCAAGTTCAAGTTTAAAAGTAGAAGCACACAGCCAAGTATTGAGTCAACAAAGATGCACCTTCAGAATATAAGGCAACTCTGCCTTCTTCCTGTACTGAGCTTCTGACCTGAAGGGAAAAGAGAAAAAAGGGCAGGTACTCATCTTTGAACTGCTTGCACCTGAATGACATCACAAATGGCTTTCTGAAAAACTAAAAGTCAACAGGCATTAGCTGTATAACATTTTTATTTTACTATATTGACATTTTATGCACAAATATTTTATCAGAGTAAAAATAGAAAATGTTTCATGTAAAATTACAAAAAAAAGGCAAAACACAAAAGAAATACGTAATTATTAGCAGAGTATAAGTGTCTTTATTTAAAGAGTAAAAAGTATGCAAAAAACCTTCTGTTTTACAAAAATTGGGAATATTCTTTCTATGTTTTCCTTCTGGCAGCAACAGAACAACCTTTGACAATATATTCTACATCTTTTGTTTCATTGAAGACATCAAGTTAGTCACAGATTTCTCCCTCAACTATGGAGAATGTGATAATGATTTTATACCGTTTGAAAGATTTTCTTTACTAATTAGAACATGGTGGGAAAGCAGATGGAAGCATAACAAAGAACCCAAAGGACAATCACACCTACTGAAAAGCTGCAAAACAATAATGGGATGTATTTACAAACAAAGGGTAGGAGCAGGAGTTTCCTCCATTGGGCTCATCATGTAACAAGAACATGCAGGGGAATAAAGTTTTGATTTCATTTCAATTTTGCTGTTTATCCTCCCACAGTCCAGTTTGACCTAGAAAGCTGGTATTTAAGCTTCTTATCTTTTTACACTGTATTTTAACTAAAAAGGCCTCTCAAGAGCTCTGCTAAATAGAACCAGTGACTGGTGCTGGACTTAGTTTAGTAATTAGAGCTGCTGCCACCAAACTACCATCTTCACATCATTCTTGGTAAGCAAACCTTCATTTCTCTGCAAAAGCCACCTCAAACACCTGCCAACTGGTGGCATCAGACTGCTCTAATAGCAATAAATGGACTGATGTTGACCTCTCAGAATAGATGTATTTACATTTTTTGCTTTGAGAGCTCAAGAGTGAAAACAATAGTGAGATGTACCAAAAAAATCTGGCAAAAATGTTTAATTCTATAATCATGGTGATGATGAAAAAAGTAAGCTAGAACTAACTACATGCAAGATTTCCAGTTTAGCAAAAACTATCTGGAGATAAGCATCCACCTATAAACAAAAAGCTTTGTCCTCAACACATCTTAAAATATGCAAGCCTTCACGTTCTCTACCTTCTGCCTCCAAGTGTGACCATTCCTGCTCACCCTACTCAGCACAAATACACTTTATGTTCAGAACCTCACTGCACAGGAACTTTGGATTTAAGGTTTAAGAGTAGCTGGATCCCTCACAGAATTAAAGGTTTTCCCTTTTCATTGTCAAGCATTAACAGAGGGCATTTCATTTATATAAGGTTAGTAAATGCCAATGGTGATATAACAATTATACTGTTTAACAACATGAAGGGGAAAATGTAACCCCCAAATCACACCATTTTCAGCCATCAGAAGCAGCAGTCTCGTAGGAACCAGTACAGAAGCTCAAAAGCTGCAGCTTGCTTTTTACTGCATGTGTAAGTTTGCACAAAGTATAGCTCAGAATTCAGGATACATTCCAACTATTTCTAATTCATCATCCCCTCTTCAAATTGCACCCAGCTCTGGGTCATGCATTTGGCTTAAGAAGCTTCAAAAATACCACTTGAAGTTCAGAGAGAAATTAATTTTAAATAAAAAAATGCCTCTTTGTATTTTAATATACATCAGACTGTACAATGATTGGGAAATTAAACTTCAGTGCTCTGTAAACTACTTTCAACTTGCTTTTTGTTCCTAACTAAGGGACTACTGACTGTGATTAACTTAAGTCTTAGCATACTAAGGTTGACTACAGTGCAGGTTTAAGCACTTTGCAGGACACAGCATTAACCACCCCCCTTGCCCAAAAACAAATTCCTCTTTGGGTGAGGGCTTTTTTTTTTTTTCAAGCTTTTGAATGACCAGATGGGGGTGGTAGTGGGGGAAGAAGTTTATCTTTGCTTTTTGCTAAATGGCAAACATCAATAACGTATTTCAAAAGAGGTATTTGCCCTCATATGCATATTATCTACACATTACAATGAAATACTCATAATTGGCTTTTCACCTAAGCCAAATCTAAACCTGGATCTCCTTCTTCAGCACTGATCTCCAGTTAAGCCTAGCCTTGGTTTCCTTTGCTTATAAAGAGAAGCTATTTTAAGAACCTGATGCTTCATAATATTTAATGTGTCTTTCGGCTCTGCTTGATTAACTGAGAATAATGAACAGATTTTAACTCTGAAAGCATCAAATACCATTTGGTAGCTCAAAAGAGAACAAAAAACTGGGAAGGGCTGTGTTCAGACAACTGATCAGCCTTTTTGCTGTGAGGACTCATTTTTGTTAGAAGTGCTGCAGAAATGACTTTGCACAGCCGTGGTCACAGAGCACGGAGCTGTTCCACCTCTCACCAGCTGCACACCATGGAGGCCCTGACTCACAAGCTGCAGAAGCTGGGGGATCCCTTAACCTACATTGAAATATATGCTGTTAAAAGATCCAAATTTATGCGAGTCCCAGTTCCTTATAGAAAATCATGCTCTATATTGTACGGTCAAGAAACAAAAGAAGTTTCCAATTTTGATAAAGGTAGGAGCAGCAACTGCTCTGGTTATGGAGGAAAGGCCTCAGGTTCCCACTTTAGTGTCCCAGTGCTTAGTTATCTTTCTCTGCTTGCAGGGATGCTGTGGCCAGTGCCACTGCTGTAACTGGCTGTGCAATGCCGTGCAGCTGCATCTTGGCCAGCTTCTTCTGCTCGCACTCCGTGACCAGCCGGTTCAGCTCCGCCGCGCTGTACCCGATCAGGGTCTTCAGGTCACACACAAACTTGTACACAAACCTCTTCCCTTGCACTTTGCAGATCATGTCTCCGTCATAGTAATACCTGCACAATGGAAAAGAAACCATCAATGCAGATTTTCAGCATCTGTGATTTCCATATGCATCAGTTATTTAGTTAAGGTCACTCAGGGGCTAAAATATGATTATTTTATAGGCAGTCAGAAGCACCAGTTCAGAAATACAAGTTTTAAAAACAGCTTGAGGGGGAAGTTTTATTATATATAGTTTATATGTCAAAGTTTATAGCTTTGACATAGTAAGAAAATACTGTCTCCCCATTCATTATTGTCCTTTGCTTTACTCTTGTCTCTGTTTTTCTGAGGAAAAAAAAATCATGTTGGAAACAGTTGGAAATTACCATTGTAGTTTTTATGATATAAAAGCAGCCACTCTCTCCCTGCTTTTTACAAAAGTGGAAATAAAACTATAAAAGCAGGGGTTGAATTTTAGTTTTTGTGGGGGTTTTGTGTTGTTTGCTTTGGTTTTTTTTGCTTTTGTGTGGGTTTTTTGTAGTTTTTTTCTTGGTTGTTTTTTTGTTACAGTTCCTATGCTGACAAAGCTACATACTGGCCTTAATTTACAAATACAGGTGACTTCTGTAACTATAAATACTTTTCATATTGTGCAACGAAAGAATTATCAGAGTGAGCAGAAATGCAGTAAGATAAAGTCTACATGACCCACTGTACTCCAGAGATGTTATAAAACTTCAGGGCACACCAGTAAACAGAATTGTGCAGTTTTGTTGCTGTTCTTGTCTCACTTGCAGGCATTAATAGAATGCTTGTTACACTTGTCATTAAGCAAACCTAAGTGGCTGGGATGCAACTTGGATTTGATGAGCTTAACAAGCTTGTGATAAATTTGGAAAAAAAATAATCAAAACCCAACCCAACCAACACAAATCACACAATTTAGTTGCCTCAGAAACCATAACCCAAATGTAGCACAAATGAAGTCAGATTTCTTGACTGTCTAAAACTCAATCCGCTTGAGTGACATGCTCATAAAGGAAAGATGATTCTCATTTACTGGCAAAATTAGGTCAATTAGAAGAGTAAGTTTCTAAAATGCAGCCATGGCATATGTCAAGTGCCAATGTCCATAATTTTTTTTAAAGTTAGTTAACTCTGTGCAAGCACTTGCATTTATTGTAGAATCCTGTATAATAATGCCTGTCTCAAAATAATGTAGTAAAAATGCTTTACAGGCCTGAATATACTTTAAATTATTTAGTCTGCATTACTGATATGATGAGAAAGGAAAAGGACCACAAGAAATCAGATCACATTTATGTGAAGGCCCAACACCATGCAAGATTCCCACATCACATGCTGCAAACACCCAAGTTAAAATCAGTGCAATGTGGCAAGGATATTTTCAATATTATGTTGAAGGTGTTTCTGATGACAGCATTGGCTTATTCAAAAATACAGAAAGCTAAAAATAAATACCCATGCAAGTTTACAAAGCCCTAGCTACTGGAACATGCCAAGACGCATGAAAACTTTCAGAAGAATACTGGAGATAAATTATTTTCCTTCAAGTCTCACTTCCCTGCTGGATAACTTAAGAGATGCTGATTTTTAGAAAATTTACCAAGGTATGTGTAACAAAAAAAGCTGCTCTTCCCTCTCCTCCCAGCCCTAATTTCTATACTGGCTACTTTTCCTACAGCTAGACAGAAGAGCCAGCACGTTTCTCAATAATAGCAACATCATTTTCTGTATTAACCAGCAATTGACACAGTGGTTTCAGTACATCAGTAAACAAAACACATCACTACTTAATATAGCATTAACTTGGCAACAGTATTTATCATCGGAGTAGCAAGAGGCATTAAATATCCCTTCAGACATTTAAGTGTTAGAAAACATGTCAATATTGATGCAGCTGCCAAAATGGCAACACTTTGAGGAATGTGATTTCTGTAATTCTGTGACTAAAATATAAACACAAAACTTCTCTAATAGTGATTTATGCAAATGACTGTGCAGACATTCCTTTAATATCCCAGTGATAAGAACATTATTCTGAAGTTCTTCAGCTGCCTTTGAGATTTTCTGCAGAGTTTGTTGTCAAAAAACAATAAATATCAGCATAGTTTATATCATTTTTGTGTTCCAGAAAGGTTTCATATATGCCTTCAGTACACAAACTCAGAGATACACAAAACCGGGTTGGAAACATGGGAATGGTATTGCAACAATACTGGCTGGGGAGCAGCTGTACTGGGAAGGTTGGGCAGGAGGTTGGAGCAGGAACCTCCTGAGGCCCTTCCAACTCAGGGGATTCTGTAATCCTATGAAAAATCAACATCCTAATTTAATACATATATAATGCAAGAACAGCCACACAAGGTCAGACTGAAGATGCATACAGAACAGGAATAGACTCCAAACAGATCAAAACATGACAGCTAAGGAAAAGCATCACAGTAAATATCTATCAATGCTACCCTTGCTTTCAACAAGCTGAGGCTCAGGAATTCTTAGAAACTGTATGTTTCCACACCTAATATCCTTTGAAATATTTCTTTTTCATTAATTTTTCTACTTGCTTCTCAAACACAAAATAATTCCAGCATCCACAACATTAAGCCTAAGGAAACTCCAAGAGAAATGAAAGGGTACACTTAAGCTGTGTATCTGGTGCCTGCCAGATGATAATTAAATCCTCCCTAAAAGACCAAGAAAGCCAGAATATGACAACTTTACCATCCTTTCTTATAGAGGTATTTTTAGGTAGAAGTTGATTTTTTTTTTAAACAATGCTAGAGGAGTTTACTTAAGCCAATCAACCAATCAAAAACAATCAAACAAAAAACCACCAACAAAAAGTAGTCAAAAGTGAAAATGCTGAAGAGTAAATCACAGATCCCAGACTTCAATCACTATGCAACTTCACTCATATAAAAAGAATTCCTAAAACTACTTAAACAATTTGCAGGGTTAGACAATAGACACCTTTCTTGAAAACAAATCAGGAGAAATATATTTAACCATATCACAATAAAAAAGCAGAAGTTCAAATCTTAATGATTTCAGGGAATTTGGATGAATTTTCAATTGATTCCAGAGACCAAAATAATCAGGGAAAAGAAGGCTAAAATTCAGGCACTTGCATTATTCCCTCTTCTCGAGTACATCACCTACAGTGATTCAATAATACAAGTCCCTTTTACCAATGTCAAACTACAAAATCACATGGGAACGAAGACACTGAAACATTTCCATTTCTTCAGGTGAGAAAAGTTCACTGTGATGCTGAATTGCAGCTGTTGAAACTTACCTGTCAAACCGCATTTTTCACTTTAACATCCTTACAATAAGAACAATAAAAGGCATCAATGCACATATGAAGTTAGAAAAGGATGTTACATACAGAAAACTACCAACAATTATGTAATTACAGGACAGTATCTGCTTTATGCCATTAACAAGCTCAAGAGGAACACGAACAGTAAAACAAGTAAGTTAATAATTGACATATTTCTGTATCTTTCACCAATAATCAGTATTGTTTGGCATGCTATTAAGAGCATAAATGCTGAAGATACATAAAAAATAAGTATATTTCTGGAAGTGAGCTACTCAAATTAACAATCTTGAAGAAGGAAAATATTTTCTTTTAATCTGAGGCAAAGGACCAGATTCAGAAGATTTGTTTGTACCTTTATTAAAAAAAGGTGCAAGTCTTGCACTATGATAGTTAAAGATGAAGTAGACAGATGAAAGCAAATCGTATCCAACAAGTCCCTGAAGTTTCTTACCTCAAGGCCCGACTAAGCTTCTCGTAGTTCATCGTGGGCTTGTTTTTGCGCTGTCCCCACTTTTGTGCAACCAGTTCAGGTTGATTCAATTTAAACTCTCCTTCATCACCAACCCAAGAAATACAGTCCCGAGCATCTTTGTCAGTGAGAAGTTCTAATAAAAACTGCCACAGCTGGATCTGGCCATTGTTCCCTGTTGAAACAGGAACAAGATCCATTTCAACTTGTCCTTTTTATGTTCCCCTCACAGAAAAAAAATTTCAACCAAAATATTTAAGCAGATCAACATAGAATATATGATGGAAGGAAAACTTGCACTTAATCTCTTCTAATGATTCTTTTGCAAACATTTTCCAACAAAGTTATCAGTATCCATCTATTAAAAAACTGATTAACTCAGGAAAAAAAAAACAAACAAAAAAGAAAAGATTTCTCATAAATCTGTCCCTAGAACTTGAAGGAAACCCAAAAGAAGCCTCCAAACTTCAGCTTACATCAAAGTAACATCTTTCATGTCCAATCATTAAGATTCCTTTCTAACTCAAGTACCTGCAGCAAAATTCCTAAATTCTCAATGAGATACAGAAAGCAGATCTGATGACTAAACAGAAAAACACAGAGTAACCTCTGCTAATGTCAGCCAATAGAATCTTGTCCTCAGAACTCTGAATGACATTATAGACTTTTATGGAGAGTTTAAAACAAATAAAAACTCAAGGAGAGAGACAGGAAAAGGACTTAACAGAAAAATTCAAAACAGTGGAGAGAACCAAAGCAAAAATGACAAGAAAAAAAATAAGGTAAAGAAACCAAAAATGCATTAGTAATAATCAAAGAGTATGCAACAAGTAACAGTAATTCCAAAAATAAACTGCAGATTTAGTGTGCAGTTTTCCAGATGTGCATTCGTTTAGCTAAACATGAAATTAGAAACTTGCTAAATTTTGAAGTCACCAAATTGAGGAGGAACAGAGGAGAAGAGGAGCAAGTAGCAGTTAGGCCAGGTTTATTTTCTCCCCTTTCTGCAAATAGAAAGTCAAAAGCTTGAAGAAATGCTATGCAGTGGTTTGAGAGGACAGACTGTTACATGATGGGGAAAAGAGACTATTTTAATGCATTTTATTTACTGCAGGACTGATAAACTACAGCACCAGCTTAGTGCAGTGCCAGGGCTGCAAGTGCTTGCCATGGATTTTGTACCTACTGTTCTCTTCATAGCACACGGACTCCTACAAACCTCACATTTGGAGCAACAAAGACGTGTTCCACCAAACTGCAATTCAAATTAATGAGTAAGTGTTCACTGTATTTGCATGTAAAAATAATGGAGACAGTACCTGTTCTGTTCCCAGGGGAACTCCTGTCCTCCCCAGAGATCCTTGGAGCTCTTTGCACTTTGGCTGCCTTTGCACTGCTGTTTATTACTTTAATGGTGGTCGGGGTAGCAGGTTGTACAGACGCTGGAATAATCTGTACAGCTGTGGAGCAGAGAATGTTGCAGAACATCAATTATAAATTGCACAGAAACAGGCATATTTTATTTACTACCTGTATTATCATAACAACTAGAAGCTTGGTCTTTTCCTTTGCTAAAAAGGCACACTGGGTAAGTCACAATGCTAATTTCAAGACTTTTTATCTCTTATAGTGAAAATTGTAGTTTTAGACTCGTTGTAGAAGTGTCACATTACAGATAAAACACCAATTTTAGTTTACTATCATGTGTATTGCATGTTTCCATAAAAAATCCCTCAAACTCTCTCATGCCTTTGTTTTCATCTTTATGCCATTCCCACATGATCTGCCCTAATGCCCTTTTTTCTGCAGTCACTGTACCACCCTCCATATTCAAACAGTAAACACCCTTCTACTGCAGTGGAGGAGGATACAAATGGCCCACTTGAGCTGGTTTTAACCAGACACAATCCCAGGACATAAATAGAGAGTCTGTCAATTTAACATAAGCTGCTTACAAGTCTTCTGAAAATTGACTCATTTTAATAATTGATAACACTGCTTCAGCTGAAAGAATGAACTTCAAATAACTGGAAAGTTACTTTAATTTATTATTTCTAGTATTGGTTTATAAGCAAGTTTTCCCTTCCACACACCCTTTCAGTTTTTGGAAATGCCTTTTTTTTTTTTTAATTCATACTTTAATATATCCATTCATTAATGCAATATATAACCTAAAACCTCAGAACAACTAAAAACCTCAAATATATATCCTAGATAGCTTATTTCAAGTGAATGGAAAATCTACCATCCAAAATGAAAGTTATAATCTTCCACAGTTTAGGTCATACATCATATTTCATCCACTAACAAAATACAGAGAAACTCAATGTTATGTTTTGAAGTTTAAAATATGTCCTCCCCTCCTACTCAAGGAAAACCACTCTCTCAAGTGATTTTCTAAATGCTGTACTATCATAGAGCTGAATCAAAGTACAGTGCTAAACCTGCAAACAGTATGAATTAATGCTGACAGAAGCACTTACGCTGATCAATAGTAACAGTTGCTATTTCGCCAGTGTGTTCTTGGCTAGCCAGCACATCTGCAAATTAGAAACAAAACCAGTATGTTTTTATCTAACACACAAATTTCAAGTCACTGAAGACCAAAAACTTTCATAGAGAAAAAAAATCAAAATTTGGTATCAGTTTGCAAGAGATATGTACATCTTGTGATCCTACTGAGTGACATCTGTCAATCAATTTTTAGAAAAAAGGGCGTACATGGCAAATTTCACAGTATGTCACACATTCTTCATCCCCTAAAACCTTTAGCTATATCATATAAATGAAGATGAAAATAGCCTTTAGACTGTCAAATTACCTCCAAGCATGGCAAATCTGAAATGCACATATACATTACTGTATTATGCACACATCACTCATCAGCTATGTTATGTGCCATCTAAGGACTTCATTGCCTCTGCTTAATAATCTTCACTTCTGTATGACACAAAAATGTACACTTAATCATAATCCATACTTAATTATAGATCAAATTCAATACATGCACAAACTGCAAATCTTAAAAACAAAGGAGGAATCATCAGTCACTACCTTCTACTAGTGATAAGTTTGATAAAAGACAGGCAGTGTTTAGTATGCAGACATATTCCATGGCAGCAGACATTCTCTCCAATACCTCCTGTTACCTTGTATTGATGCCCTCATTTTTAGTCCCAATAATAAGTAAAGGAAAAAAAACTGCTCACAATTGGTTTCATCTTTGAAGAAAGAATAGGAAATAGAGAAGTGGGGAGGGGGAATGAGTAAAATAATTTACAGAAAAATCTCGCATACATTTTCGGAGAAGCTCCAGGTGGCTCCAGAGGATTTCTCCCCGCGGGACACGCTGGAAGAAGTCTTCCTGGCTGAGGCTGCAGAGCTCCCTCCCGGGAATGCTGAGTGTGCTGAGGTCGATGTCAGTCATGCTGAACTCCTTCATCACCCACACCACCCAATGCAGCACCTGGTCTGTTGACCACTGCACAGGGTCTGCAGAAAGAGAGATGAAACTGCAAATCACTTCATTATGTATTGCAAGGTCCCTCAATTATATAGTAACTTTCATAAAAGGTAATGTGTAACATCAAGAAACAGAGTTAGCATCAAGAAGCAGAATTACCATGACCAAATCTCACTGGAAATTTGACAGCTCTTAAAATGCGGAGGGAGTGATGTAGGTTGGCAGGGAGACAGAAAGGGCAAAAGGGGATTTTCTTTAGTAAAATGTTTTTACATCAGAACAACACCTCACATATCTCAAACACAAAAAATAATTATTTTTCTTTATCCATAGGTCTTTAGTTTCAAAAACCAATACTCTCCTCAAACATGTTAATCAGTATGCAATTATGACAAAATATTACATTCCAAACTCATTCACATTATCCTGGTGTCTACAGTAACAAAAGCCACCACTGCATGGGGTTTGTCTGGGATGGATTAATTTTCTCCTCAGAAATCCATACCGTGCTGTGTTTTAGGTTGGTCAGCAAACCAGTGTTAATAACACATCGAGATGTTCTGGCTACTGCTTAATAAAGGCCAGTCACATGGCATCATTTTTCACTGATGCGGCCTAAAACCATGCAATATAATCCTTTGGCAAAAGACACACCACAACAGGTTTGGTCTTCCAAACATTATCAGCAGTGAGTTTTCATAAAAAACTTGCTAATGTGTTGTCATTGACAGAACACAATCTGCAAGGACACATAAATCATTACTGTCTCTAACCACTTCTGTGGTTTCCAAGCTTCTCTTGCTCCCTTTTCTGACTTTATTTCTGATAACAATTAATCCTTTTCTTTCTTTCTAGGGAACTCTGCAATGGTACCAAATACTAGGATTCTAATGGCAGAAATACCTTTAACAGATAAAGATTTGTAATCTCTAATAAAACCCACCAAAACATGACACAAAGAGAAAGTGACAACATTTTAAAGAGCTGCTAAAAGCTCATTTTCCACTTGCAGCAGAGCTGAGAAGACTATAAGGATTAACAGTGAATAACTTTTCTGGATGGTTATTTACTGACTGGTCTTGACTTTTAATAACCTCATACCCTGTATTCTGAAGAGATTCAAGGAATAGTTTCAGATTATACTGCAGAACCTAGTGCTATGTGATTTCAGACCAAGTCCCAGCAATATCTACTCAAAAAACATTTAAAGTTTTATTCTTTCAGGGAATGAAGTTTAGCACATTTTTCTGATATAAAGAGAAAACAAATACCCATAATAGAGACCTGTAATAATGGCCTAGCATGATTTTCCTGAAAAGTCTGCATTCCTATGACCGAAAAGACATTAAACTTTTAAAGCCACAGTTGTGGGTTATAAGGTTTTCTTAAAGCATCAACATTATGAAAGTTTATTAAAAACATTATCCAACATAACAGCAACATCAGTTTAAATAATTTTCTTCTGATATTAATGTGAGAGCATGTGAAAAAGTATTAGTCTGCTCCTGATAATCCCTCACTTTTTTTTCCCCAACATTTTGCGTCAAATCCCTGATTATCAACAGACATAACATGATCAAAACTATTTTTGAAGTGCTTGCCAATAAGAACAACAAAAAGCTGTGAAAAAGTTATTGCTTTAGTTATCAAAAATACATTCAATATATTGGTAAGCTACATGTCCTGCAAAGACCTGTGACTTGACTGGAATTCCTAAACACTTGCCAAATATGTTCCAGTTTTACAGGTCTGCTCAGATACTGCATCTTCCTGTGCTGAATATGCCTTGACAGTACATTTCTGCCAGTTACAAAAAGCAACTGAGCTGGATAATCTGAATGTGATACAGCTCTAAATCCCACAGTTTCAGTTCAATTTTACGTAGGCATGCAGAGATGATTTTTCTAAGCTACCATTAAAATAGCAGCCTACTAAATAAAAACATTTATTCAAAGGAGATGATCATCTACCAGAATATTTATTGTCAGTTCTGAATCATCTTCCTCCATTATGCTGAAGTCCAGTATGGCATTCCATGCAAAATCTGATTTAACACCAGATCCAGCATCCTCCTGTCCACGAACACTTTGTTTCACCACTTTAGAAGCAACTCCCATCAAGTATGGAGTCCAGTCCAATTTCACACACACAAGAAGAGCTTTATGATTAATATACACATCTTTTAAGGAGGGCAGGAAGAAAATTGCTTTCTAAAAACTGCATTGACAAATATATTACGGAGCAAAAAGTGCTGATTTAGTCATCATCATCATGGCTAGG